>CM037157.1:13884650-14429466 GCA_020921065.1 Vaccinium darrowii
GGTGATCGCTTTTGCTTCCTCCGCATTGGGGTTCAAATTACTCGTGCCTGAACCATATCCCAGATAATTAGTACCGACAGCATTGGCGTGAGGTTGAGAGGGAAATTTTCCCCTCTCTTGTTGGGTTTGCCCAACTACTGCCGTCAACTGAGTTAATTGAGACCTAATGTCTCCAATTGCTTGCTTAGTCTGCTCAGTAAAGCTCAATTGAGACAGCATGAGAGCCTTCAACATATCATCAGTCTGCTTATCCCTCGGTGGATGATTTATGCCTGGGGGTGGTCCAGAAAATGAAGGACTAAACCCCTGCTGATTCTATGAGGGATAACGATATTGGCACATTTGGCCTTGCGGAGGCTAGTACGGTTGCATCTGTTGCTGAGGTGGTGCCTGGGGTGGCACTGGTGCTTTAGGATCTCTCCAACTCAGGGCTGGCTGATTAGCCCAGCCCGGATTATAGGTGCTTGAGAACGGATCCCAACGTTGGTTCACCGCATTCACCTCAGCTTGGTTACTCCGGTACGCCTCTTTAACCATCGGAAACGCGGGGCAAACAGTGACTGAATGCCTGGACACTCACAAAGTGCACACACCTCCTCGACTCTCACATCATTCACCTGTTGGACTTGCTTCAGTCGCAAGTCCTCCATTTGCTTGGTCAATTTGTCCAACTGAGACTGGACAGTGTGTTCTCTCACACTAAGGGGAAAAATACCGGACCCACTGGGTCCCTGTGCAGCAATGGCCCTATCAGCGAGGTCGGAAGGTTCCCAACTTCAATGTTTTTTTGGCCAACTCCTCTAGGAAATCCCATGCCTCATCTGGGGGCCTTATCTAGGAAATCTCCCTCCCCACATAGATACTCAATCTGCTGGGCCGTCGCAATACTTAGGCCCAGCTGGAAGAATGTCACCAACTGATGTTTCTCAAACCCGTGGTGGGGTAAAGACAACAACAAGTCCTTAAACTTCTCCCAACACCTCAAAAATGACTCGTTCTCTTTTTGTCTGAACGACTGAATTTGGCGAGTCAAGCGCTATGACTTGCTCTCAGAGAAATATTTCCTATAGAACAACTCCCTAACAGCTGCCCATGTCGTGAGAGACCGCTCCTTCTGCATTCTAAGCCACTTGTCCGCACCATCTTTCAGAGAAGCAGGGAAAAGCTTAAGGCAAACGTTTTCCCATTGAGTAGTGGTGGCTAGGGTGTGCACCAACCCCTCAAAATGGCGGACATGCTCATACGGGTCCTCATTTTCCCTCCCATAAAAGAGAGGAAGGGCATTGTGGGTTCCCGGTTTCACTGTGAAAGCGGTGCGTGCCTCCACAGTCTCAGTTGGCAAAACTATTGGGCCGAGAGGAGTAGTCCTCTCGGGACGCATATACTCCCGCATACTTTTCTGTTCCGCCATCAGTGGCTCAGTCTCAAAAACAAACAATGGATTGGGAAATTCTATGAACAAGTCGTCTATGAGAATGGTTTCAGGTTGACCTACGGAAGACTCGGATTGAGTGGACGACAACTCAAACTGGAATCCTACTGACTCAAACTGACTAGACTCGAGTGGAACTTCTACCAACGACTCTCTATCTATCCTAACTAGACGCTTAGACGGGTCTCGGTAGAAGAGCAGGTCCACTTTTGGTGAACCCTTCTTACCTTTACCTATCTTGACTCAATTTTAAGAATAACAACTAAAGATTTTCCTAAACTGTTTTTTTTTTCTTTTTTTTTTGAAAGGTAAAATTAAAACTAAAATTCACTAGACACTAACGACCCGAATTTCTAACACCTCTTGCCTTTCCCCGGCAACGGCGCCAAAAATGCTTGACCGAAATCCTAGACCTAAATTAATGGGTTGCCCCAAGCGTAGGGCTGAGATTGGTGTAGCACAATACCCGGTAAGACCGGAATCGAATCCACAGAGAAGGTGGAAAGTGCTTACTAAAAACTCGGGTTGCTAAGTTTAACACGGCTCTTAGGTAGCCACCCTTTGTGATTTGATGGGAATATTAATTAAACTAAGAGAATTTGGTTTAACTTAAGTTATTTAAAAGGAGGTACGGTCGTAGGGGTCATAACACAAATGACCAGGTCCGGACATCTCCTGCTCCGTTCAGTGTTCCAAAGAAACAATTGATTTTAGAGAGAAAAGGGTACCCCGAAAGATGCGAATCCTCGCGGTCGCCATTACCCATGTACAGCGAAGGATAAGTTTTGGTCCCCCGTTCCTCGTGTTACATGGGTTCCGGTGAAACTTGGATTCGTCTAACGGAAGTTCTTTAATAACCTAAAATTGCTTTTTCTACTATTGATTCTGAAAACAGGAGCAAGAACACATCCAGCCCTGGCCACGGCGTGTTAATCACCCCGTGACCACACCCAAGCGACTACTCACACATAGCAACTTGAACAACTAATAAAAATCTGAAATGAAACATGCTATTCTACTTGAATATGAATTAAAACAAAGGATTTGAGATCAGATCACGGACAAACTCCCATGAACTGAGATTAATGTGAATAAAACGGAAAGTTACCATAGCAATACGTGAAACCTCGAACAAAACTCCAAAACTTCGATGGAAAAGCTTCGGAAAGTAGAATCTCCAAAAGTAAAAATCGGTTGCTAATAGGAAGAACAATAATGTAAAGTTCGAACCCTAATTCAACCTAAAAACGGAGTATTTAACCCTTTCCCGAAGTCAAAACACGTGGCAAAGTCAAACGGCCCCTTTAAGCCACTCGGTATCGACCTGTATCGATACCCAGACATTCTGTTCGCGTATAAGCACTTGGGTATCGATACAGGAAAACCCTTGTATCGATACCGAGACCTTCATAATGCTTCTCAAGCTTGTTTGGTCGTCCCTACTTGGGTCCCACCGGTTCCCACCATGCCCGATGCCTTGTGTCCACTTTACGCGCTCCTTTTGGCCTGTTCCCTACAAAATAACCACAAACACCAAAAACAAAAGACAACACCGCATCAAGTGAAAAATGGAATAAATCGCGCCTCTAATGCGCTAATTCGCCCTACTTAGGCGCTTATATCTATGACATTGCGCGCCTATCACATAGGTTCCAACTGGAAGGTTCCCTCAGGCCCAACTGGGGGTAGTGTAGTCTGAACTATCACATTGGTTCCAACCTTCTTTTTAAGCAAAGATACATGAAAAACAGGATGAATTTAGCTCCTGCTGGCAGCTGCAATTTGTAGGCCACTGTCCCAATCCTTTCAACCACTTGGAAGGGTCCATAAAACCTTGGGGATAACTTCATGTTCCTGTGCATTGCTAGGGAAGTTTGTTTATAAGGCAGTAAACAAAGAAACACCCAATCCCCAACTGAAAACTCCCTCTCAGATTGCCCCTTATCTGCATAATGCTTCATCCTATGCTGAGCTTGTGTTAGGTGTTCCTTCAGTTTCTTGATAATGGATGCCCTCTCTTTGACCCAGTTATCCACCACTACTATGGATGAGGGCCTGGAAACACAGAAGATGTGGTCAGGTGGCTCTTGACCATAGACTGCAAAATAAGGAGTGGTTTTAGTAGCAGAGTGATAGCTAGTATTATACCACCATTCTGCCAATGGAAGCCACTTGGCCCATTGCCTTGGACTGTCCCCAGACATACACCTAAGGTAATTCTCCAAACATTTGTTTAAGACTTCAGTCTGCCAATCTGTTTGTGGGTGATAGGCAGTACTAAGGCACAACTTATAGTCTTGTAAGGTAAAAAGCTCTTGCCAGAATTGACTGGTGAACACAGCATCTCTATCAGAGACTAAGTGGAAGGTAAGCCATGTAATTTAAACACCTCGTCAAAGAAGACCTTGGCAACATCTTTAGCTGTATAGGGGTGAGAGAGGGCCATGAAATGGCCATACTTGGTTAGTCTATCCACCACCACAAAAATCACTGTCTTCCCTTGTGAATTGGGTAACCCATCAATAAAATCCATTGAGATGTCTGCCCACACCCTGTCAGGAATGGGGAGAGGTTGCAGCAGTCCTGGATACTTCACATTTTCTCCTTTATACCTCTGGCATGTGTCACATTCAGAGATAAAGGTAGCCACCTCCTGCTGTAGCCCTTTCCAATAAAAATTTCTACTCAGCCTTTTAGTAGTCTTGCTGATTCCAGAATGCCCTCCCAAAGCAGAAGCATGAAATTCCTGAATGAGTTGGTTCCTGACATCTGCCTTCTCAACTACTAACCTGTCATGGTAGGTGAGTATGCCATGTTCCCATTTATACCCAGAGTGGACTTGACCCCTTTGTAATTCTGAGATGAACTGTTTAAGGGTATTATTTGTTTCCCAACTATGTTTTACCCTGTCCAACCAATTGGCAGAGACACAAGATAGTGCATGAATGGTAGCTATAGGGTCTGCCAAACCATGGGGTTCTCCCTTTCTAGACAGGGCATCAGCAGCCTAATTTTCCTTACCACATTTACACATTATAGAGTAATCAAATCCAAGTAACTTGGTGGCCCATTTTTGCTGGAAAGGAGTTCCCACCCTCTATTCTAACAAGTATTTAAGACTTTGGTGATCAGTCTTGATAAGAAAATGTCTGCCAAGCAAATAGTACCTCCATTTCAGAACTGCCAATACCACCGCCATCAATTCCTTTTCATACGTAGAGAGTGTTTGGTCCCTAGCTGACAGTCCCTTCCTCCAAAAAGCAATGGGATGCCCATCTTGCATTAGCATTGCCCCTAAGCCTGTGCCAGAAGCATCTGATTCCACAACAAAATCCTTGCTATAATTAGGCAAAGCAAGCACTGGTGATGTAGTCATTGCCCTTTTGAGATGAAGAAATGCTGCAGTAGCTTCAGGTGTCCATACAAAGGAATCCTTTCTAAGTAAACAATGTAATGGGGAACAAATGTTCCCATAATTCTAGATAAATTTTCTGTAGTATCCTGTTATTCCCAAGAACCCTCTCAACTCCTTAAGTGTGGTAGGAATAGGCCAGGAACTAATGGCACTCAACTTGGTTGGCTCTGTGGAAACCCGTTCAGCAGTCACCAAATGACCCAAGTACTCAACTTCAGACTTCCCAAAGACACACTTTGTTTTCTTTGCAAACAGCTGGTGTTGTCTCAACAACTGTAGAGTAAGCTGCAGGTATTGTAAATGTTCTTGCCAAGACTGGCTGTAGACTAGGATGTCATCAAAGAAAACCAAAATAAATTTCCTCAAGAAAGGTCTAAAGACTTCATTCATGAGGCTTTGGAAAGTGGATGGGGCATTGGTAAGCCCAAATGGCATTACCAAGAACTCATAGTGGCCATCATGAGTCCTAAAGGCAGTTTTATCAATGTCTGATGGATGTACCCTTATTTGATGGTAACCTGACCTTAAATCCAACATAGAAAAACTTATCCTTTACAGTGGCTTCATTAAGGGCTCTATAATCCACACACATCCTCCAGGTGCCATCTTTTTTCTTAACTAGCAACACTGGTGAGGAGTAGGGACTAACACTGGGCCTAATAATCCCAGAGCTAAGCAGGTCTTTAACTTGCTTCTCAATCTCAGTTTTTTTGAAAATAAGGGTACATATAGGGTCTTTTATTTGCTGGCTCTGCTCCTAGTTTGAGAGGTATGCAATGATCATGTGATCTTGGTCCTCCTTTGGTTCCTGGAACACATCTGCATATTCTGATAATAGAGTACCCAACTCCTGTGGGTTGTCCTCTTCCTCCACAGAACCTTCAGCTTGCAGTAAACAGATTTGTGCTATGGCCCCATGTGTCTGTTTTTGGAGTAACTTCTTCATCTTTCAAAACTTACCACCTTCATTTCATCCTTCTTTCCTCCTCTTAGGACATGTCTCTTGCCTTTGAGGTGGAATTCCATGCTAAGGTTCCTAAAGTCCGACTTAACTGGACCCAAAGTAGCCAACCACTGTATGCCTAATACTATCTCACACCCTTTGAGCTGCTATATCCTCATGTCTGCTTGAAACATGGCCCCCTGCATCTCCCACTAGTAGTCCTTGCACATAGCTGAGCTTATCATCTTGGTGCCATCTGCAACCAATACTGGTAGAGAAACAGTGGTTTCAACATCCATGTTAGCCCTCTTAATCACCTCTGGATTCAAGAAATTATGAGTGCTACCAGAGTCAATCTAGATTATGATGAGTTTCTTCTTGACATTCCCCCTAACTCTCATTGTTCTGTATGAAATTGATCCAGTTAGGGCATTCAGTGAGATTTGTAGTTCCTCCCCAGGTAGCTGCTCTTCACCCTCTTCTTCTTCCTCTTGATCCTCTCCATTATCTGCTAAGTGCTCCTCCTCCTCTCCTTCCAAGACAAACAATTGTTTCTTCCTGCATACATGACCCCTAGTGTACCTTTCATTACACTTACAGCACAGCCCCTTTGCTCTTTTCTCTTCCAATTCTTTAGGCAATTCCTTCCTAGTGTACCCTCCACTGTTCACTTGAGGTTTATTGAAGGAAAAGGGTTGGGTTGTCTCTGACTTAGTCCCCAGTCTAGACTTCCTGGTGATGGCTTCTATGCTTGCTTCTTGGAGCTTAGCCAAGCCTATGGCCTAGGTTATGGATGTGGGTCTAAACATCAACACACCAGGTTGAATCTCTTCTTTAAGGCCACTGATAAAACAGCTGATGAAGAAAGTTTCAGGGAGGTTCTGGGTTTTGTTTGCTAATACTTCAAAATGTTCCTAATATGCCTTAACTGTGGTGGTCTGTCGTAACTTAGTTAATTCTCCCATGGCATCCTCATAAGAGTTAGGCCCAAACCTTGATATCAACCCTTGTTTAAACATACCCCAGTTAAGGTGTTGGTGACATCTTTCAAACCATTGAAACCACTGCAGAGATGATTCCTCTAAATGCAACGATGCCAATTTCACTTTATCAAGATTCTCAATTGCATTATACTCAAAAAATCTTTCACACTTATAGAGCCATCCCGTAGGGTTATCCCCATAGAAACGAGGGAATTCAATCTTCGCCATACGTGGGTTACACAGATTAAATGCAGGACCTTGAGGATGAAATTGGTGATCATTTCTATCTAAATTTTCGTGAAATTGATCATTTCTATGCAGATTTTCCCCAAGTGCTTGAAACCCTAACTGAGAAGTACCTGGTGAATCTTGGTGGTGTCGAATTGGAGGTTCTTGGTGATGTTGAGTTGGAGGTTCTTGCTGGTGCTTCCCATAAACGTGGCCTACAACTTGATCATACTTCACACTAATGGCAGCAATCAAATCTTTGATTTCCCCCAATTCACCCTGAGCATTCTTGATTTCGCCGATATCCTTAGCATTTCGATCAATGTTTTCCTTCATCAATCGTAGAATTTCCTCTATCTTCTTGGCTTCTTGTGCTGCCCTAGTCCCGTCGGCCATGATGGTTACCAGTCCAAGAATCTATGGCTCTGATACCAATGATATGACTAAGGAAGAAGAAACAGGAAATGTGGAAAGAAAAAGAATGGTTCTTGAATTATTCTCAGAAAATTACACAATGCCTTCCTATTACAGAATCTGTTACTCTTATAGCTACGTCAGACGCTCCCCTCAACAATGCAGCACTCCCTCTGTAACTAACTCTAACTAACTGCTCATATATGAATTACAGAATTACAGAAATAGCTCTACAGTTTACAGAATTACATTTTAGTCCTTATAGTATTTCAAATCATAACATAATTGTATTGTAGTTTATGATCCATTGCCATCTAGGGGTAAACGATATTGAAAAGTTTGGAATTAAGACTTTACATGAATGGTCGATGTTTTATGGACTTACGGTATGCAGGTTATCAGAAGTGTCAGCCAGTGGTCTGCCAGAACCAGTCAAAGCGAAGATAGCATTCATAGAGCATATTGCTATCTCATTGAAAAAGCAGAGCACTTTGTCTGCATTGAGGTAATCTAATTACATGCAGAACTCTATATTCACTTGAAGCAGGCCTGACCCTAGGCTAGGCCCACAACTTGGCCACCTAGGGCCCCATCTAGGGCTCCCATTTTGGCCCAAATCAGGGCCTCCATTTGGATACAAGTAGTGTCAAATACTCATTGGATCAACTTGTCTTAAATCCCCAGAATAGTTCTTCCCCAGGCGTTTTCACTTGCTTGTTCCCTAGTTCGAAACTTGGAGATTTCATCTTTTGCTGCTCAGTAATTTTCCATGAACTACGAAAATTTAAGTTGTCACTGCGCTTCGATCTCTGATCCACAGAGGAATGAAAAGGATCTAACCAACGCAGCAAGTCCTTTGTGTGACGATCGTAATTACAGAAAATATATTTCTCCATGGAGAAACCTCAAGTGAAAACAAATCCACACTTCATCAATTTAATCTCATATTTGCCTATCAAAACAAAATTTAATCTCATATTTATGGCTTTTGATTTTCTTAAGAGTTTCCTATACACTTGATTTTCTGTAAACAATAATATTAATCTTTTAAATTATTTCTAATTATATTTTCCTTATTATTTTACAAATAAACATTGAGGGGCCCCGAGCTAAAAGTTCACCTGGGCTCCCAAATAGGTTTGGCCCCGACTTGAATTGTTCTTTCGTATTTAGTTTTGGATAAGAAACATGTTCATGGTATCCGATTTTATACTATATGCATGGAATAGCTTGATATGCAAAGTTGTGCCCATTCCCTAAGCACTTAAGCTTTTCGGACAATTGTGATCTAACATGAAATTAAGTCATCCTCAAATCCTTTTGATTGCGGATGAAAGGGAAACCTTTTGTTTAGGGCATAACCTGAAATTAAGTCAACTCTCGGGTGGTTGATTGGCAAGGGCAAGGACAGAAACAAATTAATGGAGGCAACTAGTGAAGGTTTTTCTGAAAGTAAAGGCATATCCATGGTTGCTGCAGTGCCTTTCCCTAATGGTTGCTGCAACTATCACAAAAGTAGATCAGTGATCCTGCAGTAACAAACAGTTTGGTTCTCATTGAAGGCTCTGAATCAATTTCTAAAGGGAACTATGGTTATAGTTTAATAGAGGGAAGAGAAAAATAGCAAGTGATATAGGGTTCAAAAGATGGCATATATATAGCTTGGGGGCCTGGGATCATGAAACTTTGTCTCCACAATTGCATTTCTTTTTTCTCATTCAATGTCAAATAAATAAATAGCACTTTCTCCTGTTGCTTATAATCTCCTCTCTTTGATGCCGCTTTTTTTCCAGAATCAATTTTTTATTTCAGGACTTTCGGGGGATGAAATCATACAGGACCGTGTCCTTGAAGTTTTGTATAGGCGTATTCTTCGAGCTCACAAAGAGAAGAAGTGTTTCAGGGTTATTGTTGTCATGCCACTTTTGCCTGGTTTCCAGGTAGTAAATTAGTTGCTTTTTCTGTTGCCTTTTTGCTTATTTGTTTTGGAATGTCGTGTACTAATTTTCCAATTGACAGGGGGGGCTGGATGATAGTGGTGCAGCGACTGTGAGAGCTATAATGCATTGGCAGTATCGAACCATTTCCCGAGGGAAAAACTCGATATTACATAATCTTAATGAATTGCTTGGTCCAAAGGCAAATGACTCTATTTCTTTCTATGGTCTGAGGACACATGGTAAACTTTCTGATGGAGGTCCTCTTGTCACAAGTCAGGTACTTTGCAGCATTGTCTGTCTCCTTTTCATTTGTGGGGATACGTTTGTGTGTGTGTATGTGTGTGTGAAGGTATAGCTTTCATCAGTATAAGCATTCCGTTCTCCTACAGACACTCTAGGCATAGTCCATCGGCAATGCTTCACACAACCTATATTCGATCCCTTGTAGTACCTATCGCACGAATTGAGATCATCCTCTATGATTGTGCTTCCTGCATCCTCCCATATCATAGCCAGATGAAACTGGACCACAAAGAAAGAACTACCAAATATTTTAGTTCATCTTTTCCTCTAGTTTCGGAGATTGCAGGAATCTCACTCCCTTAAACTTCTTAATGAAATCAGGATGCCTTTTGGATTTGCTACCTTGGGAAAAAATCATAAATAGTTAGCTAACGTAATCGGAGATTACAATTTTGATGTTTGTTACTTCTTAATCCAGGTTTATGTTCATAGCAAACTGATGATAATAGATGATCGCGTTGCATTGGTTGGATCATCCAATTTAAATGATCGGAGTTTGCTTGGATCGAGGGACTCTGAGGTAAAAACCTGTATCTTTGAATCCAAATAAACTGGTTGTCACTATGTTAAATTAACCTGTATATTTGTACTGTTTGAAAGTCAGTTCAAAGGGCTGCATACGTTGCTTGCTAGATATTTAGCTAACAGTAGCACACTTTCATGATTTGGTCTCTACAAAAAAAAAACCATACTTCTAGTTATCACTTTGGTAACAAAATTTGGAGTTTGTGGAATTATGATCGTCTGCTAACTTTAGAACCTGAAAGTTAGTTTATATCGGTGGTTTGAAAATTTGAGTAATTTCCAATAGCAGAACCACAGTGCTTTGGTTTGTTTGCAGCCATAGTAAGAAATCTTTGATATGAGGGGAAGTCTACACACACTCATTTTTACAACCAAACTTACAACGAATTTGCCACATTAGCATATAGGAGCCATCAATTTGATTATCGGAAACGTTCACCTAATAGAGCAGGCCGAAAATAATAACAATATCAAAATTCATGTTTATAGGTTGTTAATAACGCATGATTAGAACTGGGAAAAAAACTCACACATAAGATTAATGTGCTCTTATCATGCATTTATCGAGATCAGATAAATGAATCTTAACGCGATTAATATTTTCACTGTGCTCTATGGGGTGGACATTTTCGATCATCAAAGTGATGAGCCTATATGCTATGGTGGCATATTGCTTGTAAGTTTGGTTGTAACAATAGGAATGTGGGTAGACTTTTCCTTGATAAGCACAAGGTGGCACAGGTTGTGTCAGGATAATCTAACCATTTCTATCGCTGAATTTTTTTCCCCTGATTGCTTTAGTAATTGAAGATACAGAATTTCTCGAATCATCGATGAATGGGGTCCCTTGGAGGGCTGGAAAATTTGCTTTGAGACTTCGGCTTTCCCTGTGGTCAGAGCACCTTGGTCTTCCGCAAGAACAGGTTGGTAATTTAAGAAACCAAGTGCGACTGCACTTTCTTTGCTATTAATTTCGCTCGATCCATATTATTGTCAGGTGAACTGGTAACACTGCTCTGACACCTTATGCTCTCATTATTTTCAGCTCAACCGAATCAGAGACCCCATAGCTGAGTCTAGTTATAAAGATTTGTGGTTGGAAACTGCAAATGTGAGTTTGACATTTACCGTAAAATAATGTGTACTTAACTGTTCATATTTGGTGGTGAGAGAAAGAAAATGTCATTATCCCAGAAACATGCTTGAATGAGATACAGAGGGAATATCTGCAGAAAGGGTAATTATGAGGCCTTTTCACCCATATGATAAGCTATATCGAAATTTTGAAAGATATGAAGTAGCTAAAATTGGAGGTAAGACAGCAGTTAAAGGGTCTAATTGAAGGCTTCTGATGAGACTGATTTGAGGATGTAAAATGGACTTAAAATTAGGATACTAACTCTATGCGGCATCAGATGCCTTGTTTTATAGGGAAGTGTAGTAAAAGAAGCTCTTGGTGAATCTAAGAAAAGCGGTAAGTATCAAAAGAAACTTGGCTATAGAATGAAGATTCAAAATGTAATCCAAGTGGTGGGTGTTACTGGTAGGCAAAGGAAAACTTTAGTCGAGAATTGCAAGGACAACATTTAAACTGAATTGAGGATACTAGGATATGACTACTTCATACCAATAGAGGACCCACGTAGTCAACCTCAAGTTATTTGGTCTTTTGGGTTATTTTTGGCAGCAAAACTGTGATCAGACACAACGAAAGCAAAGTCTAACTGCTCTAGCACACAAATGAGTTTACTCTTTACTGTCATATAACAAAGGAAGAAGAGGTTTGCAAAAATTTTCTTAAACTGTATAAAATATGACTCAAAAAAAAATACTAAAGAATCAAATGGAAATGTACTTTTAAGCATTGTTAAGCAAAATCCAGGCATGATTCTGATGTTGAAATCCGGAGCATGTGTAAGGGGCACGCTGTTCCCCTCTAGTTTTATTTTCCTTCAGTCCCCTCTACTTTTTGATTATATTGGGTCTATTTCCGAATTTTTGTTTCCAAAATATAGTGAGAATTTTTTTTTATAGAACTCATCAACAATTTTTTACTTTTTATTGAATTCTAAAAATTACTGTACTAGTTTAATTGAACATCGTTTGATATATGAATGAATCGCGTTTGTGCAAGAAAAAAAAAAATACTCCATCCTTTTTTTAAGTGTGTAGTTTATAATTTCAACTTATTAAAAAAGACATCATCGTTACACCGTCAACATTTAAACTATCCTCCATTTTTTTCCATTAACTCTTCACCCATTAACATTTGGCCGAAGATCCTCTGTTTCGAGAAAACCTATGTGCCTCTGTGCCAAGGGATTTCTGGCCGTTGGATCACTTGGAAATAAAAAATAAATAAAAAACAAAAACACACAATCTAACGGCCCAAACCCCCTCAGCACAGAGGCACATGCAGTTTGAGCCAATAACTCAAAATCGACATTTCGAAAGGCCAAAGTACTAATTGTATTTTTAGCCAATAACTTTTCAAAACAGACATTTGTTAAGGGACAACCCAAAATACTTCACTAAGACTATTTTTTGGGGACGGAGGGAATATATGTTTAAAGATTTCAAACCATATTTTGATGACCGTCAAGCTTTGTTTTCCTGAGGATCTATTCATGTTAAGTTTTGATTTTTGGTGATAATTATGACTTGCTAGATAAAATGGTTGTTCTCCTCCTTCACGGCGAAGGCGTGAGCAACGCTTGCAAGCTTGAGCGGTTAGCGCGGATGTGCCGTGACTAGTTTGCAATCCAATGTTTGAGTAGATTTTGTGTGGCCTTAGGGTTAAGACTACAAAGTGGTTATTGGTTTGCCACTTTGTCTCAGCGAAAAGTACTTAATATTTCCCTAAGTGTTGTGGGAATAAAAGTGGACAAAAATTAAGGGCTTCAGAACGATACTGGAAAACGAAGTTGAATGGAAATGGACAAGGAAATGAAAACAATTATAGGCTAAAGTAGGCTTTAAAGCACCAACCGCTCACTAAGAACGGGCATGTCCCTTGGGCTCCTTATCTTGGGCTTACTCGACCGAGATGCTCGGGCCTTCTGAAATTCAAAATCAAAACCACTGGCCCATCGTTAATTTATAACAAACGGGCTTAACCGCTCAAATTAAACGGGAGATAATCCTGTGCTCACGTGTTAAGTGTGAAATTTATGTAGAAACAAATTCAGGCCAACTCATGGCATAAGTCAATGAAGCCACTGCTTCGGCCCCCCCCAAAAAATGTAAAAAAAACAGGGGCCTTCAAACATGTAGGTCTTTCTATATATTGTAATAGTTGTTCATTTTTATATGACTATAGTTTAAATTTTGTACAATGACAAATATTTCGTAATGTTTTTATTTTATTTTATAAAGATATGTCTTTGAAAAAATTTATTATGCAAAATACATGGAGGGTCTCATCTAATGAGTCCGTTTCAGGCCTCCAAAACTAATAAGCTGGCTTTAGGGTTGCAAACTAGTGGAGCCGAGCCGAAGAGAGAGAGAGAGAGAGAGAGAGATTGCGATCGACAAGAAGAAGAAGAAATCGAGGTCGGACAAGAAGAAATCGACATTCCCAGGTTCGTATTGTCTCTCTGTCTTGTTTTTGTGCTTCGAACTGTTCTAGGGTTTCGATTTGCAAAGACGAACTAGGTTTTTTTTTTTTTCTTTTTTCGATTTGCAATTTCGTTCGAAAGTTCTGTGTGTGTGTGTGTGTGTGTGTGTTGATTTTGTTTAAGATGGTCCCTCTCTCTATTCGAATGACCCGGCTTTCCTTCGAAATCAAGGGGTTTTGTTAAAAAATCCTTTTTTTTTTGGTTCTTTTTTTGTTCGATGCAATGTTGAAGAACTAGGGCTAGGGTTAGGGTTTTTTATTCGATTTGCTATTTGGTTCAAACTAGATCTGTGTGTGTTGATTGTGTGGAAGAAATATCGTGACTTTGTTGAGTATTAGGTTTCTTTGTGCTTACAAATTAGGTCAGACCATGAATAAGTTCTAACTGGACTATGATCCTCTCTTCAAGTTATGTGTAAGAATGGTCTGCATTTTCTGGGATTTTGTTTGTGGCTAATGCATATGTTGTTTGAACCTATTCTGGGATTTTTATTTTGTTTGTGGCAGTTGATGAACCTCTAAAAACAACATTCAAGGTCTACCAATAATACTTATTCTGGGATTTTGATTTTGTTTGTGGTAGTTATGTTCTAGGTTGTGCTTGTGTAGTCTTAGTAGAGGAGAACATTAATCTGTGAGCTGAATAAATTAGCCAGTTGACACAATTTCTACTTTCTGAGATAGAGGGGTATCTTTTAGTTTGAGTATCACTTTGCCCTTAAATGCTTCAATTATCAATGTTACATTCTTAAGCCACCCTTAAATAGAAAACGATGGTGGTGCATTGAAAAAGTTGATCCGAGAGGTCCCGCGAAAGAGTTTGATTTTTTTTAAGCAACGAGAAAAAAAATAGTCATTTTATTAGTATTATTTTTTTAAAAAAAAATTAATCAAAACAAACAAAAGTTTTGACATTTATTTTGAAAACATTTTTCAGAATGGGGAAATGAACATGAATTTTGAGAGGTGTTCAAAACTATGTTTATGAAAAAAATTCAGAATTATTGTCCAAAACAAGCAAACGAACGGAGCCGATATCATCCTTTGTTTCTCAACAAGACTAAAGAGGCAAGAAGAAACAAGACGACTAAATGCATGATTCCGAGTAGATAGATTGACCAGTGCTACAAAACAAACCATATCCGAAACAAAAGTCATACAAGAGTTGCGCAAATTCCCACACATCACATGTAACCATCATAGGGAATCGAATACGTATGCCATAATAATACAAGTTACAAAACCTACAAAGAAAATTGTAACAGGGCCCAAACATCGACTATTGGCCTCGCACTCCGAAGTAGATGTAGCAATAGTAGGTTGATGTTGGGTTTGGCCGTAGTATATATCTTCATGATACTTGCACAACGCTTCTTCGGCTTCAGCAAGCAAATTGTACCTTTTGTGGTCGTTGTTTGGATATCCATTAACTTGAGCTTTAGCTTCCTCCCAAGTTGTATAAATCCCTGGTTTACGGCCAATGAATACCACCCAATAGGGCATTGCTGTGGAAAATCACACCGGGTTAATGGATACCCAAACCATGAAATAGGAAACTAGCAAAACAAACCGACACATACACACGTTCAGTCAAGTCTTCTGCTGCCCAAATTATAGCTCCTTAGTGCTATGAGACCACAACTAGTGGTACATAATAACCAGGCAAGTTCATTGTAAACTGTGTGAGTTGAAGCTTGACTTCAAAATTTTAGCTCATTAGTGCTATGGAGTAGAGTACTCAATAATTAGCCTCACATCATTGGGAATCTGGGATTTTCTCATCTCTCTCTCTCTCTTGTTTGGTGCTTCACTTCAATAGCAGCTTAGAAATGGGATTTGTGGCCAAAGCATTTTAGCTCAATCACCCATCAAACAATGAACAAAATTGTAATAATAAAGAGTTCCCAAACAACCTTTACAAAGGAATGATTTAGGGAGTCAAAATTTGGGTAACAAGGCAGTGAACTCAATCACATTATCTATAATTACAATTGCCAAATACAAAGCTAGCTACTACTTCAATATCCCACACATGAGTTCTTCAGATTCCACATCAGACACAAATCCATTGCACAAAATGATCATTTCATTTACAGATTCAACTCACACAGTGAATAGTGAATCGGTATGTTTGTGAGGGGAAAATGTGGATCCATCAGAACGCAAGTTGACACAGGCTTATTGAATCCATTGGCAATAACTAGTTTGTTCAAACTTGACTTCAAAATTTTAATGGGCTGAACACAATGAACACAAATTTTGATCAAAGCCTTTACCTTTTTGATGAAATACCCAATATTGTCATCACACTCAGACTCCCGAAACCCTAACCCTAGTTCTTCAAAATCGAACCAGGGGAAGAGAGGGGGAAACACTTTGGAACAAAAACCTAACCCTAGTTTTTTGAAATCGAACCAGAGGAAGAGAGGGAGAAAGACTTTGGACAAAAACCTTAACCCTAGTTTTTCAAAATAAAGCCAGAGGAAGAGGGGTTTCGAAAGACTTTGAAACAAGAGATTTCAAACCAAAACAACGAGATTTGTTCGATTTTGAACCAAAAAAAGGGTTTCGAAACCCTAGTATAGTTGGAGTTCGAAATCCTAGATCTATTCAAACTCGAAAAATGAGAGAGAGATAGAGAGAGACAGAATCGAACCTGGTAACTTCAATTTGTTCTTCTTCTTCTTCTACAACCTCGATTTCTTCTTCGTTGAATCGCGATCTCTCTCTCTCTTCTCGTTAGATCGCCTCTTTCTCTCTCTTTGTTACTGATGTTTGAGAGGGGAAGGGAAATGACCGTATTGTGAAGTCTGAGTGACCCGTGAGAAGATTGTACCCGGACCCGGGTACCATTTAACCCGCGAGATTCCTCTATTTTATTAGAGCCGTTGGATCCAACGGCTGAGATGAAAAGTGCGAACATAACATATATTAGGTCGTCCGGATAGGAACTGGATCCTATATATATATATATATATATATATATATATATATATATATATATATATATATATATATATATATATATATATATATTACATCTATACACTCTACAAGAAAATAGTCTCTCAAAATAATAGTGAAATTTAATAAGTTTTCGAAAAGATAGTGCATTAAATATCAATTTGGAATAAGAATTTATACTTAATTTATTCCTCTAAAAGTAAAAGAGCCTTACCGTGTTCAAACTTTTTTGTTAAGGTTTTTAACGAACTCGAGCCGAGCCAAGCCTCAATAAAAACTTAACGAATCGAGTTCAAACCAGCTCTTTTCGAGCCGAGCCGAGCAGAGCTTAGAACGGCTTGGTTCATTTGTAGCCTTAGCGCCGACACTATAAACAATTGCCCACTTATCTGTCTACAACAATTTTTTTATACATAGGAAAATTTTTAAATCAGCACAGTGGGATGTCATTAAGGTTTAAAAAGTGTATTGGAATGTGTGAAAATATATAAAAATTGTAAGAAAATATATTAAAAATTTGTGAAATTTTTTGGTCTTCTTATTTGCTTATTGTCAACCCAGTTGACAATAGAATAACTCTTAGGCTCAATTTGGATGGCAGTAATTTCAAGGGGGAATGGAAATGTGATACCTTCTACCCATTATTGCAACATTTGGAAGAGACAAGAACGGGAATGTCATGCCAGGTTTTCCTTATTTCGACGTTTGCCAGAGACATGAATAAGAATGTGATTCTTGATGACATATTCAACCAAGAATTACATTCCCAAACTGAGTGAGAATCTAATTCATCCCTTACCCCATGGGAATCTTAGATTCCTACTTTAAGAAAAGAAAACGTTGACTTTAATAAATTTTCAAAATAATTGTTTCCCATGTAATATTACTGAATTAATCCAAACACTGAGAGGTCAACGATCTCAAATCTGAATAAGGATCGTATGATAAAAGAAGAGTAAAGAAACTTACTGAAAATACTGATTTTATTGAAGGTGGTGGAAGATGGAGGTAATTTACAAGTGGGAAGGTGGAAGGAGATATTAGAGAGAGAGAGAGATGAGAGAGAGAGAGAGAGAGAGAGAGAGAAAGAGAGAGAGAGAGTAGAGGGTACTGGTCAAGCCTCAAGCAATAACCCATCTCAGGGTCCAGTAAATTTTATTCAACAGATAAAACTGATGATTCAAAATTAGTGCCCAAATCTGTCTAAACATGAGCAAGATATTAAGCTCATGGAAATTATCAAAGATCAGTACTTGGCTCTCCAGGGACCTAGCTCATCTCAAGCAGACTCAAAAAGTGACATCTCAATGTCCTCACAAGATTAGGATCAAGGTCAATATGCTTGCCTTGCCGGAGAATCACAGGATCCCAATGACGACACCGAAGTTTACCCAACTGAGGCGGATCTTTGGGACTCAATGATTGAATTAAAAATGCTGAAAGGAAAGGAAAAGAAGAAGAACCGGTAGAATGTCATCTATGAGAATAGCAACAGTAATCGTCGGCACAAAACAACAACAACAGCAAAAACGTCATCCATGACATCATCTACAATATTAGATATTTTGTAAAACGTCATCGATGACGTCATCTACAGTAACTGCTACAGTAGGTCGTAGTGCTTATAAAAAGCTGTAATCTGCCATTCCAAGGCAGGCTTGACCAGTACCCTCTACTCTCTCTCTCTTCTCTCTCTCTCTCTCTCTCTCTAATATCTCCTTCCACCTTCCCACTTGTAAATTACCTCCATCTTCCACCACCTTCAATAAAATTAGTATTTTCAGTAAGTTTCTTTACTCTTCTTTTATCATATGATCCTTATATATCTTTGGTATCAAAGCCATGTATGGCTTGCTAAATCTGTAGTTAATTCATATATGAGGGGGACAGATAGGTGTAGATAGTTCTTACATAAATCATATATCTCTTTGATTGTTATGTTCAAAATGATTCTGTAATGGATCTGAGGTATATGTTCCTCACCCAAGTCGCGTAGAGGTTTTGTGTGCCTTTAGGTCCCGAGAAGGGAATTGATGGCCTTGACTCGTAAGTCGTTGACAGATGGGTATATCTGAGATCCATTACATGAAGCTGATGAGAACATAATAATCAACGATGATATGAGGTTTATTTGATGAAACTATCCGTTCTATCCTCAATCATATATGAATTAACACATTCATTATGTCTGCACTATATTTAGATAGATCTTCCATATCAGTAAAAAAATGAAGAAATTGTTGAGTACTCTCAGACTCAACAACTAAATCAGTGGACTATACCTGAAGTTGAACCCAAAAGGATTTATAAATTGGGACTTTTTTATTATATCAGTAAGAATGCTGTAAAGACATCAGAACAGACTATTTGTCTTGACACAAATGATAAAACAATCAAATTGTTATGTTTGAAAGATATCCAGCAGTACTTGCATAAATATAAGTATATGCATATTGGTTTAATTTAGATTGCTTTTAAACCATTGACTCTACCAGGATTGAATTCCAGTATACAAGCAGATTTACGTGATGCTAGATGTAATGTGTAAGGACCCGTATTTTTTTTTTTATCTTTTTTCGGAAATAATGTTGGGGTGATGTGGGGGAATGTGATATATGCATAAGTGATGAGGTGAAGTGTAATATAAGTGGAATGTGGTTAAATTGGTTTACACAAGCCACCTTTGGGCTTGGGGTGTAATTATCATTATGTATTTATGTGTGTGTGTATAGAGAGAGATATATCATCTCCCTCTTCTCCCAAAAATCAGCCCCTCCCCCCTCTCTCCTCCATTTTTGCTCCTTTGAGCTCAAATTACTCCTTCCTCATCAAACTTCTTCACAAATTGACCAAAGATTCATCATCTACGCGTGTTTGGGAGCTTGGAATACCATCTTTTCGCACCGGGAGGGCCAAAAACGGGATTGCTCAAATTGGGGATCTAGAAATTCGTTTTTGGGTTGACTTGAAGCAAAACCAAGAGGTAGGGGATCATCCTTCAATTCTCAATGCAAATTTGATGTTTATGTGTGTGTTTAGACATTTGATTGCTAAGTTTTCCTTATCTTGTTGATTTCTTTGGGAAAAATCCATCTCCTAGTCATATTGGTGTTGAAACTCCTTATCTCGTAGCTTCTATGTTATTCTTCTCTTGATTTGGTAGATAACCCATTCCATTGTTACTTAATTTCATGGTGATTCTTGAGATTTATATGAAACCCATTTTTAGTCCATTTCTTGAATTTGGGGAAAATAGCAAATCTTGTAAATTGATGGTATGTGGTGTTACTATGTTGTTTGAACCTCTTTTACATCTTAATATGTCTATTTGGAACCAAGAAATGCCCAAGGAAAAGCCCCATTGATCACCCCTTGAGTTGTAAAATTTTGGATCTGGTGCTATCCTATCGATAGGACTTCATCCCCTATCGATAGGAGTCTTTCTCTCTTCGTTTTGACCAATCTGATGGCTCCCCTATCGATAGGACTTGATCTCCTATCGATAGGAGCCTCTGACGCTCTATCAATAGGACTTTACCTTCTATCAATAGGACTCTCTGATGCTTCAATAGTGGCCAATCTGATCTGTCTCCTATCAATAGGACCTAACCTTCTATCAATAGGACCCCTTATATTTTTCGAAAAATTTCTTAAATCATGATTCGTTCATTGTGGCTCATTTGTGTAAGTTGTTGGTCACATATTAGGGTCCGGGAGGGTCACATTGACATCCTAGACACTAAGGTCAAAATCTCCTTTAGGGACACATTTGGGTAACACGAAACATGAGTTTTGCGCGAAATTTAGACATGAAAGTAAGATGAGGAGACATATGGACACCATAAGGATATTAATGAGCATGAAATGAAGTACAAATGTGGTAATGATTGGCACGGGGCCCGAAAAGGGTAAGCCCGAAATGGCACGGGGCCTGAAAAGGGTATGCCCGGAATGGCACGGGGCCCAAAAAGGGTATGCCCGGAATGGCACGGGGCCTATATGGCATGCCCGGAATATAATGAAATGATTAAGAGGAATGAGATACATATGATATGAAAGTTTTGGGAACACATGTAGTGTGTGGGATACGGACAGATACAATGGAGCGGTGCTTGGTTCAAATTGATGATTGTCGACTTTGTGACGTTCACAACCCCATTTACATGATTCTATCAACCTTATCAAATGATTTTCTTCCTCGTTGATTTAGTTGGCTATCTTTGAACTTTGTATCATTCTTTGTACTTATCTAGAAATCTTTTGGTCTTATAATATGATTTAGCCTCTCGTCTGCACGTCATGAGCATCTCGTTTTCATTCAGAATCGATAGATGTTTTCCTACTGGGCTAGTGAGCTCAACCTTACAAAATTTCAGGTACCCAGCATGGAGCATTGACTTGGATGTCCTTGGGGTGATTGCATGCATGTTTTGAAAAGCTTAAAGGATGAGTTATAGCATCATCGTTAGACTTAATACTTTTGAAATATGATGATTTTGTAACTCTATTGGATACCACATTTTTACTTGGGTTTGTAATAACTTTGCACTTATATTTTCTTAACTTGGGTCTCGGTTACCCAAAGACCATTGTGTAATTTGAGGTTGAATTTGACTATTAAACATTGGATTTGACGTGGCCCGTGGACTTGTTGACTGTCCACGTGGAAATTTCTTTATGAATTATCCTTTGAATTTTGAGGGCGTGACATAATGATTGGAAATCCTCTCTTATGGGGATTGTTCAGACTAGCTTATGTCATGGACCAGTATATTTCAATGTTTATCCTAATTTAGCTCTATCTTTGGCTGATAGAAATTTGTTTGAAGCTGTAAGTTTGCATATTCAAACTCAGGGATATATCTTCTTGCCAGGATCTGAAACTGATGCAGTAATTTATCGTATTCATTACAAAGTGATTAATACCATGTGTCCTAACGCTATTTTGCGCAGTGACCCAGGAAAAACTGTAGTTTTTGAAAGTAACCTCTTAACCACCAACGTAGCTGTACCCAGACTAATTGATTGGGATGAAGTTACATTCCCAACCTCTTGGACTATTCCTAACGCCGTCCAACCATAACCCGTTATCAGTAGTCAGGTTGATCAGATCACCCAAACAGCTGAAGGAGATGTAGAAATCAGGTTTACACCTGATATTATTAGCCGTATTTCTCTAACTAAAAGCGTTTCTTCTAGAAGTAGCTTTCCTCCGTAAAAGGTTTCATACCCAACCACATCAAGGCATTCTGTGTTTGAAGTTCCAGACCAAACCCCAACAGAAGCTCCTACAAAACCTCTGGACTCTCATATTGAGGGAATTCATAATTCGGAACAGCAAATTCCTCATGGTATCTATAGTAGTAGTGCAAGTAAGAAGCGTGACTCGCCAACAGCTTCGGAAATGGCTTTTCATATCTAGGGTATGGATTATTCGCCTAACTCACCGATTCGTTTTTTTATCAGTAACGAGTTTATGTCTCATGAACATCAAGAGTTTAGGAATTGGTATTTTACCAAGTTTGATCGTTCTGAACAGAAGTTTATAAAAAGATCATTTTTATCAAGATTTGAAAAATCGTCAAACTTTGATACCTTTTAAAAAATGGTTTTTAAATTGGTATCAAAATCAGTATCATGTAGCTGTTATTCATGATTTTCAAAAAGTCTGGAGTAAAACTGATGGTACAGTTGTCAAGTCAGTCCATCCGCCTCCAGAACCAATCAAGATGGAGAACAGTAAAAACACTTTGGAAGCTATTCCTTATGTAGATATAAACAAGACCGCTACTACAACTTATTTACCTGAAAGTGTTCATGTCATTAAGCAAAATAATTTTACTAATATGAGCTTGCAGACTATTGGTCAGCAGTTGATCCGTATTGAACATGATGTTCAAGCAGTCATTGAAAACCAGAAGATTATTTCTTCAGTCCCTTCTACTTCCTTAGCAGTAGCCTTTGAGGGGAAAGACACCAAGCCGGATATAAAACCACCCATCCCTTTAGAGAATTTTAGATTCTCTAATCAAAAGAAAAATTTTGAATTTATTGATGAGCTTATAGGAAGGATGGATAGCAAATTGCATCTTAGTACTCTTAGCCAGACTGATCTAGGTTATTCAGATTCAGATTTGGATCCCCAACAAATCCATGATATTCAACATTCTTTTCAGAATATGCAGGATTTCTATCTCAGTAGGATTGAGTATGAAGAGAAGGGTCCAGGAACTGAAAATGTCCATAGAACTTACTATAAGAGGCCTACTCCTCAAGATCTTCTTTGGGAAGAAGACTTCTTTGCTACTCAGCATGCTTATAGTGCTAGAACCATTTATGAATGGAATATAGATGGTTTATCAGAATATCAAATTTATGGAGTTATTCATAAGATGCTTATGTACTCAAGCGTCTGTAAAGCTGCAAATAATAGCGATAAAGATATCGCTGTGTTTATAGTTAATGGATTTACCGGTAGTCTTAAAGGCTGGTGGGATAATTATCTCTCTTTAGCCCAACAGACCGAAGTTCTTAATGCCGTTAAAACTGAAATTGTCTCAGACATGATTATTGATCAACAATCTGGTCAATCTATATCTAGGACCAGAGAACAGCCAGTTCAAGACGCTGTTTATACTCTTGTCCAAGCTATTATTTTACATTTTATTGGAGCAGTAGAGCAACGCCAAGAGCGGGGTAGAGAGTTATTACAGAATTTAAGATGTCCTTCATTAACCCATTTTAGATGGTATAAGGATGTTTTTATCACCAAGGTTATGTAGCGTAAAGACGCCAATTCTGAACATTGGAAGGCCAAATTCATTGATGGTCTACCTCCTTTATTTGCCCAAAAGGTTCGTAAAAAATTGATGGATCTTAGTGTAGGAAATAATATCCAATGGGCCAGCTGTACTTATGGACACCTTATTAGTGTTTGTGTCCAAGTAGGATTGTCTATCTGCAATGATATGAAGCTGCAATATCAGCTCAAGAAGCAGAATCTCACTGGTAAACAGGAAATTGGTGAATTTTGTCAATAGTTCGCCTATGACATACCCACTAGTTACCCTAAAAAACATCCCGTAAGACTGTTTCTAACTCTTCTAAACCATACAGGAGGAAATCCAAGCGAAAATCCTATGATAAGGATTATTCCAAGAATAAACCAACCAGTAGTGGCAAGGGTAAAGGAAAGGTTAAGTCTGGACCTAGATAGAAGTCCAAAACCGAAGTCAAGTGCTACAAGTGCGGAAAATTTGGTCATTATGCTAACAAATTTGGCCATAACCGAAATAATACCCTCGGGTACGGGTATGGTTTAGAATTTGAGATAACCGAACGGGTTCGGTTCGGTTCCGAGTTGAGTTGATAACCAAACCAAACCATAACCCGAACCGAACCGAACCGAACCGAACCGAACATGTAATTACAAAATAACCCCTGTAGTATATGTTAATTACAAGTAACCCCTTGTATATATATATATAGTGTTATACACAACATTTAGGGTTGGGTATCTCAGACAGACTTGAGACTTGAGAGATCTCCGTCAACAGTCCTCACTGGATCACCTGGTAACGTCTCTCTCTCTCTCTCTCTCTCTCTCGCGTTGATTTATAGGTATTGTGGTTTTGTTTTCCCTGTCGTGAGATTTAGTAGACTTGATGGTGGTTCTGGTTGTATTTTTGGCATAAATTCCTACGTAATCTTTGGTAGGTCTTTGGCCTCTTCTGGTTTTTATAGTCGCTTTTTGTTATAAAAAAAACAAACTCTCATCTCTCTTTAAATCTGGGGATAGCTGGTTGATAGGAGGGAACCCCCAATCTTCCTTTCCTTTTGTCGCTTTTGATTTTGGGCAATTTTTGTTGTATCGTTCCAAAATCCTTTGGGGATTGTTTGTGTGTGTGTTTATATGTACGTGATTTCATGATTGTTTTGATTCCTGAATAGTAATCGTGTTTTGCAGGAGCCTTGACATTAGCAAGTGTTTTGCTATATCCAAGAACTAAAGGAGGAGGTGCAGTTTTCAGTGGAACCAAACCGGTTACCCAATCGGGTTATTACCCGAACCCCGATCGGTACAGCTCCGGTTTCTATTTCCCCTACCCATTCGGTTAGTGGTTCGGTTCTGGGTACCCTTACAAAATTGGGTATTGGGTTCGGATACGCCAATACCCGAACCGAACCACCCATTTGCCATCCCTATTTCAGAGCAAGGTTTTGTGGCAGACTAGGGTTTCCAATGGTCCCTGAGAGGATGCTCTCAGCAGATAGCGCTGCGCAGCTTCAGCAAGGCATCGATTTGGTTCTGTCTCGATGGTCTGCCCTCCAGATGGCCGTCGTCAACGAGTGGGGTGGCCGTGACTCTCTCCTCAAATCCCACCAACTCACCGCCGACATCTTCTCGTGGTTCACCCAATCCAGAGGTACTTGTATATGTCTTTACTATACACTAGATGTACTTTCATCGTTTCTACTGTTACTTTTGATGGGTTTTTTCCTTTGATATTCAATTCGCTAGCCATACCTTGGAAACACTAAAACCCTGGTAATTCAATTGGCTTCACCTCGATTTGGCTCTTTGCTCAGCTGCTAGTATCCCTTGGCTTTCAAAGCGAGGCCTGGGTTCAAGACTAGGGAGAGACTTCAAAACCATTTGGTTGTTATTTGTTAACCTAATTCCCCTCCAACCCCATTGATGTATACAATGGTGGCCAAAAAAAAAAAGAAGGGCTTCACCCTTTTATTTTCTTTTATGAGTCATATTTATATCTCGTTCTGGGAGTTCTTCTGTCCTGAATATTTTCTGCCGTATGAAGCTTGATAAAAGTTCTCATGTGGGCTGGGAGATAACATTCGTTCACGCCCCCTTTTCTCAATGGGTGAAGCTTTCTGCTGAGACATACATCTAGTGGAGTCTATGAAGCACGGATACGGTATAGGATTTGGATACGACACAAAACAGATATGGCGACATGGCTTAACCCAATTCAGATTCGGCGGGATACAGCTGTGTAAATTATACATATTCATAATTATTAGTCTCCTAGTAGGCAAAAACATGAAGCCAAAACAAGTTAAAAGAGTAGTTAAATTGCCACTAACAAGCATTAAGCACATGTCCATGTCAAAATTCATTCCAAACAAAGAGAACGGTAACAAAACTAATACGAAGCATCCAACGTTCTTGCCAGAAGTCCTGAACAAGAAGTGAAAATTCCTATTAATTTCCTCTCATATCAACAAGAGCCTTCAATTATCAAACATCAATTGCATCCTCTCCGCATTTGCCCTTTCCTTTTGTAATAGAGTTGTTCTCAACAATTTATAACCCGGCAAGACATAACCACTAATTAAGTTGTTTGCAGCAAATTGAAAATCACTCACATAATATGGGTTTCTTCATAAATGGAATGGCAACCCACTTGATTAGAACATGCGAGCAATCTCAGAATGCAAGTGTTCTCGAGCACCAAGATTGAATGCCGTCTCAATAGCAGTAGTTCCACTTGCCTTTCTTTTTCTTGTTTCATACCCGTCCAACCTAAATACCTAAATCCTCCCTTTTCAAAACCCCTTCCACCAATAGCATTAGATTGGCAAGACGAAGGTGGTAAAGGAACTTTTTTAGGCATGTTCATTTTCACCTTGTTCTCAGCTTCTTTAACATTCCTTATCATTTCTGCAAGGTGTTGAGAGTCACTTTGGGACATTGTCTCATCTCATTACTAATAATTTGATTAACATACCTCAACATTCCGTCGATCAGGTGGTCTGACAAGGATTTCAAAAGAATTTGATATTTGTGAACTGTATTACTAGAGATAGAATGCATTAATTGACTTCTATTGTTAACAATTGTCTAGCCGGAATGTATTTTGCACCATGAGTGGGTTATTGTTTGGGTGCAATGATAAAATTAAATATCCCCGGGGAGTAGATTTATCATTAGATTTTGATATAATTTTCTCGTGTAATTTTCTGCTTTTGATTTTCTTTTTTTGCCAGAGCAATTATATATTGATGACTTAGAAGATATGCTTGATGAATCTATGCTCTCTCTCAATACAGAGATTGATGATGGCAGCGTTGAGGAGGTTTGTTTTCCATTCGTTACGAGTAACCCTGCATTTTCAATATCCATGTTAATGACAATTATGTCAAGTGGTCAGATCTTGCATAATCTTGTTTCATATGTTCATTATGGTCCTCTCTTATGCTTTTAAAATTGTTTAGAACACTTTAGAGCTTGTGTGAGTTAGTCCATGAATATCCTCGACTGAAACTCTCATAATTGTCCTGCACTCTTGTGAACTATGTTTTTGTAGAAATGTAGGTCTGAGTTTGTTGATTATCTGTACTTGGGGACAAATAACTTTATTTCTAATTGCACACGTTGAGCCTATTTAATATGTAAGAGCATGAAATGATTATCTGTACTTGGGGACAAATAACTTTATTTCTAATTGCACACGTTGAGCCTATTTAATATGTAAGAGCATGAAATGAAAATTTAAGATGTTGGCAATTGGCTGGAAATTTATTTATTTTGTCAGCTTCTAAGGTCTACGACACCAAGTCCTTTGGCTATTGGATAAGAAAAGAAATGTTGGCTCCTTCTCTCTGATTCTCTTATATGGAGGATAGAAGAAAATTCACATATTTAAATTTTGGCACGTTTTTGTCAATGTTCTTCATGTGTCCTTGCAAGTTGCAACATCCTTTGATTAGTATACCTCTGAGATAGGATTCCTTTCAATGTCTGGTTTCAATAGGATTCCTTTCAACGTTAGGGTTTAATTTTAAACTTGTTGATGAACAAAGCGTCCTATACAAAAGTTGCAAAGATGCTTTGGAACAGGGCTGTAGTTTTGCATGTCTGAGGAATATTCGTGGTGTTGTTTGTTCCTGCATTGTTATGCTTGTTCTGGTCATTAAAATGTTTACTAAACAATGCCGTTTGAATGGACTATAATCCATGTTGTCGTTTGAATGGGTTGAATTTAATGTTTTTTTATTTGTAGTTACAAATTTACTAACAGAAGTAGAATATAAGCGCATGTGCAACTAATTGCCATTTTGTTGAAAAATTAAATCGGAACTGGTGACTTTTTACCATCTTTATATGTTGATTTAGCTAATATCGTCTATTTCATGCTTAGTTGTAATTAGGATTTGGAAGTTGTATGTTTTGCAAGTTATGTGCATTTGCATTCAGCTATGCAATCTCTGCCAATTGACTGTTTGGTGTTGTTTATTCAAACGAGAATATGCAGATAGCTGAGAAATTAATGATCATGCATGAAGAATGTTTGGAAGGTAACTATCAGTCGATCCAAATTTTGAGGGAAGCTAATCCTCCAATTGTTGTTGTTCCTCATATACAGGTAAGTGTGTGCAGTCCTCCTTTGATTAAAAGTTTAATGCTCCATAAATGAGAGTAGTTTACCATTTTTACTGTGCTGGTGCCTCATGTTTTTTTTTCTTGTTTTGGAGTTTTTAAATTTCTGAATTATGACTTTAGATGTTTGAAAAACAAAATGTCTTGGAATGATAAAAAGCTCTACATGGTTTAACATTTGGACTAAAAGATTGCCCAGGCAGCTGTAAAAGGTAAATCTAAAATGTACAAGTTGTTCCCATCCAGAAATTTTGTGTGAAGAGATTGTAATGGTAGTTGGTTAGATGTGCCCTCGTGCTGAAGAATAGTATGGACAAGCTAAGCATTCATTAACAGTCCTATTAAGATGTTAAAGTATGGTAGTGCTCAAGTTTTGTGGTGTCCTCTCAATATTGAATATGTGAAGGATGTATATAGTTTTGTTTGCGACTCTTAAATGAGAATTTTCTGTTTTTTAGTTGTCTATTTTGAGAAGGAAAGCTAAACATAGATAAAAACCTCACAGGGATGCTAGTATGCTACCCACATATGCATACGCATGTACAACCAACTAATAACGAGCGCGAGTGGCCAAGTCTACAAGCAAAGCGAATCTACAAAATTCACAGAAGAATCAAGACTTGGGTACAGATCCGTCACCCAACTACATCAAGTAATAAAAAAGGACTCTTAATCCAAGAAATGTAATCTGACATGCCTTGGAATGGTCTTATGACCTTTAGCAGAAGCAACTCATATTCTTTTTATTAGATTCAAATTTGCAGATGTGATTGGTATATGTATGGGAGGGGTCTATGTAGTAGGGACACGGAAACGGATACGGACACGGACACGGATACGACAATTTTGAAAAAAGGGACACGGACACGGCGGGGGACACGACAAAATATATATATATATATATATATATATATATATATATATATATATATATATATATATATATATATATATATAATTAAAAAAACTTGAAAATTTAAAGATTGATAATTACAGTTTGACCCCAAAATTTTTTAAAAAAATTACAATTTGACCCTAAAAATTAAAAAATTACAGATTGACCCCAAATATTTTTTAAAAAATTACAATTTGCCCCCCGCCGTGTCCCCCACGTGTCCCCGCCGTGTTCCCGTCAAAATATTCAAAAAATTGGGGGACGCGCCACTTGGCGTGTCCCATACGTATTTGGCCGTGTCCCCGTGTCCCATATGGCAATACGGCGCCTCCTAGGAGTGTCGGTGCTTCATAGGGAGGGGTCATGTTAAAAAATATAAGGTTTTGTAGATCGTGTCACCACGTCCTCAATCCACGAATGTGAGCCATCCAACTCACTAATCAAATTTCATTATTTTGACCTTTCTGCTGACGTGTCTCTAAAACTCCCCAGGACAACTAGAGATATTTAACATTTCTGTCTTTTTTGATAAGTTGATCATATAATTCATTTTTTAACTATGATAATGTTCAAGCCTAGTCAAGCCTGTAGGCATTTCTATTATAGGATTGGTGCACATTTGTAAAGCCAAAATTAAACTGAGCAATTTTCATGTTGTTGTAAGTAGTCGAACTAAAGTTGTTGAGCTTCAACTTCCTCATTGTGAAGTTCTTTAACATTGGAGTTATAAATTGAGGAGAGTTAGGGGAGTGCTATCTGGAGATTCAAGGCATTGTTTGCCTGTTCTGAACAAAGGATATTATCTTCTCCTGTGATACAGCCCATATGGTGCATGTCTATGGGCTATTTGAATGCCTTGTGGCAGCAAACTGGGGTCTGTGTGTCATATGCTGGTAATGCTGGTAATTAGATTGTTTTCACTCTTTTGGACACTGATCTCATACGCTTATCTGAGCCGACACCGGTATTTTGTACATTTAGAAGGTTACATGTAACATTGGCTACTAATGGTTCGTCTTTTGCTTCCTAATTGTGCATCAGGGCATGAATAGTGATGACGACAACGATGTTGATGAAGACAATAACAGGAGAGCTGAGAATGATGATTCATCAGGAATGGTAATTGATGCCCCCAATTTCCAGTCAAATCAAAATCATAGGGACGTGATGGTTGATAGGCCAAGACCCAGTGAGGCAGCTGAAGCAGAAGATGGATGGACAGTAGTGGCCCCTAGGCGGAACAGAGGGACAAGGAACTAAGCCAAACCCTGATGTCCGGTGGTCCTGTTTCCTTTGTACTTCTTTTCTCCTAGTCATCATTTACCCTTTTGTCTTTTCCTAAAGAAGAATTGGGTCACCAGGCACTCTCTCCTTGAGAGATGGACATGTTATTTTATCTAGGAAAAAGTTTTGAATAGAAGCTGATGGTGTGTTTCGGCGATTGAGTAAGTGATTTTCCGGGAGTTCCCAGTTTTGGCTTCTTCCCTTTTTGTGTTTGTGCTTTGCTTCAGTGCCATCGAAGTAGTTGTGAAATGTGGTATTTTAGCTGCAGATTGCTATTTTTGCATGTTCCTAACTCCTAAAGCATCGTAATTCATACGTGTGGTACTTAGCTAATTCACTTGGTTTGCAAGCTGTAATGCTGTGTGCCATTGTCCATTCATGTTAAGGTACATGGCATTCAAAACTTGGTATATTAAGGTACATGCCATTGTCCATTCATGTTAAGGTACATGGCATTCAAAACTTGGTATATTATTTACCCAAAAAAAAAACTTGGTATATTTATCCATTAATAGCTGAAGGCTAATCTGTATTGTCCGCAGTTACTGGTTTTAAACTGGTGCAACTTCTGCTACAATGGTTTGCCTTTGTTTTTCCCCAGAGTGGAACTGGAAAACCATTTCTGTTTGTTGAGGACAGCGAGCTAGGGGTTTTCAAGAGACAAATTCTAGCAGCAATCTCTTTAGAAACCAAAGCATGGTATGGAAGCCCAGGTGTAACACCATGAGACTCGAATGGAGGATTTGTTTAGGTATTGTTCCATTTCAAAACAATATGCCATGTCTATTCCTTGTAATTTCTATTCTTTGTTTTTTGACCAAATCTCTCAGTTACCAAAAAGCTATAATTGTATAAGGATTCACACGTGTGGCGTCTTTATTGTGATTGCTTTCAATGGACTCCATGAGGGTCTAGGAATCTCCCAGGCTCAATCTCCATAGCTAAAATTGTTTCCAGAAGCTGCTAATATCTTTTCTTAGAATTTTTTTTTTTTTTGACCGCAGAGCAACACATTCTCGAACAAGAATTGATAAAACTGCAATTATCCGCCGATATAGTACGACACCCGACCATGATGCTTTGATCGGACATTAGAAGACTTCCATTTTAAGTAGTTGCAGCCCTTGCCCAAAAAGAGAGAATAAAGATAGTGGCTGGATTTTCAACTTCAGTCCCTATCTAAATGTTCCAGTCTTACAACATAGCAGAAACATTCATTCACATTCCAGGTTTATATTTGTTATTCCAATATGCAATTTGAGCACAAGATAATAATGTAAAACATCCAACGCTCCATCATATAGTTCTAAACTTCAAGCCTTTGATCAAAACAATTTCGGACTAAAATTTTATGGGAATCCCCACGCAGTAAAGTCCCTAATACTTCATTTAACATTGGTGATCAATTCACAGTTTTTCAAGTTGCTCTTTCCAAAATACAACTACCAGAAAAAATATTACGTAGGCGGCATCCAAACTCCCTCACTAAATCCTACATCTCTACACTGTCAAATATTCAGGGGAGAAGAGAGGGAAAAAAACCCTCCATGGAGTGAAAACAGGATCAGCACAGAAACTACAACCCACCAGCGGTGTCCATATCTGCCACCCCATCAACACCCTTGAAAATAATGCGTAGTTAGGTTTCGGGAAGTCATTATGGTTTTCGCTGGGACAGTTTTGGGACTGATGTATTGGCTTGGGAAAGAAGGCATATATGGACTATGGAACTTTCATATCTCAGGACTTGTTTCCTTCCATAAGTCTTTTGTACACCCAGTAGATAATATGACTATCTTCTTCTTTTCTTTTTTTTTTTTCTTTTTTTGGATAATGGTAATATATCTATCTGAATATGTATTTTTTAATGTGTCACTACCGTGACATCACTCACATGTCATCTATTTTGTTTGAAATTTGCATCTCGGGAGTGCTGGTGTCATATTGTGTGTCCTTGTCCGCACTTCAAATATATTATTTGCCTATTTGGTGTTGATGCACTAAGAAGAAAATGTTGGTTGTTATTTCTGTGGTTAATTTCCCAGTCTTAGTTTCCCACTCAATATGTGTTGGAAGTATGATACTCCAATTCCTGGAGATTTTCCTGTCACAATATTTGTCCTTTGGCAGGTTTGATTGGCTCTTTGCCTTCTTTTCTTCGTAAGTTGATGCATCAAGTATTTTCTTTCTTGGGTCCTTTGAAATCCAGTGATTAGTTGTGCATTATAAAGGAAGATACTTTTTGTAAGTATATGTAATGGTTCCTTACTGTATGTCATTGTTTTTGTAGATAGTGTCATAGTGTTATCACGATCAACTCCCTTTCTCCAGTTGCATTTTTCTTGCTTTGACAATAAATGATTTTTATTTTCCCCCCGTATCGTTTGACGTGAGCAAGCTTGTCCTTGAGGTATTTTCCAATTAATATGCAATGATTATGTAGTTCAATGGCACATAAGCAATGCAGTTAAGCTAGCGCCATCTGTCAAAGTCTCTGACTCACTGGTAATTTAGTAACTAAAGTTATTATGCATGTAGATGTTTATTGGTGATGGAGCAAAACTTGTCCGTGATGCTTTTCAACTTGCAAAAGAGAAATCTCCTTGCATCATCTTCATAGATGAAATTGATGCCACTGGCACAAAGCGGTTTGACAGGTAGACTATATTTTTGTCTCATTCGTAGCTTACATGAATTTATTTTGCGTTTGCGATTATGGGATCTCAGGTTATAGTCGGAACTTGTAGACAGTCTTACATTTTCCCCTTTGTTAAATCGTAATGCAGTGAAGTTAGTGGGGATAGGGAAGTTCAACGAACAATGTTAGAGTTGCTTAATCAGCTCGATGGTTTCAGCAGTGATGACAGCATAAAGGTTTTTATATCTCTTTTGTTCAATTGATTACAGTTTCTGTTTCATGGTCATTCTGAGGCAACTGTTTGCTTCTGGCTTTTGTGATTTTTCTCTTCGGCCAAAAGTGTCTTTTTATACATTATATTGATAGGTCTGTTCTTATTGTGGTTATGTTAGTCATTAATTCCAATATTTTTTTCTTCCTTGCTTTGGGTACTTGTTAAAACTGCAGGTGATAGCAGCGACCAATAGAGCTGATATTTTAGATCCTGAGCTGATGCGCTCTGGTCGATTGGATCGTAAAATTGAGTTTCCACATCCCACCGAAGAAGCCAGAGCCAGAATCTTGCAGGTTTTGACAATCCTTCCTTTCTTAACATCAATGTTTAAACATTATATTCTGAGTTTCATATGGGGGAATTCCAGCTGAATCATTTGCATTGGAACTATTGATCCACTCCCGAAAGATGAATGTTCACCCAGATGTCAACTTTGAAGAGCTAGCTCGGTCTACTGATGATTTCAACGGGGCACAGCTGAAAGCTGTTTGTGTAGAGGCGGGCATGCTAGCTCTTCGGCGCGATGCCACTGAGGTCCTCTCTCTCTATAATTTTTTGTTGGTGCATGTGTACGCAGACTCGGGCAAGCTTATTGACAATTGAGTAGAACCGTAGAAGGTTCAATTGGTGAAAGTTAAATGATAGCTTTGATGTCTAGGGTGTCAAGTAAACTGATGAAATCGCTGTTCCAACCTATGTAGCACTGACACTGTCAGACACGTGTTGGACATGGACATGCTCCGGACACATGTCCGACACTTGATCTCAAAGTGTCTTAGTTTTTTCCTAATATTTGGGGGTTGTACACTCCCACGAGCACTGACATTCTCCGAGATTCAAAGGACACTTAATGGACAACTTCAGGACACTTTAGGTACAATCATTAAAGTGTCCCTAAAATGTCCTATAAGTGTCCTTAATTAAAGTGTCAGAGAATGTGGGGAGAATGTCCAACCCCCAAATATTGGGGAAAAAGCAGGACACTTTGAAATTAAGTGTCATATATGTTACTTCCAGTGGTGCTACTTTATATATATATATAGAGAGAGAGAGAGAGGTGTCCCACCTTTTTTAAAAAAATTTGCATGTCAGCGTGTCCATGTTCATGTCCGTGTCCGTGTCGGTGCGACATAGGCTAGTATGAGTTCTTGGGGGGAAGATGTCCGGAACTGTACCCCCCATTGGTGGAGGGGGCTGTTTCTGTGACACCTGCACCACCTTAGCACCTTTCATGTCGAAGAATAATACCGCAGTGGTTTATCCTATGTCAACTAGATTCTACGGTCGGAGGCTCTTACATGGGATACCAATTTGAAAACGATTGTATTCTGCCTTCTATCATAGAATTGGGTGTAATTATTTGGTGTGGGTATGCCTAGTAGTTGGCCTCTATAAAGCCAAATTCATAGGCTGTAGCCGGGTTGAAATTCTTTTTATTTCGCCATTCTGATACTGTAGCTGCGTTGACTAAATATATGGCTTGACCTTGTATATACGAGTTCTTGAGACCCTAGAAGCTAGTTTGCAATGGTTGGGATCATTTTTGCTTCAAGTTGAAGCAAACAATCAATCTCTCTCTCTCTCTCTCTGTGAGATACATGTGTATAAAGTTTTCTTTTTTCCCTCTCTCGATACCCGTCAACTCTTCCTTGTTTCATAAATGTCCCCACCTTAATTTTGGATATTTTCAAAAGTTAGGATAACCTACACTTCACACAGCTAAAGAATTACTAAATTAGCCTTGGCTCTGAAAGGTTAAAATTTATTCCATTTGGGCCTTGATCTATTATATTCTTCTAATTCGGGTCCAGTGGGTAATTGCAACCAAGAAGGAAGGCGGAAAAAGTGAAGTGCTCAACGAGCCAAAGTGAGAAAAGTTCAGCATCCCTACGTTCTTATTATAGAATTGAACGATGGTTGATTAGCCAGACCAGTTAGATCAATTAACAAAAATCACAGCTGCAAACTAAGATTAAAATGTTTGAATCTTAAGAGTTAAAGTCGTAATTAATAATACTTCGAGAGCACAAAGTGCAATTTATCCTAAAATTGAAGGAAATATGAGTATCATTTATAATTAGTCAATCATTTTTGCAAATAGATCACTAAATTTAGAAGATACGCAGTTGCATGCATCAATGCACCTCCACATCACACTTTTCTCAACGATGAGTAGAGCTCGTTTACATTTCTTTTAAATTATCCCAACTATTATTGATGTATTCATTGCAGAAACATAAAGCTTGGTTGATGAATTTGTCTATACCCAACCATACTTGTACTTAACAATGGTCAATGGATTATTAAATACCGCAAGTTTCGGGGTATTAGCGGCTTGATGTTTGTGTTGTGCGAGGTCTTAAATTAAACGCAAAATCTATACAATGTATATAAAATGACCTAAGCATCCCCCAAAAAATCCTCAAACGTCAAAACATATATTTTTGTCGATTAGTTTAGTAAAAGAGTACCTCGAACACTATCTCATCCTTCAAAATTCTCTTCAAATATGAAGGGGGTGTTTGGAAGCCTACTTTTTAGCTTTTGATTTTTGACTTTTTGATTTTTTGGTTTTTTGGCTTTTGGTCAGAATGAGTTTTGGATGTGGGAGGAGTGTTTGGGAGAAATGTGCAGAATGTGTTTTGGAGAGGGAAAATGAGAAGTAGAAATCAAAAAGGAGCTCCAAAGCTCTTTTTGCCTTTTGGCTTAGAATTTGCAAAATGGAAAATGAGTTATGAAAGAATGTGTTTTGGGGGTTGTCATCCAAACACCCAAAATGAGAAAAATAGAATGTGAAAAGTAGAAAAAGAGGGGGCCAAACACCCTCGAAGGTTTGCTAGCTCTTCCAAATGTCAAAAGTATCTCTTTATTCACTGATTATTACCTTTCTTTTGTTTTGCAGTTGAAATTTTATCTTGTATAAATAGCATAATTTTATATAATAAAATAATAATTGAAGGGTCGTATTTGGAGCACAACTTTAAAATGAGTAAATTTAGTGACCTCTTCGATGGTTTCTCATAAATGCATGGATTTTCTTTGAGATTTCTGTAATGTGACTATCTATCCTCTCTTTGCTTACATTATCAAGATATTCCCCTGCTGTTAGTTTTCCAAGGATGTTAGTATTAACTTTGGTGAGCGAATGACCAAAACAACCTTGTAAACTAATACTAAAAAAAGTACATAACTAAAGGGTATAAGCTAGGTCTGTCACAATATTTGGGAACGGAATACACTTAAATGCTATCCCAGACAAACAAGTCTGGTTTCCATGTTTCATTTTTTTGCTTTCTTTGGGTTTTCTCATGTAAAATAATCAAGAAAATAAAATATATAGACCTACGTAAATAAAATTTGTATTAAAGCCAAAATTATGTGACAAAGAAAACTGCAGTTTGGGCTTTAGTGGGGGGATCTTTTGACAATTAGGATACATTTTGCGCTTTGTTTGTATTTTCAAATTCGCTGTTCAACGCTAAATTGTGATGAAATTTGAGTTATATCTTGCTTTAAAGTGGGTTTAGTTTATCTATAAAAATGCATGGGATATTAATCAAATAACTCACAAACACAAATACTCACGATCTTGGATGCTATGAATTACATAAAATAATATATATATATATATAGAGAGAGAGAGAGAGAGAGAGAGAGAGAGAGAGAGAGGGGGGGGGGGGGGGGGGGGGGAACAAAATACAAGATATACGAGATTGGCAACAATTTAATCCTCGAGAGCCACACCAGTTCACTATAATCAATGGAGGAAACTTTTGAAGTGTCTTTATATAGATACATCAGCCTCTCTCAAAAGAATATGATGTTCTAATCCTAAAAACTGAGTCCAGACTTTGTATTACGTTTTGTCCCGCGCATGACTGTCAAAATGAAATATACTAAAACCTCAAACTTGCAATCTCTGTCGCGACCATCTGGACGTCTTCCAGGTCCATTTGGACGGAAACTGCTTCGATCTGAAATTGGCTTCACACCCAACATGAAGGGCTCTTATTTTTTTTTCTTCTCTTATGCGACCACCACCATCGCCTAATTCACCCAATGATACCATCTTTAATATGCTTCACTATTGGTCACCTTATTTGGCCCTACCACCACCATTTTGCCCGTTTTATTACTTCAACCTTCAACTTACAACCCGTTCTTTCAGGCCTTAATTTCTCTCTCCCCCACCGAATATTGTTCTAATTTATTTCTCCTAAACTCCCACCACAATTATCCCATTCAACTGAAACACACTTAAAAAAAATCATATTATCTCCAATTGCAACGGAAGGAAACTAGTAATAATTTCGTGATCGATCAATAATTCAAGTTATTTGATTACTAAACTCATTGAGAAAATTGTTTGCTTATGGATTTGGGTACTATCAGTAATCGAGCTGTATAGAGACATAAATTCCACATTATTTATTACTACTTAGATATATATAAGCTCATTTCTCTATGTACAAGCAATAAATTTTCGCACAAATTAAAGAGCTATATATTTTAAATGGTGATATCGGTGGTGCCGATTTAGGGACGGCCACGTCCCCATTAAACTTAAATAAAATAAAATAAAATAAAATAGTTGGTTAACAGTTTCATATAACATAAATAAATATTTATGTAAGACAATATCAGTTTTAAGGTAAAAATTATGATCAAGGGATAAGGCGTAAGTGACAGGGAAAGGGATGTTTTGGTAATAGGGTGGGGATGTTTTGGTAATCGGGTTGGGAAGTTTGGTAATCGGGTGGAAAAGGAGTAATTTGGCTGTGGGAGTACTGAATGGGGGATTTTGAAATCAAATTATTGGGATAATTAATTTTTGTTTTCAAACTGTTCCCCTGATAATGTCAATAACAATAAAAGTGGGCACCGACATTTAAAAAAAAGTTTGCCACATGTACAAATTAAAAATTGCACAAACTCTATCACATCGGACATGTGGAACCCACACATGAGGCCAAGGGCGGATCCAGGGGGTCACGCGGGGGCATGTGCCCCCACTGACCCAGCTCAAAACTCAAAAAAAAAAAAATATTAATATTATATATTTAACACAATTATGTAATATAACGCTATATTTAGCATACATACTTGCATATATCTAAAAAATATAAATGTTGAATTAATTCCGTGCTCATTTTTTTGTTCTTTTTTTTATTATAAAAAGTATGCATTATAAACATTATAATCCATAATAAATGTCTTAATTTAGCAAGATCGTTGACTAAAAAAAAATTTGCACGATTACAATTAATAAAGTTTCCCCATTGGGTTGGATTCCTGGGTCCACCACTGCATGTGGTGATAGGAGATCTCACATATCCTATGCGAGAGTCGGTGCAATTATTAGTAAAAGTGTTGGTGCATCTTTCTTTTCTCTTAAAACAATTACCAGAGATTCCCCCAATGTGGTTTGGGGCATTGATGCCTCACTAATTCTAAGTCATTAGATAAAAAAAAATAGATGAATTTGAGCCATTTTCAAACTACACACAAAAAGTAGGGTGGTTTTGCGATTTCTCTCTAAAAAATTGTACTTTACTTACCAATGAACACTTAAAATACTTACCACCAAATAAGTAAATACTTACGACAGAATAAGGGAGTACTTACCACAAAATAAGAGAATACTTACCACGAAATAAGGCCGAGTGGTCAATCCGGTAGTAGATCACCAATTTTGAGAGGGAAATACCTTACTTTTGTGGTTTTATAAAATCACACTTCTTTTTACTTAATCCACTCCGAATTTTGTCCTTTAGCTAAGCTATTGTCTATTGGGCAACATTAAAAAATGAGGTGAAAATATAAATATAGTTAAAAATTTTAATTTGTGTAGTTATATTTCTTAGAACAATTTTTTGAAAACAAAAAATATGAACCATATAATTACAATAATCTCCAAATTCTATTAAAATAATGTTAAATAATTTGTCTTTAAAAACTATTAAATATATGATGCCCATGTGAAAAAGGATATTCATTTATTATTTTTCATAACTTGCAAATGTAATTTTTATTTAAGCGCACACATTTATTTTTGAACGGAAACACACACCACAATACTTGTAATAATAATGTTGAATGAAAAATGCTAAATCAATATGTAATAAATATTAAATGATGTAGTAGGACCTTCCACTGAATTAAGATAAAGTATTTAATACAATTAGATTATTCAATCATATTTAGATACTGAACAAGTAATTAAATTACTTTCTACAATCAATTGACGTGATATTGTAATGATTAATAGTTGTAGTTGACATTAGGGTAGTGCTTGATTGACGGTTAATAGCAATTATAGATTGTAGCCAGAGTCATTCGACTAGGAGCTTAAGTGATTGATGAAACAATTTTAAATTGATCCATATAATATAATTTGCAAAGCTAACAACTAAGAGTTAATGACTAATAGTGATGATTGAGCGAGCATTTTTACAATTGACTAAAACAAATTGGTTAATGTAGGTTGATATTATCATTTCTATTACTAAATGTAATAGTAAATAGTAGTGTTGGTTGACAACGATCAATGAGTGATTGATACAATTAGTGAATTTAAGAGTAACTACTAACTATTGATCCATAATGCCTCATTCAATATATTTTTTAGTTTTATTAATTATTAAAGGTAAATATGTTTCAAATGCAAGATTATACAAATTAAGTACAACTAAGAGACATTCAATATATTGTGGTAGTTATATTCTTAACTACCCTTATTATGGTGCATTAACTATGTTATATAAATGCATACCTACCTGTCATTAATATTATACTTACCATAGAATAATGCTACAAATACATAACATCTGATCATTTTTACCACCATAACATTCGTATGTTGATGTGAACATACTACGGTTTCAAAACCTTTTGGAAATGATACGGTTAACCTGCATATTCAGAATTTTTCTAACTTGCAAGGCGCAACAAGTCTGAAGTCTTGTTTACCTACAACACATTGTGCCATTAATGGAACTAAATTTCTCCTACCTATCTTAAACTACTCAAACTTATTCTCAATCACATTGTAGCAAAACTTTTTTATTATTCCATACATCTTCATTCTTGTCTTACTAAATGAATAGTAAAGAAGCTATGAAACTTTAAAAAACAACAAATTGAAGAGTTTCTTCAAGTAAGTTTCTATACAATAAGAAAGCTTGGATCTTGGATCTTGATCACAAATGATACGTTTGACATTTTAACGTAGGCATTTTTTAAGTTTGGCAAATATGAGATCTTGTGCAAATGATACGTTTTCAATTTGTTAAGGTCATACTTATCATAACATATGGCAATTTCTACCATTAGTCATGAAGATAGTTACCAGTAATAGTCTTGTTACCAAATTGTATGGACTTTTATCCCCAATTCAAGGTCATATTTACCACTAACTATGGTTCTTTTTTACCAAATTTTGAGAGATGGATGATAACGTAGTGATAGAAATTTGTGAAGACTCTAGCAATGATAATGCAGATGATTTTAGTCAGTTGGATGAATTAACAGAAGATGATGATGATGATGGATATGACATTAGTCGGTTGGATGAATTAACGGAAGAAGATGTGTATAAAATGAAATTTGATTTGCAAGAGGATGGAGGAAGATTTTATAATACATATAGAAGCTCCATCGGCCGAGCTTTCTTTTTTGGTTGGCACATTTATGACCAAACACACATCTATATGTATTTCCTTTTTATCATATTGCACTTTTATTTTCCATTTATTCTAGAGTGTCTGTATAGGTATGGAAATGAATCATTTTGATTTGTATTATTTTTTAGTGTGGTAGTCCCCTAAGGAAGTTTGAGAAGATTGTAAAGTTTGTATATAGGAAGATTTTGCTTCTAAGGAAAATTGAGAAGATTAAAAAGATTGTGAAAATTTTACATGGAAAGATTTTATCTTTGTCAATATGGACATATTGCTTTTTGGAAAAGCTGGATCATGGGGGAAAGGAAAGCGACGAAAAAGGAAAGAAATAATCAAAGATGCATTTCGTTAAAAGAACAGAGTTGCTCGAGTGAGTGGTTGAGCGACTGCCTCTGCCTACAAGTTTTGGTCTGCTCGAGCGAGTTTAAGAGTCGCTCGAGCGTTAGTGGCGTTTCTCATCTTCTTTATAAATACGAAGACGTTCGAGTTCAGAAAAAGATAGTGAGAGAAGCCAACATTTCCTGAGGTCATTTTTACACTCTTTAATATTTCTGAAGGTTGTGTGCTATTGTATCTTGAAGTATTTGGAGGATCATGAAATCTCAGTGTTAATCATTCAACTTCAAGAGGTCTACTTGATCAACTTTCATCTTCAAGTTAAAACCCTTTCGTGGAGTTCGAAAGATATTTCTGGAAGGCTAGAGGATTCAAGAATCGATGATCATGTAAGAGTACGATGTGCGTGGATTTGGCAGGTAGTTCGTAGGACTCGTGGTGAGGATACACGGTCAGGTGATAAGAATACTTGTAATCGAACAATAATTTAAGTGCATGATTCCTTCCCATGGTTTTTCCCATTTAGGGTTTCCACGTCATTTTTTTGTTCCACGCAGTCATTCTTAGTTGTGTGTGATTGATTAATTTAGTTCGGGCTAATACTTAATCCTTGTATTAGTTAGAAAATTTCATTATTATCTCCCCCCATTGGCACTTCTATGACAAAACACACTAAAAAATTTATTTCCCTTAAACAGCCGAATGTGAGAGAAAACCTATGAAAGCTGCACCATCAAATCACTCACAAACGGTTTAGTAGTAAGTGAAGCAAGTACTCCCCCTTTTTGTCACAGAAGGACAAAGGGACAGTATGAAATTCAATAACATGAATGAAGTAATAATAAGAATCAACATAAACTTTGCAAGAACAAAGAAGTTAACCAACCTAGTAATCAGAGAGCACTAATATAACCTACACGTCAATTAGCATTAATAGCAGCCATTAGAGTACTGATCAGACCATACAAATGTCCAACTAAAAACATAAGCATAAAGATAAGCGAGAAAGTCCTATGCTAGCCGGAGTTACTAACTAGTACTAACACAACAAAAGAAGGAAGAGTAGTGCGATCAAATTATCCTTGACGAAAAAGAGAATATGAAGCCAAAACAAACCATTGAGTTACTTACTTAGGAGGGGAATCCAATGCTGGAATGCCAAGAAACTGTTTGGAGAAAGTTACACTGAAGAGATAAAAGCCTTAAGTTCACCGCCTTGAAGGATTTAAGCGGCCTGCCACTGGGAAAGTTTCTCATCCATTGTAATCTGAGCGTCTCGAATCTGATTAAGGAGAGCATCTTGGACGACTTGATGAGCAGCCAAAGCATCAAGTCGGTCACCCAAACGTTCAAACTCCATTTTCAAGGCGATAATGCTCCGCATGTAAATCGTCAAAATCCTCAGAAAGTGGATTAAATGAATGACGATGATGGGAAACAGAAGGTTCTCCATCAGTGCTCGTTGGAATCACGGCATCACCCTCTTTGGTGTTCTCAGAATCCTCACCATCATCACTAGCCACACCAACATGTGCATCACTAAAGATACGTGATAATCCATTAATAGGACGAACGATAGTAGTAGAGTAGACAGGATTGTCATTGGGGAGAGAGGAGACATAAAGCTCTGTGATCAAGAGATTGGTGAAAAGGACACCAAAGGGAAGGTTCCCATGACGTGGAAACCATCAGAAGTGTAGCAGGCAACGAAAGGCGACATGACACCAATCCATTGGTTGATCAAGACCAATTTTTTAAAGCAAGAGTCCATGCATAGCATTAACGGCAGACCATTGGGCAATTGGTTTAACATTCGCACAGACAAATGACCTTATGAGACAACAGTGTAGACACCCCAAAATGAGACATTCACGTACATTTTTATCCTCGATGATGAAAAGAAATACCCGGAAAAAACTCTCGGATTGAAAATCTTCAAGGCAACTCAGTCAACAGTATCGTACAGTACTCATCTTTCATGCACGGTACAGCCTCAATCACGTACGACAGCTTTTTGAATTTTGGGGGTTGAGGAGTGCCGCACGGCACAGTCAGTGTGCCGTACGGCACTGTCATTTGTCAAACAGCTTTTGTAGAGTTCCCAGCAGCTCAAAATGTTGACAAAATCGTTCCCCTGTTGATCATTATTTCGTGTGAGGATGAAAGGCTACCTCCTAGCCATCATCACCATGAGTGGGCATCAAGCAAACTTGGGAGCCAAGTTCACCCTACGGCTATAAATTCCGACCCAAATTCGGATGAAATGGATATGAAAAAAATTATGAAGAAAACCATGAAATTATACCCATAAACTCTGTCAACACACCCTCACTACCATAAATCACCCTCATTGCTACCTTCAATCTCCAGAAAACAATCTAATTCTTTCTTCCAAAGAAAATCCAATCAAAAGTTCAACCCCCTGTTTTCGGTACCAAAGCCGCGAAGTTGCTGCCCAAGAATTTGTCCAGGTTCAAGTCATCAATCATCTTCCTTGCTTCACCAAGGAGGAGTTGGAGTCCAGAAGAGGTTTAAGCTGCGTTCAAGGAGTTCTAAAGAGTTTCAATCCGTGGGTTACGAACCGAGGTATAATCCCGTTTCACCAATTTCGTAACTTGGTGCCCTGAGGGGAGGGATGCCGGATGTGGGATGATGATCAATATCATCTCCGCATTTGGTACGCCCATGTTATAGTAAAAGCCGTCTTGTTTATAATCCTCCCGGTTGCGTCGTACGGGAAAATCTCGCCCCGAACGGAGTAATTTTGTGAGGAGGAATATTTCCTATTTAAACATGTCATTTTCCCATTCAAAATAGTCTGTTTTTAACCATATTCCATACCTTGTATGTGTTTCTATTTAATCATTTCAAAAAATCAAAATTTCAAACTGTTGTGAAGTAAACAATGCCGCACGACACTCCTCCTGTACCGCACGGTACACTTGGAGTGCCATACGGCATTCTTTTGAAAATTCGACCGTTAAAATGATAAACAGTGCTGCACGGCACACTTTATGTATTGTACGGTACACTCAGTATGCCGCACGGCACTCTTTTGCAAAACCAGAAACTTTGAATTAACTCTTCTGTACAGCAGTTTGAATCCTTGATTGATCAATTTGTTTGTTGTTATAATTAGCATTATTGTTTACTTATTTTCATTATTATCGTTTGCTTTGCTTGATAAACTGTTCATTTGAATAAAGTTCGGCATCAAAATATTTTCGAAAAATCCCACGAATGTTTAGTAAAGACTGATTTTTAATCAAGCGAGCGGGGTGCATTAAAACCCTTCCCCGTTCGTAACCTGGCTCCCGAATCCAAAACGAATCTCTGGTTTCCAAATCGCTTTCTAAATCATTTTCTCAATCATTTTTCAAAACGGTTTCTCGGGTCCTAAACCATTTTCAAAAAACTCCGGTGGCGACTCTATTTTCAAATCAAACCGGTGGAAATCGACCGTCCACAAAATGGCGACTCCGCTGGGGATTCTCAAATTAATCTCTAATTTGGTGTTTTTATACTTATGAACTTTCTAAAAGCTTGTCAAAACGAAAATGCCTAGCGCTATCGCAAGGAAGGAATGGCGGATTAACAGGGCCTCGCCCGGCCATCCTGATTGGAGCTTTTTGGACTGTTTATCTGTGTAAAGATATCAAAGGAGAAATTAATTTGGAGAGCCAAACTTGAAAAACATTTTGTGAGATTTTTTTTGAAAACAATTTTATTGCTAAACTTTTGCATCACTTGCATCGATGTTGGATAAGCCCCGCTGCTGCGTCTTGGTTACCCTACCCAGTTCGCTGGTGTTAGGACATCCCTGGATGCTCAGCAACCCTGGACCGTGATGAGTCAGCCTGCCGCTTGACCTTTGCCATGCAGTACACTTGGCACTGGGAGGCAAATATTGGCTCTAGTCTGGGGAACCCCCTAAACCAAAACCGGCCTTTGCATATAATTAACCTAGAACCTTCCAACCTAGGACAGGGACCCGCAGGTTAGGATTATGTGATATATCCTGTTAACTGTTTAACTGCTTACTGTTTATTGCTTATTGTTTGCCCGCTTGCACACATATTCATGATAGCTTTTACCCTAGGTTGTCACATCCCCTCCACAGTAATAAGAAGGATTGTCCCAATGATCAAATGCTATGTCAAATAAATAAACTCTTTTTTTTTTTTTAAATGCTGCAATTGGCTCTCTTTCTCCCAATAATTAGCATGTTGTATTTCTTTTAATCAGAGTCTGTAACTGAAAATGGGCAACCAATCTGGAAGCAAGAAGCTCAAGTCTACCTTTGCCACCCATCATGGCGCACCAGTGTGGATACTTGAAGAAGTGGGAAATGAAGAGATTGGGAATGAAACTTCAGACAAAGACAAGCTTGAAAAGTTGTTTCACCAGCTAGCAATGTCTGATCAACCAGGCTTAACTCTTCAATGGCACGACTCTGAGAGCGTGAATGGTCAAGGTTGCGAATTCCACCTCCCTAAAGATGATAAACCCAAGAATATCCCCGACAAAATCACTGTCAGGATAGAACAAGAAAGTGATGATGAAGATATAGACGTCATGCCACCAGTCAAATACTTCCAACCAGACGGCACACCAGTCTACTACTTCCAAGACCCGGTGACAGGACACAAGTACTGGGATGAGTGTGACTGTGAAGCTTGCTATGAAAACTGTCTCCTTCTGAATGATGGCTTGTCTCCCAAACAACTCAAGAAAGCATATGCTCTGGAAAATCTATCAAAGCAGCCAGAGCCAAGTAAAGAAGCAAAGCAAGAAGAACCAAGTCAGGAATGCTCCCCCAACAAATCCAGTGACTGAGTCAGATCAAGAATCAACAGCGAGCTAGTTGTCAGCAGATCTAGCCTACAGGGCCCTTTTGAGACTGTCAAGTCTATCTTTTGTAGCTCAAGTTAGTTTTGTGTTTTATCAAGTCTGTACTTTGCTTTATCGAGTCAGTTTGTACTTTTCTTTATAACAGTTGAGTCAGTTTGTACTTTCCTCTATGTTGAATTTCTCGTTGTTTGAGGGAGAAAGCCAGTTTGTAGTCTCGAACTACGTCACGGCCTGATTCCTCCAAAATGAGGATACGTAGGCAACCCCTAAAAAGGTTCGGCCTTTGTTTTGCAAAAAACCTTTCAAATAAAACAGGAATTCAGATACGTTCAACAAAGCACTGAAAATTGGGGCAATCCTTTCCAAAACTGTGGTTGCATTACACAACATGCATCATTCTTTCACTTGTACATAAATTCATGCACATAGCATTTTTTGCACCAGTCACTAAATTCATTTTGTTTTCGCTATCAGTTTCAATCATTGGTAAGAGAGAGAAGAACACTGTACCTAGTTGGACTAGAACTCCCAAACAATGATTAATTCAAACTGAGTCAAAAATGATACAATAAAATTCAGCAAATCCTGCAAATATGTCAAACAAAAATGAGATTGAGGCTCTCAAGCTAGCCTTGGAAGAATAACGGGAACACAGTGATAGTCAGATGGCTGAATTATTGCTCTTGATACAAGGAATAACTCTTTAGAACAAGCCACCAGGAGGTCCAGGGGAGCAACCACCACTAAATCCGCCACCGCAAGAGAATCCAAATTTGGAAGCAATGATGGCAAAAGTCGCTAAACTCGAGGAATCAGTCCAGAAACAAAAGAAAGTAGCTGCCACGGGTATTGATATGGACAATTTGTGTCTATTTCCCGGTGCCAAACTCTCAGAAGGATTCAAGCCGATAACTTGGGAAAAGTTTGATGGAAGTGGAGATCCAAGAGCTCATCTACAAACATATGTGGGTACCCTGTCCATGTATAACATTGAGAAGAATGCCATGGGTTAGATGTTTCAACAGACTCTGACGGGGCCGGCACTACGTTGGTTTCTGAATCTTGACATTTCAAGGAAAGGAAGTTGGGAGGATATTGGGGCAGCCTTCATGGCTCAGTATAATTACAACATTCAACTTGAAATGACCATTCGAGAACTGGACGCAACCAAGATGGGAGCAAACGAGTCTTTTGCTGACTTTATCAAAAGATGGAGGGGAAAAGCGTCTCAGATGATAGATCGACCCTCAGAGAAAGAGTAGATGAGAATTATCACGAAAAACTTGACACCCGATTTTGCAAAACACCTGGTCGTTTTTCAAACCACCGCCAACTTCAAGACTTTTCATGAAGCCGGCCTTGCAGTTGAAGATGCACTCAGAACCGGTATATTTGAGAAGGGAGAATCTGCCAAACCCAAACGAGTTTACTCTGGCAACAGCAATACCCTATTCGGAACCAACCAATACAACCATGCCAAGGCCAGCTCCTCAAAAACCAAAACCGAGCCCATTAACCAAATAGCGGCCCCGCCAACCCAACAAGTTAGAAATTTCTACCAATTCCCTTTTCCCTTGACCACAGTCTACAAAAAGCTCCTTGAAAAGGATGCCATCAAGCCACTTGAGCCTGATGCACAGTTCGTACACGAGAGAGAGCGAATGGGCAACGCGATTACTCCGAAAAACACAGGATCCATTTCAAAACCCTAGAAATGGATTACTCCGAAAAACACAGGATCCATTTCGAAACCCTAGAAATTGACATACCTTGTTCGTCGATCAGGGGGAGAGAGAGAGAGAGAGAGAGAGAGAGAGAGAGAGAGAGAGAGAGATTTTGATTATTTCATAGATGTTTGTCGATGTCTTCTTCTTCGTCGATTCGGCGTCTTGTTCTTCGATGCTACCCTTCTTCGTCGATTTCTTCTCTCTCTTTCTCTCTCTGTGTAACGTCTGTGATAATGGGAGGGGAAGAGAGTAAAGGGGTTTTGTTTTAACCCGTAAATGAATTTTGACCCGCGAACCAGTATTTGACCCGGGTTTTTAACCCACGAGTTTTACTTTAAAATCTGAGCCCTTGGATGAGATCCAAGGGCTGTGGTGAGACGTCCGGATTTAACCCTCCATAAGTATATATATATATATACAGTGAGCTTCCCATCAGGACTCGCTGATGGGAAGCCCATCAGGGAGACCCCCAATTCTCCTATTTCCCGATCAAATTTTCACGATCCGAACCGTCCAATGTGTTTAAAAGGTGTTTTTAAGGGTCCCCGTGAAAAATCAGTGAAAAAAAATACCGGGAAGGGCTTGATCCGATCATTTTTCGATAAAAACGCATATATACAGTTTTTATCGAAAAATGATCGGATCAAGCCCTTCCCGGTATTTTTTTCACTGATTTTTCACAGGGACCCTTAAAAACACCTTTTAAACACATTGGACGGTTCGGATCGTGAAAATTTAATCGGGAAATAGGAGTCCCTGATGGAAAGCCCATCAGGGAGTCCTGATGGGAAAGATCTCGTATATATATATATATATATATATATACGAGATCTTTCCCATCAGGACTCCCTTAAAGAGGGAGTTTGCGGACTTGTAACGTAAGCCGTTGGATCTCATCCAACGGCCAGGATTAGGGGGAGAAGCGCGCGGGTCAGAAACACTACTACAGGCGATTTGGAGGAGAAGAACACGATCGACAAAGCCCTAGGTGACATTTCTCTCTCTCTCCCCCTCTCTCCCTCTCTCTCTTTCTCTTTGTCGTTCTCTCTCTCTCTCTCTCTCTGATTTTCTATTTGTTTGAAACCCTAGGTCGAAGAACACGATCGATCTTCGAAGAACCCAAATCCAACAACCGAAGCTCGAATCGAAGGTCTGCTCCCTCTCTCTCTCTCTCTCTCTCTCTCTCTCTCTCTCTCTCTCTCTCGGGTCTTCGGGTTACATCATAGCTAGCCGCTGGTTATTTGGTAGTGAAGGAGTTCATGAAATGTATAATGGTAGTGTACCATTATACTCCATAGCAGATATACTAGTGTACCATTATACTCCACCCATTGAATATTTGTTATGAATTTTTATTTCCAGATGGCATGGCTGTCATGATCATATGGTTAATAACATTTATGGTTTTAATGGCATTGCAGATTAGAATGCAGTCTTTGGACGAGACACCATCTCAACTAATGTCAGCACCATCTGAACTGTGTGAATCGGGTAATTCTTCGGAAATACTTTACTATCCGCAAGTTAACAACGATTTGATACCAAAAATTGGGCAACAGTTTCGCACTTTAGATGAGGTTCACCAATTTTACAATAGTTATGCCAAAGAAGCTGGATTTGGTACGAGACACCATTCTACCAGGAGGAGTAGGGAGGGTGAGATCATTAGGAAAGAGTACGTTTGTTGCAAACAAGGAGTGAGTGTCCCAAAACCTAGTCTACAAAATTCTGAGACAACCACACGGAGACGGGGGACAAGTAGAGAGTTTTGTGGTGCAAAACTTGCAGTGGTTAAAAATCGGTCTGGTGGCGGGTTTGTGGTCACCCAATTTGTCGAGGGTCATAGCCACCCTCTTACGACGCCAAAGAGGGTGCATTTGTTGCGATCTCATCGTGAAGTGCCACTTGCGAAGAGAGCTTTAACACAACAATTAGCGGAAGCAAATGTGACAATGTGCCAACGAATGAGTTTATTTGAGGTGCAATCCGGAGGTCTTGACAAGGTGGGATTTTTAGAACGAGATCTTCGTAACGCCGAGAGGGATAGGAGGAAAGCGCTACTAGGACAAGATGCCAATATGTTGTTCGAGCATTTTGACATCGAACAGAAAAAGAATCCAGCTTTCGTGTTTAAATTTAAGGAAGATGGTGAGGGGAGGATGGAGGATTGTTTTTGGGTTGATGCGACATGTAGAAAGTCGTATGAATATTTCGGGGATGTGGTAGTGTTTGATACAACCTACCAAACAAACCCCTACAATATGATCTTTGCACCTTTTTGGGGGGTTAATCACCACGAGCAGACAACTCTCTTTGGGTGTGCATTTTTAACTGAAGAAAAAACTGAATCCTTTGTTTGGCTTTTGAAGGAATGGTTGAAATGAGAAAGGGGAAAGGGGAAAAGGGTTTTGACGGTGACTCGGACCGGTTCAACGATTATGACCCGGTTCAGTAGTGTTTCTGACCCGCGCGTTTCTCCCCCTAATCCCGGTTGTTGGATGAGATCCAACGGCTTACGTTACAAGTCCGCAAACTCCCTCTTTAAGGGCGTCCTTAGTAGAACACTATTGTATATATATATATATATATATATATATATATATATATATATATATATATATATATATATATATATATATATATATATATATATATATATATATATATATAGGAAGCCGGTCTCCTAAGGGATCCCTCATACAAAATTCCGTGCGGACTTGGCCCTTTTTCAACTTTCCGGATCAAATTTTGACGATCCGAACCGCTCAATGTTTTTAAAATGCATTTTTAAGGGTCCACGCGGAAAATCTTCAAAAAAAATACCCGGAAGGGCTTGATCCACACAGTTTTCGGTAAAACTGTACATATTAAAAATGCATTTTAAAAACATTGAGCGGTTCGGATCGTCAAAATTTGATCCAGAAAGGTGAGGTCCGCACCAAAATTTGGTGCGGGATCCCTTAGGAGAATATTTTCGTATATGTATATATGTACATATATATATATATATATATATATATATATATATATATATATATATATATACAATAGTGATCTCTTGTGGGATCCCTTAAATGGGTGTTATGCGGACTTCCGTTTACAGCCGTTGGATTTCATCCAACGGCTTAGATTAGAAATCAAACTCGCGGGTTAAAGGGGGGGTCCAACCGGGTTAAATGGGGTTAAATGGTATACGGGTCAGGTTGCGGGTCATGAACCCCTTTCCCCCCTTCGTTCATTTCGTTCCCTTCGTCAAAACACAGAAGAGAGAGAAAGTGAGAGACGAAATCGCGATGGCGAAGAACGGAAGAACACAACGAGATCGGATCAACTAGGGTAACGTCTCTCTCTCTCTCTCTCTCTCTCTCTCTCTCTCTCTCTCTCTCTCTCTCTCTCTCTCTCTCTCTCTCGCGTTGTTTCTGATTTTGTTGTGACGAAACCCTAGGTCGAACTACTTGATTGAAGAACGACCAGCTTCAAAAATCGATCGAAGGTGACATTTTCGAAGCTCTCTCTCTCTCTCTCTCTCTCTCTCTCTCTCTCTCTCTCTCTCTCTCTCTCTCTCTCTCTCTCTCTCTCTCTCTTTATGTCGTTTGATTAGTCTAAAAAATGGGTAGTTTTCGATTTTTCTTAAAACCCTAGTTTTTTTTCAAATTTTCAGAAAGACGAACAAGGCAGAGATAGAAGAAATCGACCACATTGAAGACGATTCAGGTAATGTTTTCCTTCGAACAACAATCTGGTTCATTCTCTCTGTCACCGCATTTGAAAACCGTAATATATGTTTAGGATTGAAAATGCTGGTTCATTCTCTCTGTCACCGCATTTGAAAACCGTAATATATGTTTAGGATTGAAATTGAAGTAGGGCTCAACTATGGTAGATATTTCATATTCCTTGTGTTAGGAACAGTTACAAACTGCTTACCCAACCACAGAACAATAAACACAACTAAAACCCAAAAAAAAAAAATTTTTGTAACCCAACACTTTAGCTTCAGTTTCTTTGTATTTTTTCCTCAGCTTCTCATTCTTTTTGGTTAGGGCTTCAACCTCTCTTTTCAGCACTTGATTTTCTGCTTGTAGTAATTCTTTCTCCATGTCCCTTTCCGGATCAAGCCAAAGGAAGAAACCACATGCAGTGGGTTGCTACAGGAAAAGTAAAACAAAAAATGTGCAAAGTTTTTAGGGTTTTAAAATTACAGAAAACGAAATTTTGCAAGAACTTACCTTATAGTTGATGCAACCAAAAAATCTTCTTCCCCGATTTGGATCTTGGTTTGAAGATCTTAGGGGGGCTGGTACCCCACATCCACAAAAAGGGCCTTGAAATCTACTATTTGTGGAAGTTGATGACATTTGCTTGGAGGATGGCTGGTGATGGAGGACAGAAGAGGAGGAGGAGGAGGAGGAGAGAGAGAGGGAGAGAGAGAGAGAGAGAGAGAGAGAGAGAGAGAGAGAGGATGGGAAGTTACAAAAACAAGCATGTAATGAAGGAAGTTAGAAAAATACTCCTAGATTTTAGATATTCCTGCATTCACCTACTTAGGGGTTTGAAACCTCCAGGTATGGAAGTCCATAGCAGACAACAAGTGCAAACTCAGAAACAGCAAGTCAACTATATGCATGTAAATAGATATCAAGCAAGCTCTAAAAGCAACTATTAAGAGAATGAGTAGATCCTCCAAAAACTTAAATTCAGAAATGGAAAAGAGATCCTCCAGCTTTATTCACAAGAGGCAACCGACAGACTACATGGTAACTTAAATACTAAAACTACAAGCCAACATAAACTAGTCAAAATGAGATGATTCGAAGATCAAAGATAAGTAAATCACCCAAGGACGAGGTAAAAGAAAACAATGAAAAAACTGGCTAAACTTTCCAATTTTATTTGTTTCCTACAACTTCCACCTTGAGAGTAAACTGTCGAAAATACTAATCTGCCAACGAGCATAAACAAGCCTCCAGGAGCCCCCTCAGGCCAAACCACCACACAAATTTTCACAACAGGTTTTACCATGAACAAAAACTATCAAGGGGTATCCAACAGACTGAAAGTGCATAATCCAAATTATGAATTTTTTATACTCTTTAGCCAAAGTTTAACCTATCAAATGGTATCCTACAGATTAAAATTCAACTTTTAAGCCTCCAGTAAAACATAACTAATCATAAGTGGGCGATGGGAGTTCCAAAAGGAATAACAATATCTAATCGCAAGGTATAAGAAAAGTATGGAGAACTTGGGCAAGCTGCATCTTTTTCCTCATTGTTCTTCAATAAACCAATAAAAATGGTAATCTAGGCAGAAGAGACTAGATATGGACAGAAGGCCTATACATTATAACCTTATTAAACCATCCCATATATAATACCCTCAATAAGACGTGATGCCCAAAATGGTCATCATTTCAAGCGGACTATTGACGACAGTAATGCACACCGGCACACCCCAATAACAGGGTTAATGATGTTGAGGTTACACTTATTGTTGTTTTGAAAGTTTAGTTGGATGTTTGTTGAGTACCAACATACGTTGCTATAATGTCTAGCTATCGACAAAACTGGAATATGTCAACTTCTATTGCGAACAAGAACAATTGCTTCACCTTTACCGAAAGCAAAGTTGAACGCTCAGGTGGGAACAGAACTCATTAATCCCAAGAGAAATCTACAAATAACAGTTGCATTTTAATAGTTTTGGTTATCACTTATCAGGCACGGAATCATGTAGAAGAAAAAATGCAGGCAGGTCCTGAGGTGGACTGGTTTAGATTTGTGTGCATAAATGTAAACATTGGTCACACAATATTCATCACTACTAAATGATGAAGAACAAACACAACCAATAAGACTGGCGCAAAACAAAAATTATTCGAAAAGTTGCAGTGCGTAGCCTAATAAGATACCAGATTGTTGTTCAAACTTGGTTTTCAGAATCGCAAAACCCTAGAATCGACAAATATTGATCCAGATTGTTTTTCGAACTTGGTTTTCAGAATCCCAACACCCTAGAATCGACAAATATTGAACCAGATTGTTGTTCGAAGGAAAACATTACCTGAATCGTCTTCAATGTGGTCGATTTCTTCTATCTCTGCCTTGTTCGTCTTTCTGAAAATTTGAAAAAAAACTAGGGTTTTAAGAAAAATCGAAAACTACCCATTTTTTAGACTAATCAAACGACATAAAGAGAGAGAGAGAGAGAGAGAGAGAGAGAGAGAGCTTCGAAAATGTCACCTTCGATCGATTTTTGAAGCTGGTCGTTCTTCGATCAAGTAGTTCGACCTAGGGTTTCGTCACAACAAAATCAGAAACAACGAGAGAGAGAGAGAGAGAGAGAGAGAGAGAGAGAGAGAGACGTTACCCTAGTTGATCCGATCTCGTTGTGTTCTTCCGTTCTTCGCCATCGCGATTTCGTCTCTCACTTTCTCTCTCTTCTGTGTTTTGACGAAGGGAACGAAATGAACGAAGGGGGGAAAGGGGTTCATGACCCGCAACCTGACTCGTATACCATTTAACCCCATTTAACCCGGTTGGACCCCCCCCTTTAACCCGCGAGTTTGATTTCTAATCTAAGCCGTTGGATGAAATCCAACGGCTTTAAACGGAAGTCCGCATAACACCCATTTAAGGGATCCCACAAGAGATCACTATTGTATATATATATATATATATATATATATATATATATATATATATATATATATATATATATATAGCTTAAAAGTGTATTTTTTTTGTTTTGCAAATTGTTTTTGAAAAATCCGAGCCGTCCAATGTGTTTAGAAGGTGTTTTCAAGAGTCCACGCAAGAAATCTTTAAAAAAAAAAAATACTGGTATTTTTTTTTTGCGAAAAACTGCTTGGATCAAGCCTTTCCCGGTATTTCTTTTTGAAGATTTCCCGCGTGAACCCTTGAAAACACCTTCTGAACACATTGGACGGCTCGGATCGTCAAAAAAATGCTCGGATCATGGAGGTTCGGAAGTCCAGATCCCAGAGGAGAAGCTTACCATTTATGTAGGCAACCCTTAGTGGTTCGGTCACAACCATCAAAAATCAATGTCATCCCCCGTTGTGTTGAAATTGTCAATCATAAACTTGGATGTTTTTGCAATAATCCCTAAACTTGGAATTGTTTCCCACCATCATTTGAGAAACAAGATATTCACTTCGAAACACGAGAAGAATTTTGATTGAACCCTCGCCCCACACAAGGAGGACTTTCAAGGGACCATTCCCCGGTGCCATCAAGAAGCAATGCTTTGACATAAGAAAAGCCTGCTAGGTTGAAAACCCACAAGGGCGGCCTAGGCAAAAAGCTCGCTCGATCGAACTTTAAAATCAGATCTAGGCAAAAGTTAGAGCATGCATAAGTTCTCCCTATCGAGTTGCACAATTCAAAATGAAAAAAGGCATTTTTTGCTTTTATTCCCCACATAAATATCCATTGCTAGCCCCTTTGAGCCTAAATTAATTTCTTTGAAAAATAACCCTGCTAGGCAGCTATCCCCCACACTGATCCCATGAGATTGGTATTATTACTTTTAAATACCATTTTTTTGTCATTTTCCCTATATTTTTTCTCTCTCAGTGACAGTCACAAGCTGAAGCGGTGTGAGAGAGAAAGAGACCCATCGTCGTCCATCATCGCCGATCATCTCAGTCCACCGTCGTCATCTACTCAAGCGTCCACCATCGTCCATGTTCGTCTCTCTCTCTCTCTCTCTCTCTCTCTCTCTCTCTCTCTCTCTCTCTCTTGATATGTTCATGTATATATGCACGTATATATCCCTGTATAAGTGTAAATTTGTAGATCTGGTGATCTTTTATTGTTAACCCCAACTCCCGATCTCCTCTAGATGGATATATGTAATTATGTATGTGTAATGTGCAATAGATGTGTGTATATGACTCAGATCGAGATCTGTTCTTTTTTTTTTTTTTTCAGATTTCAGAGCAAGGTTTTGTCTATAGACGTATAGATTTGAGATTTTAGAGCAAGGTTTTGTGGCAGACTAGGGCTTCCAATGGTTCCTGAGAGGGTGCTCTCAGCAGATAGCGCTGCGCAGCTTCGGCTAGGCATTGATTTGGTTCTGTCTCGATGGTCTGCCCTCCAGATGGCCATCGTCAACGAGTGGGGTGGCCGTGACTCTCTCCCCAAATCCCACCAACTCGCCGCCGACATCTTCTCTTGGTTCACCCAATCCAGAGGTACTTGTATATGTCTTTACTATACACTAGATGTACTTTCATCGTTTCTACTAAATTTACTTTTGATGGGTTTTTTCCTTTGATATTCAATTCACTAGCTGTACCTTGGAAAAACTAAAACCCTTGGCTTTCAAAGCGAGGTCTGGGTTCAAGACTAGGGAGAGACTTCAAAACCATTTGGTTGTTATTTGTTAACAAGAAATATGAAAGTGTCAAATACATGACAGCCAGCATAATGAAAGTGCCAAGGATATAAGCACGTGAAGATTCAAAGTATCACAAGAATGAAAGCGCCAAACTTATAGGCTTGTCAAATACATGGGTGCAACAAGATGAAGAACACTGAAGAAATTTGAAACGGAAAAATCAAATAAAAAGGGAGTTCTTATTTGAAGCAACAAGAGGCACAAGAAAGCCCACGCCAAAAGGCAAAAAGGGGCACCAAAAGTCGAAGATAGCTGCTAGCTATGATAACCCAACGAAAAAGAAATTTTTGAGCCTTCCCCCTTTCTTTGTTGAGCCCAAGCCTTGACCCCATTATAACCTGAATGAAGTCCTTTCAGATTGGAAAGTGCAACTTGATAGTGAGAATTCAAGTCACAAGGGAACAGTCTATTCTTCCTAAAAAGTCAAACCATTGCGCAAACATTGGCGTCATACAAAGCATAAATCAAAACTGGGACATATCAACAGGTCTTCATCAGCAGCCCTCTAAACTGGGGCATTTTAAAGGAAAATCAATGAGGCATCATCAGCAATCTGGGGCATGGGTTCATGATAAATCTTTGATGAAATAGTAGATTTGAATGAACATCACTTGATGGAGTGAAATGATCACAAAATCAAAATCCAATTTTATCATGTCAATTTCAACATCAATGGTGAGGCATGTTTGCCATCTTTCAGAACTTCAGGTCAACGTATTCTTCCATATCCTTCAAGTCAACATGGTCAATTAAATTCCTCACACCTTGTCTGTCAAGATCCACCCCCTTGTCAAAAAGGCCAATCAAATTCCTTGGCCTTGTCGGTCCTATCAATGTCCACTCTTTTGACTAAAAGGCCCATCAAATTTCTCGGCCTTGGAAAGATTCACCTTTTTGTCAAGAAGCCAATCATGTCGTCTTAGTCTTGTCAATCCTTAACTCATGGAAACAATTTCAATACATCAAAGAACCTGTGTTTGGGTACATGGTCAATTGGTCACCAAAATCATTAGCAGAGCCGAGAAAGAGAATCAGAATTGAGGTTCATCACCTGTGGAGGCACTTCAACCCAAAATTGGGGCATGTCAGCCCAATCCTATCTATCGAGGGAGACATACACCCAAATCCAAGACCAGGACATAAGAGCCTAAAAACCCCAAACCAATCCAAAAACCCTAGCCCTGCCAAGCTCAAACTCAAGGAAAGACAGTAAAGCAAAAGAGTTACCCCATTGAGCCTCCTACTGTTTAAAGAAGGAATATTGTCATTGTAGTCATCGAGTGTCGATGTATGAGCCACACATAATCGTCCTGCGGGACAGCTTTTCAATCAAAACCGTCCTATAGGACAATATTTCAATTAGTTTTAAGTTAGATCCCTCACCCTGTTGTCTAGAGGGTAAATTAGTTACTGTTGATTTAAGTTCCCTCGCCATGTTGGGCAGGGGATAGATTTCTTGCTGTTGCTTGGAAATAGATTTCTCACCTATTGTAGCCGCCTAGTTAGCGCACCCTAATCATAGCCGCCTAGCTGGCGTACCCCAATCATTTTAGCCACCTAGCTATTGCATCAATCATATCAAGTTGTTAGTTGTCTTAATCACTCAGTTAGTGCTTTTTATCAGTTACCGTCGTGTCGCTAAGTCCATCACATAAATGTGTTTGGTTCAGTAGCATATTGATTGCCTCTTTGCTCAGTAAGCAATCACATTTCCTCTATTGTCTCGTTGCTCAGTAGACAATCATCTTATCATTGGCCATCTTGTTGCTCAAGGGATAGCCACCATCAGATTTAGCCTCCCTGTTGCTCAGAGGGTAGCTCCATTTAATCATGTCACGGTATGAGTTGTTTTAGCCACCTAGCTGGTGCATACGTTTGAATGAGTAGTTGGTTGTATTTAATTGATTGTTTGTTCAGTGTTTCAACCCGGGAAGGTTCGTTGATTCGCATGATTTGATTGGTTGGCGTTTCACGACCCGGGAAGGCTCGTTGATTCACATAATTTCGTTGGTATTGTTTGGCATTTCACGACCCGGGAAGGCTTGTTGATTCGCATGATTTGATTGTTTGGCGTTTCACGACCTGGGAAGGCTCGTTGATTCGCATAATTTTGTTGGTGTTGTTTGGCGTTTCACGACTTAGGAAGGCTCGTTGATTCGCATGATTTGATTGTTTGGCGTTTCACGACCCGGGAAGGTTCGTTCATTCGCATAATTTCGTTGGTGTTGTTTGACGTTTCACAACCCAGGAAGGCTCGTTGATTCGCATAATCTCGTTGGTGTTGTTTGGCATTTCACGACCTGGGAAGGCTCGTTGATTCGCATAATTTCGTTGGTGTTGTTTGGCGTTTCATGACCCGGGAAGGCTCGTTGATTTGCATAATTTCGTTTGTATTGTTTGGCATTTCACGACCCGGGAAGGCTCGTTGATTCGCATGATTTGATTGATTGGCATTTCATGACCCGGGAAGGCTCGTTGATCTGCATGATTATGATTCGTTTGTTTGGCGTTTCACGACCCGGGAAGGCTCGTTGATTCGCATGATTTCGTTTGTGTTATTTGGCGTTTCACGACCCGGGAATGCTTGTTGATTCGCATGATTTGATTGTTTGGCGTTTCACGACCCGGGAAGGCTCATCGATTCGCATGATTTTGTTTGTTTCACGGGCCAGGAAAACCCATTGAACTTAATTGCATACGCCCCGAAGAACTATGCCGGTCTGATCCCTACAATGGGGTACGTAGGCAGCCTGAGTGGCATGACCGTGCTTTTAATGTTTTCCTTTGCAGCTTGAGAAAGGCTCAGGGACAAATTGAGATGTCTCTGTCTTAGATGTAACTTGTATCAAGCAATGATACGGAGTTCCATCCAAGAGGGGCAACTGTAGACACCCCGATTTTGACCTAAGAAACTTATCAATCGTTCCCGATGATGAGGAGTAAGTCAAGAACAATACTTAAGCTTGAATGAAGACCTCAAACCCATCAAAACACCTCAAAACCTTCCAAAACAAGAAAGAGGCATGCTGGACCACCTAAGTGCTCAAGTGGAGTTGAGCGCTCAAGAGAAATCCAATTAAGCACTCAAGTGGACTTGAGCGCTCAAGTGAACCTGAGTGCTCAGTTCAGACTCATTTGAGCGCTCATATGGACCTGAACGCTCAGGTTGAGCCCAAGTTGCAAAATCTTGCAGATCGTATCTTGAGTGTAATAATGGGATTCTTCTGATATTTTGGCTCCTTGGCCTCCAAAACATGTTTTCCCCCTGCCTAATTAGCCTAAAATAACATTCTAGGTCCCTAACCCACTTTTGAACCCCATTTGCCCCCTCCAAAATCTCTCTATAATAGACCCTCATCTTCTTCTTCATTGCTCACTCTCTCTCTACCTTCATCCACCCCACAACCAGACCTTCTCTCATCTCTTCCAACTCTTTGATCATCAATCTAAGCTCACACAACCAAAGCTCTCATCCAAATCCTCTCTTTAGCTCTTGGTTATGGCTTGAGAGTCCATCAAACACCACCAAACCTCAAATTCCAGTCCATTATCCCCTTTTAAAAACCCAAAATTAGTTCATTCTTTGTCCAAAAATCCAACCTTGAGTCATGTTTACTTGAAGGATCTCACAAAAAGCAATCAAAACCCTAGGTTTCTACCCAATAATCCAAAAAACGCACTCAAAGCTCACCATCCAACCATGTATTAGTCAAATTAAGGCCAAATCCAGTCCCAATCCATCCAAGAAATCCCATACCAAGTTTTTCTCTCACTAGAAACCCACCAAGGCCTCATTTCAAGCTTAAAAGGTAGAAATACCTTAATGTTTGTACTGTTTTTGCTTCCTGAGGGAACCAAACAAGCTTAAATTGGTTCCTCATACCAACTTTAGGTTTGTTTTGGTCAAAAATCACAAGAAAAATGTTTTAAAAAATTATGGCTTAAAACCCACTTGAGCGCTCAGGTTCACCTGAGCCCTCAGGTCCATCTGAGCACTCAAGTTCATTTTGCTATATTTCCTTCTTTTGCTGATTATATTGATGTTTTGTCTTGTTTATTCATTTTGATGGATGTTGGTACTAAAATGAGACCTTTTTGACGTCTGATCAGTCTTGTTGATGGGCAAAAATCATAATTTTGATATTCATTTCTCTCAAAAATGGTAACAAGATCTCTGAAAACATGATAAACATGGATTAACAAGCATATTTTTTAGAAAGAAATGAAGATGAAAGGTTGCAAAAGGTGTTGGTATGAGGGCTCAAGTTAGTGGAACATCCAAAAAAAACCAAAAAACCAAAAAAACCAAGAAACCAAAAAAACCAAGTTAGTGGAACACCCCCTAAGTTTAGTGGACATCGACAACCTAATGTACAAAATTACATTGGTCTTATAAAAGATGAACTAATTGTTCGATTATTAGAATATGAACAAGATAATTATAGATATCCAATTAATTGAGTTTTTCTAATAATTATATTTTTTTTCCGCAGTTGTGTAAGTGAAATGGACGGCTAAGATGCGCGGTGAGTACCGCCACATAGTACTCACCATCCAGCACCCAAAAACTTCTCGATAGATGGTGCCCATGATTTGAGCACAGCAGGACTCTGCACTGGCAGACCAACTGCCAGGTCCACAATTGGATGACCCCTTTTTTTTGGGGTATTTGCACTTATACCCCCTGTACTTTGACCGATTTGCAAAGACACCCCTTGTACTATTTTTTTAGGCACTTACACCCCTCCAGTTAGTTTTTCTGTCAACTTGGACGGAAAAGAGAGAGGTGGGAAATTTCCCTCCAAAATGACTAATTTAATGCCACAAATGCCCCTGATGGCCATTTATAAATTATAATCTAATCCCAGCTCTATACTTCACAAAAAACAGAGGACACTTCCTCTCTCTCTCTCTCTCTTCCACCCCTAATCCCCCACCTCAACCCTCTTTCCTCTCTCTCCTCCTCAACCCTCTTTCCTTTGAGGTAAAAGAAATTCAAAAAATAACAAATTTCAATTAAAAAAGAGGGCTTCTTTATATATCCCTGAATCGAACGGAAACCATGGTTACAGATAACTAGGTGCAAAACTGTTGATCAAAACAGAGGGACAGGGATCCGTAATCAAGAAAACCCAATTTTTTTTACCCAAATTTCTCCAAGCAATAGTCTTCAAAATTCAGATTTTGTGTTCTTCCCCTACTTTCTCAGCAACCAAACAGAGCAAAGACAATTTTTTTTGCAGTAAACAACAAGAAAAAAGCACATGGCATCAATAAATGACTTTGTTTCTTTCCAAAATTTTCAAATCCTTTCTAATAAATGAAAAAAACTAGCTAGGCATTAACCACTGAAACTTCAAGATAATCAAACACCAGCCAAGGTTTCAATTTTGACTCTATTTATTTCCTACATTTTCTCAGCAACAAACAGGGCAGAAAAAGCCCCTTTTACGGGGTAAAAAAAAACCAGGAATAAAATTAGATAAAACAAATAAAGACAATAAATTAAACAGCAAAAAACCCACCTCTCTTTTCCTTCAAATTCCAACACATTATCCCCAAAAGAAGCTTCAGTTCCCTTGTCAACATCGTTGCTCTTCTTTTCCAGATTCTTCTTTTCGCTCTCCGAACAAATCCCTTCTTTGCTTGCCAAACTCGGATGAGGGCTAGGGATAGATAGGGAACTTTTTTTGGGCGTTGGCTTCTGTCTCTTGGAATCGCCAATTAGGGTTTGCTTCTCGAGTCACCGGCTCCGGAGCTGGAGGTAGGCTCCGTCGCCGGTGGAATCAGAAGCCGGAGGATTTCGTAGACGCTGCTGTAAAGCTAGGGTTTTGGCGCAGGTACGGATGCCGAGAGAGGAGTCCATGCGTGCCACCTCTCCTATTTTCTTTGCCTTCTTCATGTATTTGCCCATCTCTCAATCTTTCTGATTAATTAATTTTTCATAGAGAGATGAGGGACAGGGACAGGTGTTGAAGGGGATAAGCAGATGGCCAGACGAGGGAAAAATCAGGTAGAGAGAGAGAGAGAGAGAGAGAGAAGGGGTTTATGTTGTTTGTTGGTTAGAACACCTTTGAGAGAGAAAGAGAGAGGAGGGTGCAACATTTTTAGAGAGAGAAGTGTTTTGACGAAATGACTGAGGGTTAGGGGTTGAGAAGGGGCATTTAAGACTTTTCGTGGCTTCCGTTAACGGCATCCACGTGTTGCACTTTAGTCTGAAGTTGGAGGGGTGTAAGTGCCTAAAAAAATAGTACAAGGGGTGTCATTGCAAATCGGTCAAAGTACAGGGGGTGTAAGTGCAAATACCCCTTTTTTTTTAGCATTGCTATATACACAAAAAACACACCCAGAATTTGAAAATCAATGGTCCAGATTCACTTGGAGTGAATACAAGCCGTTGATTTACACTTTCGGGGTCAATTCTGGGTCCCCTTTCGGGACACCCAGACTTATTCTTTTTTTTTTTTGGATGACCTTTATCTTCCACCATGTCTGACACTGTGTTACGTTGAAATTAGTTAAATACACTAACCTCCTATGTGGTTCGCAAAATTACAGCCATCTCCCTTTTTTTATAAACTAATAACAATTACCTTTTTACTGTTAAAATCAAGTTAACGGAGTTAACTTTGAGAACCAAAAGACCCTTATACCCTCCCCACAAGTAGTTTAACTTGCAATTAAGCTTATAGCCACTTAAATTAACACATATTGTTGCGGTATTAAAATAACTAATAGAAAATTTATTTTTAAATATTTTGAATTTAAAATAACTAATATGAAATGTTTAAAAGATTTTAATTTATTTTTCGGATGCTAACTAAAATAACTAATAGAAAATTTTAAACCTTTTGAACATTTTTTTATTATTACTGCAGTTTTTATATATAGTCAAGATATTTAGTTTTTAAATTTCTCTAGTCTATGCAAATCTAAAAATAATAAAAATTTGCCAGAAGATCCAAAAGGAGTAATCCGAAGACAATTAAATCAAAATTCTTTAGTTTTCCTTTCTAATTTATGGGTAGTTTTTTTAAAAAAAAAAAATCAAATCCAGGTTCAAAGAAGAGACTTGGAGCAGTCTAAAGAAGAAAAGAAGTGAATCTCTGCTATGTTTCAGAAATTAATCCTAGCCGTTTGGAGACTCTAAACATTCTCCGAACTACTTGGATTAGAAATGAAGATTGTGTTTGGATGACAGGAATCTTGAGTAAGAATAGGAATATGATCATCGGGATTCAAATTCCTGAAAATTTTTCTTGGTTAGGAATATGAATATGATTACCGGGAATCAAAATCCTTGGAATTTGATAACTGGAGGAATTGCATTTCGCTGTTTGAATTAATTCAGTAATCTTACGTGAGAAACAATTATTTTAGAAAGGTTCTTCCAAACTTTGGAATCATGGGTAGAAGGCATCACATTCCCATTCTCCTTTGAGATTATTGTCATCCAAACTGAGCCAAAAGGTTCTTAAGCAAATTGCTTAACCATACTTTATGGAGTGCTGGGAATTTTCACTGTGATGATAAATGATAAAGATTACAATGGGGGCTGCCCTAGTGTTCCCTTTTATATAGCAAGGAGACACAACATCAGAAATCCTAAAAAGCACTGAAATACCTATTTTCTCGTGTCCGACTGTCCAGATGGACTTGACACCTCTGAAACAGGTTTCATATCAACTGTCTATTCGTTTGCATTCCTACTTAGGAGAGATTTGCCATCATTCACAATGGCCATGGCACAGTTAGGGGGATTATTTTTTACTGATTCAAACTGAGATAATCGAATCCTTATAATCATTTTTTTGGTGTTTCTCCAACAAAAAAATAATAATAATAATTCTTGGTTAGTGGATTGTGTAAACATGTCTCTTCGTGCAAGGATTGGAAAATCAAAATGGTGAACCTGTCTTTGGACCTCATTTACTTGTGAACATTTGGAAAATTTCAAATCTACAAAGGCCTTTGTCGGTCTGGGAGGAGCAAGTAATTGCCTTAATTGGTCTAAGCCCATGATCCAGGCCCACTCCGGCTGTTTGACCCACTAATATGTTGCCCAATCCACGATGGTAATGGTATTCAAGAATAAAAATGGAAAACAACATAAAATCCAGTCCTCATTTTTTCTCTCTTCCTCAATTGAGGGCCGGCCTTAACGTTTGGGTTACCCTAGCTCAACTCTTTACTTGGTTGCCCCCTTAATAATTACTTATCAAAAGTAAATAGACATGTAAGTACCCCCAAAAAAATAAAATCAAGGTTACATTGTTCTTTTACCTTGAATTGCGTACACAAAATCACAATTATTTTATCGTATGTCATACTTTAATTTATCCAAGAACTCATTTATAATTGAGATTATATTCAGTCCACTTAATCTCTCTTATGACAACGTACTACAAAGGTAAGTTTTTAACAATTTTAATTTAAAAAACTTCTCTCCGCTGAAGCAACAGTAATTGGCAGTGCGACTCTAACATTTTAGGGGACTGAAGCAAACTCTCAATATTGAACTCCTTACATTTTCAAAAGTTCTTTTTAAAAAAAATGCAAATTACTTATATAGTAGTAGTTGTGATTTGAACCTGACACATGCAGAACTTATATAGCAGCTAGAGACCAACAAACCAAGGAAAGTTTCACATTACTTTAGGAAAAATGTTCAAATGGTACTTCGAGCTTGGAATGAACATGAAGCGGACAATATTTCTTTATCTTTTGAGTTGTTCTACCAGAACAGTCGCTTAAGATCTTTTTATGTAATTATACAACTATGTTTCCTTTTTTAGGGGTTGACCAAGTCTGGGGCTCGTTGGGCTTACCCCTAAACTGACTCTACAGTTAAAAGCCCATGTCACAGTTGAATATCCAGCTATTGTGATGTGTATTGGTGTATTATAGGGTATGGACCATAATGCGATTGCGAAAATACTCTAGAATATGGACCATATTGAATAACTTTGGTTTTTATCGTCCATACTCTCAATTGATACAATTTTTCCTTTTTAATTAGCAGTGTGCTAGTGTTGGCTTTATAATACTTTGGAATACTTTGTAAGTGCCAAATGACTTTATTGAAATACAATTGTTTATGCTGATAAAAAAAAAAAAAAATCTTCCTCTTTTTTGGCAAAGTACAAATCATATTGAGCAACCCATAATTATCTTTGGTGGCCTTTCCCATTCTGCCATAATAATTGACACTTGACCAAATTACAACAATATCAGACGATTCTATCGTGATTTGGACTTTGGAGTATAAGGAAACTGAACATTTTGAGATTAAAAGGTCGTTGCCATTTAAAGCACTTTAATTAATCGGAGAATGGTTTCTCTCACTCAAAAGGTGAGAAATTAAAATCACACAAACCGGGTTTAAAAAATTAGCATAGACCCCTCCCACCATTGAAACTTGCCGCTCTTGTCTCGATCAACGCGTCTCGTGGGGTCCACTCTTAGTACCAATTTTTGTTCTTAAGCATACTGATTCCTCAATACATTAATTTGGTAATGATTTTCGCACCCATTTTCTTATAAATACAGTCTTTTTTTGGTCTTTTAATTATAAAATTACACATAGAAATTTACTATAAGATAAAAAAGAAAAAGTGCATTTACAAGAAAAAAGAGTGTGAAAATCGTTTTCTTTAAGTATTTTTTTTTCCCTTCAAATTTCTTGGTATTTTGAATAGTTTATGAGCACTTCAAATAATCTCATCGTTCAATGAACGAGGACCATTTAAAGTGAGAATAAAGTCTCGTATGAATTAGAAGACTAAAAATTTCGTACCCGAAATCTCAAGTCTTAATCACTGTCTAACCCGTCGGGTCTTAGACGCATTAAGTTAGCACTATATAATACAGTACTAATCAAGAATTGAACTGAATGATTACTCCTTGTCCACTGACTCAACTCCGATTTCAATTTTCGTGGTATTGTTTTTTGGTGCCAACTACCCCACTTCGAAACAACAAATCGTTTTCCAACACTCGTTTAATTAACCATTTTTTTTTAAAGAAACTATTTAAGGAGTTAGGAATATCATCTAAAATACCTTATTTTGGACGGTAATTCGTAATATCCTACGCGATCGGTTATTTGTTGTCGATTTTTTTTTTTTTTGGGTAAATATTGTCGAAATGTTTTTGTATTTTTTTTCTTCAAAAAGGGGAATCAAGATTTGCTTTGGTGGATGGTACTACACAGTGCAGGCCCTTTCTTTACGGTGTCCCCATTTGTCCCAATTCTCTTCTTTTAAGCCTATGCATATCTATCATCAAAGGGGGAGAAGAGTAAAGCAGAGACAAGAGGAAGCAAGAATTGATTCGCCCTTTCACACCTTTTTATTTTATCTCCCTCTCTCCCATGAAATTTGAAACATATTCTTTTGACCTCATATTAATCACATAAATGATCGACCAACCAAAAACACGAATATACTTATATATATATATATATATATATATATAGATAGATAGACATTTATATAGGGATCCGGGGATTCTGGAGGGCGGTGTCGCACTACAACCCTGTAGTGCGGCACACGAGCTGCTAATCTCGGCAATGAGCAGCCTGGATTTCATCTCAACAATGACCAAGATGAAATCTGAGGCGTTGATTGCGTGATCAACGACTCGGGATGCAGCACTACAACCCGGTAGTGCGACGTTACACTACGGGTGCCTTGTTCCTTTATACAGTAGCATTAATTTTAAAAGATTGTACCATTTGATCCCGGTGCTTCTAAGCTTTCTCCAGAGGTCAACAATCGATAGAGCTTCGATAATTCTTACTCCTCCTGCCGGGAGAAAGAGATTGGATTTGGTCGACGAAGTAGTAAGAAGAATGTGCTCGGAATAATAACTCATTCATTTCTCGGTCTTCGACCACCTCGGTCATTACGAACGCTCCGATTGTTGTAACGGGATGTTTCTAGAACATTACGATTATTTTTTCCGTTTCTAATATTCATTTCTATGATGTCGCTTTTATTTCGCGCTCCCATAAATTTTAAAAAGATGAAATATTTTCGTAAAATACTTCTACATTGGTCATTGCCGTCTCAGCCCTCGCTTTGCGCTTGTGCTCCTGCTCACACACACGGTTCATTATATGTAACTCGGTCCAAGATCCTCGAGTCTGCCATATAGAGAAGACTTCAAATCCCCCACCACAAACGTTACCTAGCCAGAAATTTTAGAGAGAGAGAGAATTGGTCAAAATATCCAGAGGGAGAGAGAGAGAGAGAGAGAGAGAGAGAGAGGGAAGGGGGGAGAGATGGACAAAATCTGTCACTCATCGGCCGACACTTCTACCACCACTACTTCTATCACCACCGCCACCGCCACCAGCAACAACAACAATACAGATCAATACCTGAGACACCTCAACAAGATATCTCACAAGATCTCTAAACCCACAACTAGACCACCCACTTCCAATCATCATCCACCACCACCACCACCACAGCTACCCCCACCGCCGCCGCCGCCGCCGCAGCAACAGCAACAGCAGCAGCAGCACCAGCCGCCGGTTTACAACATCAAGAAGAGCGATTTCCGCGACGTGGTCCAAAAACTCACCGGTTCACCGGCTCACGAGCGGTTCTCTACCCCTCCACCGATTCAACCTCCCAAGCCACAAAGCTCCCGCCTCCAGCGTATCCGCCCTCCCCCCCTCGCGCAGCTTAGCCACCGCCCCCCTCCCTTGCTATCCAACGCCGTCCCAGTTGTAAACCCTAATAACAACAACCCCCTCCTCAACACCTCTGGTCAGCGACACACGGCGCCGCTGTCGCCCCTGCCGCCGTTTCCTTCGGTCCATGCGGCGGCTGAATCCCCGATCTCCGCCTACATGCGCTACCTCCAAAACACCGTCTCTCCTCTAACAGCAACGACCCAACAGCCACCCCTTGCTCCTCCACCGCAGCACGTGGGTCAACCGGCCTTCTTATTCCCATCATCGCCGCTGCCGTTCGGTTGCTTTCCGTCGCCCCGGTCGCCGTACCCTCTGTTATCCCCCAGCTTGCTGTTTTCGCCTTCTACGGCTGGTCAATTTGGGTTTCAACCGTTTCCGGTTTCACCGAGGATGCCCACGACGAGCCCTAGGTGGAAAGATCTGTGAGGATGTTGTGGAATCCAGACTCCAAGAGTTGGACAGGTAAAAAAAAAAAAGCCTTTGTTAGGGTTTTGTTTTGTTTTTTTTGTTTTTATACATATCAGTTGTATATGTACATCTGGGGATTTATGTTGTTGGATTTTTAATTGTTGAAGAAATGATAGCTGATACCTGTTTATTTTTGAGTCTGTGATGTATATGGTTGTGAAGACATGTTTAAAAAGGAACCTTAGGTTTGTTCTTTGTTACCAATTTCTTGATTGGAATTGGGGGAAATTCTCAGCTTTAGTGGGATGTAGTGGTTAGTAGCTATTTCCTGCATACCAGATGTAAAATTGTATTTCTGTTAAAAGCTGAAAATTATGCTAAAAGCTGTTTTGATTAGTTGGCAACATATTCTGGATTTTTCATGTCGTGAGGAGGTTTTATAATTTGTGGTATTGTCTTTGTGCTGAACCATGTGAGTCATTGGGTGTATCAATTATTCATCGCTTGGGCTCTTGAAGCATGAAGGTGATCCACAACCAGTTGGTCTCTCTTCGCAAGATATACACCATTTTCTGTCTTTTATATTGGATAGATGTTGTGGTATGAGTACAGCGAAGCAAATGTGTTGACGCTTTCATGCCAGTGTGTGCGAGTAAGTTCCTGTTAGATTGCTTGTGCAGTTGAACGTAGTGTAAAGTTATTTATTGCCCGTAGAAGCTGCTTCCTTGGCCATTTTCCTTGGAAGTTGAGTTTGAGAGGAAACTTGCGTTGTTAAATTGACATACTGTCGTAGCTGATTCCATTGAATTTGGTAGTGTAGGGGGCTTTTGGCCGTTATATAAGGGCTTTTAACCAGGTCTGGACATGCTTTATGGCTTTCCCTGTTTATATTCAAAGAATGACCTTGGTGTTGGTCTGATTGCTTTAGTTGCATTACTTGTGTACAATGCGGTATTATTGTTTTGGTATAGAGATTTCAGGGTAGGTGTTGGTCTGATTGCTTTGGAGCTCTTTGGGAGGTTATGCTAGGAAATGGAATTTGAGTTTGCATGAGATTTTCGAAGTTGAAAGGGGTGAGGTTTGAGGTGGTCCTAGAGGCCCTTGAGACTAGGGAGTCTCTAAGCTTGTTGGAAAAAATAATTCTCGCTCTTCTTGTATTTATGGAGGTAGTGGTGATCTCCTATTTATGGGAGGGTTGGACCTTGGCAGACCAATTCATGTGAGTGCCTTAGAAGCATGGACATGGACACAGACACTCACACGAGACATTTTTCAAAAAACTAGGATGTGACGCATTTGGAAATGTTGAATTAAAAGAAAAACACAACTATATATAAAAGGAAAATACATTTAATTGAATATTATTTTGTCAAATTACAAATAAAAAGCACACTTGATATTAGTACCTTCAATTTAGAGGAAGATGAAGTAGAAGAGGACGAAACCGAGAAAGAAGTTGAAGAAGGAATATATGTGGATACGTGGCGGAGCCCGAATCATTCGAATTCACAGAAAAGAGTGTTCTAAAATCGGCAGCCTATGCCCTAGGCGGGGACTAGTCGGCCTAGATTAGGAAGCCGATTAGTTGGCGCCTAGTCTCCACCTAAGGTGCTAGGCGGAGCCTAGGCCCTAGGCGCCCCTTCTCCGCTCAACTAGTGCCTAGCGAGTTTTAGAACATTGAAGAAAAGATCAACACATAAATATAAAGGGTGTACGCAATGCACAAAGACCCTGCATTTGGGGAAGGGTTGATGTACGCAGTCTTACCTTGCTAGCAAAGATGATGTTTCCAAGAATCGAACTTGTGACCTACAGGCCACAAATACTAAACTTGTTCCCACAAATACTAAGCTTGTTAAGTAAACTTACTTGTTACAAATGTTGTTCCTGTGTCATTTATCCTATATCAATGTGCTATACTTTAAAAAAGTGCATTGAAAAGCTAAATTATATGGTATTGTCTCTAAAATAGAGATGTAATTTATCCAAGACTCCAAGTGTACAATACGATAGTCGGTAAATAATAAATGCCAGTGGGAGCATGTGTCTTCACTGAGCATATTATGCAATATAACGTGTTTTGATTTGTTTATTTATATTTTTGGTAGATATAGATATTACGCTTTCATCACTTAAACTACATGATATGGGTTTTAACACCGTCTAGATTTAAAATATTACAAGTCTAGATTTAAAATATTACAAGTCTGACCATGTTTTAGGTTTTAACAGTTGCATTCCAACTCATTATACGTGTTTCGTGCATGTCCAAAAAGTGTCTGACTTAGAAAATCAATTTAAGTACTCGGAGACCACTTCCACCATCCGACTTGTGTCTGGGACATTTCCGAGTGCGTCGGTGTATCGGAGTTACAGATTTGTCTGACACAGATACAAGAGGCCCGGGAATGTGTCCGTTCTTTTTAGGTGAGCGCACATGTTCTTGGGTGGCAATAGAGGAGCAAGTAGCCACCCTTAGCAGCCCTAAGGTTGTTACATAACCATGCGAAAGGGCCTTCAGGAGGCGGTCCCATGTACTTGTTTGGTATGTAGCACACTGTTATTTTCTTGATCTATGTTAAGAAAGTTTCTCCAAGATTGTCCAATGTAGAAATACCCTAAGAAGGACGAGACATGTCAACTTGAGGTATGTAGCGGACTGTTATTTTCTTGATCTATGTTAAGAAAGTTTCTCCAAGATTGTTCAATGTAGAAATACCCTAAGAAGGACGAGACATGTCAACTTGACAAATCCACTGGGATCTTTGGAGCACTATGCCGTGAGGAAAAATCTGATACATGTCCCCACTTCTTTGTTATTTTAATTGATGCGCTTATTTTGCCTCTTTTTCAAACTGCAATTCTTCATTTCCTGATATGGGAACTTGTAGAATTTGCCTTTTGCTGTGTCTCGAGTTCTGTTCCTGGCAGTTTTGCTAAGTAGTATGATCAGGGAGAAATGCAGCGTTGCCATTATTTTTGGCTGTTATATTGTTTGTATTACTTGTATCAAGGGAAAACCAGAATTTTTTTTCCTTTGTTGGGGGGTAAGTTCTTTATGGATGAGCACTAAATCTTCACTACTGCTTTGTGTGATGTGCCAATGAGTACTTGCATCTTTAATTGTTCTTTTGAAGCCTGTTCTTGCCTTCTTGCCCTCCAGTGCAATAAGCTTCTCCATTACATATTTTGGCAAGATTAAAGATTTGAGAGGCGATCGAGGCAGGTTTGTTAGTTGTATTTAAGTGATGTTTAGATGCAACTTTAAGGTTCTGCATGGAGTTTTTGCTTGATCTTTCTTCATGTATTTGCTCCAGTTCTTGGTTAATAGCTTTGTTCATTTGTAAGGATTTGCAAATTTTTGTTTCGCCATGACTACCAATTTGTACATCCCTCCTATTTTGTCTGTTAGACGGTTAAATTTCTCGAAGATCCCAACGAGAGGTGTGATTTGAAGTTTTGAACTAGTCACAAGGCTTCAGATGTGATATGGTGCAAAATTCCGGTGGTGCTGACAGCTTAATATTTTTGCTTTTTGGCCCATGGCTGCTACTTTTATTAGCACATAATTTTTGTTTTTCTGGACAGAACTTTCTGGGTATGAATCTACTGTTATATTTCTCACATCAAGCAGTTGGAATGACTTGCATCCCTTGTAACATCACAATCATATAGGAGTATAAAATACAGATATTCCTTTACGTTCTGGTCCAACTTGGAATGGATTGGATGGATTAGAGGATTGTTTTCCTTAAACAAACAGGGGCGGCTGCAGGAATTTAGAGGATCGGTATTCGGATCAGATGGTCGTATCTGCTTTCTGTTGGTTGGTTTGGGGTTGAGCTTTGATTTTTCTTGATTGCTGATCTGTTGATATCTTCTTGTTGGCTGCCTTCATGTCCTCTTACAAAACCAGTCACCTTCATCTGTTTGGTATATGGGAATTGATTTTAGCACTGCCCTTTTTACCATATGCACGTCCTTTTTTTATTTTCTTTTTTGGCTTTATTAGTTGGAATTTACTATATTGCCCTTCACGTGATAAAAATGTATACTTGCGAAAGGGTAACGACGTATATGAATAATAGGGCGGATGGTAAAAAATAGAGTGAATTTCTACCCTTGTTGTATGTGTTTATGTATCCTAGTTAAGATGAATAGACTTCCACCGAGAATATCACTACCCTTCGCATATAAGCTTTATCATATGCATTCTTTATCATATGTATTCTGGTTAAGATGAATAGGCCTCCCCGTTTCGCCGCAACACTCGACTCAAGGTTCGCAAAGTTGCATTAAACCAAAGTTGTTTCACAATAAAAATACATATTCTTAAGTCAGCTTGTTCCAAGATAAAAACTAGGGTCTAAAGTATAATTTCTATTGAGAAATGTCTGAATTGTCCTTCTGACTTGTTAGTGTTGTGTCGCATTTTACATTGCACAAGAGCATCCTCAACTGCCATCCCTAATTAATGTCAGTCACCTCCGTTAATAGCATTTGAATTTTGTTACTATTATGTGGTTCATGTAATTTCAGACTCAAGATCCTCCATTCTTTATATGATAATTATCTTTCAAGCAGTGGCAGATCCAGAAATTTCTTATAGCGGGGTCACCCTTTTAGGACTGGCCTATATATTTGAAGACTCTAACCAAACTCGCCTATGTATTTGAAGACTCTAACCAAACTCGTGTTAATTTTTAAATTAAAAAATGAGTATATATAAATATGTAATATATTTTTCTTGTTAGTGTTAGTTAATTTTGAGCTTGTAAAAAGGCTAAACAAAATATAACATGTTAAAGTACTACTTATGTATTTTTATGTGAAACTTATAATTATAATAATTGATTAGTGCATCAAATAGCATTATTATAATTGCTTTATATGGGTTCAAAGTTCAATACGGTAACTGAAAGTAAGAGTAAAGATAATGAATATTTTTGGTATTCTTGAACTAAAAATTGTTAAATCAATAAGTCATTTTTTTCAGATCCATCAACTTATTTGATAATTTGTAGTTCAAGAATACCTAAATTATCGAAAATATCGTCGTGAAATACTGTAGTGTTTTTGGGTTTCATGAGGCCCACCCAATACCACTTTTAAGTTTTTTGTGAATATTTTCTTACATTTCCGCAAACTGAATTTCTCTAAGGACTTATTCAAATTTAACTTTTCTTAAAGTCCGCAGCTGATGATATATAACATATTGCATTACTTATCATTGTGGGATCCACGGGGTCCACTTCAAGATTGCTACTTCCTCTGTTCCATATTATTGGTCCCTTTTTCACTATTTGGCACCTCTCAAAAAATTGCCTGTAACTTTTAATCTATAGTTCTTTTTATATCCAATATGGATCTTATTTGATAAATGTCGATATGTTTTATAAAACAAAATTTTTGCAATTATTATAAACATTATAGATTTTGAAATATAGATAATTTGTTAAGTGGCACGACTGCCGAAAAGAGACCAATAATATGGAACGGAGGGAGTATACATTAACCTTTCTGTACTATTATCATACATTTAAGGGGTGTTTCACTAATAAAAAATTATTTTTTTCAAACATCGAGACAAGTCATTCTCTCACAACACATCACATAAAAAATCGTGAAAAATCAATTTTTTCAAAAAACTGGGTTAGTGGAACACCACCTTATGCGGTCAGCGGTCAGAATTCAAATACCAAATGAACCAAATGTAATTTTTTTGAAATCCGCAAATCACAATGAAAACTACTTTTTCGTTTTTATTATAAGTATAAATTTAACAAGTCAATAAACGTTGATATGTTGGACGTAACATTATGTTTTTGTTGAGTCAGTTGCCTATTAGTGTATCAATGTGAGATACCATTGCGTCTATGTGAGGATATTTTTACTAATTTTTATTTGACCCAATTGACACGGCATTTTATGCCCCCTTTGACCAATTGAAAGCACCAGTTTAAAGATCAAACTTTTAGTGGGGATCCCCTGACCGTGAAGACATGCCCAACTAAAGAAATTCTTTCTTCTTCTACCTTAATGTTAAGTACCCAAAAAAGTTGTACAGAATTTACCCAGAAGATAGCAATGAGTGGCTAAGATTCACTCCAAAAAATAGGACTGAATTCTGAATGCATAACCAAAAAAAAAAATTCCTGACAGAATCTGACTTTCTTTACCAATTGTGTGAAGAGCATGAGAGGCGCTTTGCGCCCTCACTGACACCGGCCCAAATTCCTTTTTCTTTTTTCTTTTTGTTTTTTTAGTTCGAATTTTATTAATTTCGTTTACTATTAACTTTATTTATTTAATTACTCATTTAATTTAGTTTATTCAAATTACATTTGCAAGTCACTATACATTTAAATTTGACTTTATATTTAGAAACTTTATATTATTTTATTTAGTTAATTAATTTGTCTTAACAATGAATAATTTAAAAAAAAAACTTCTAAAAAGTGAATAATATTACAATCACACTTAAAAGTAAATAAATATTACAATCACGTTTTAAAGTGAATAAATATTACAATCACGTTGACAACGTTCAACCCTAATCAATATTGCCTGCAAATTGTGGTCCCGGCACGACGTCCAGTATGTTGAACCACAATTGGGCACGTACATTATAAGTAAAAGCCCATTCCCTAGCTTCATCCGACACATTCTGCCACCACCACATTGTGCTGACAACAAAAGCATCATTTATTGACTAAGATGATGACTTGTGGGCCACAAATTTCTTCTCAAATTTGCTGGTGAAAAAGACCCACATGGTCTTGTAATAACTTGTAGACACTCCAAAGTCAATAAGAGAAGAAAATTTTCAGCTAAAAAGATTTAACGTGCCATTTTCTAAGGATAGAAAATTGTCTAGTTTGGTTGAAGCATAAGTCCTTGGACCAAAGGCTTACTGTACACATGCATATATTGGAGCCAAAAGAAACTTTTTAGAAACTCAATTTCCTTGGAGCTAATCATGTGAAAATGATTGGATAAACATTATTTTTAGGAAATCAATTTTGTCATAAAAAATACTCCCTCCGTCCCTTTTTAAGTGCGTACCTTGGGAATACGTGCAATTTCAAACCCCTAAAAAACATATTTCCCTATATAATTTTTTAATTTTCTTTATACCAAATTAAAGTGCTCATTGAGTACTTTAATTTGGTGCAAAAAAAAATTAAAAATATTATACGAAAGTACATTTTTTAATGTCCACAAAAATACACGTTTCCCAAAGTACTCACTTAAAAAGGGACGGAGGGAGTAATCAAAATCAATTATTTCTAACATAAACAATATTAAATAAATAAAAGAAAGAGAATTAAAAGATATTAGAGAAACAAGATATTAAATAATTAAATAATTACAAAAGTGAAACAACATATTAGAGCATTTTAAAAAGATAAAAGAGAAAAAAAATATTAATAAAAGCGATAAATAAATAATTAAATAAAAAATAAATTAAATTAAAGAACTGAATTAAATAAATAATTAAATGAATTAAATAATTAAATTAATTTATATAAAGAAATGAATTAATATAAATAAAGTAATTAAAAGTAATATAAATGAATTAATGTAAATAATATATTACATGGTAATTAAATGACAAGAGGAGGGGTAAACGGTAATTTTACCGTGTCAGGCTCATGGGGCCCAGGGCGGGCCGCCCCATCAGTGCCTGCGCAAAGCAATTTCCGAAGAGCATGTACATTCATCGTCCACTGCAATCTCCGGCGCCGAAGGCTATAATTTCTGTTTTAAAAGCCAACCATTGAATGAAAGGCCACCTCGGATGGGAATATAAAATAATCTCTATTTGTTTTACAACAGAAGGAAGAAGCATGTAAACATTTTTTCGGGTTTTTCCCCGACTCATTTACAAGACTAATGGGTTTTGTATGGTTTTCGCTTCAAAGCATCTCTAGTGCACTACCTAAAAAATATTTGCTAAAGTGTAAATCTAAGCACCTGTGAGACTCTATTTTGTGTGCTAAGTAGTTAGCTAGCTAAGGAGAAATGCACTTTAATGGGGCTCCCTAAAAAAGTTTATTATCTTTTAGAGTGGGACCCATTTTAGTGGTGAAGGGTGCCAAGTGGTTCCACAAAATTCTCCTCTCCTTCCCTTCTCTCTATCTCTCTCATCTTTCTCTCTCCTTAAGTCACTCCCCAAATTTAGGTAGCCACTTAGGGCACTTTAGGTAGTGAGGGGGTGCCACATAAGATTTTAGGGAGCCAATTTTTGTGCACTAGAGACCATTTTTTGAGGTTTTTCTTAGTTAACTAGTTAGGGTACTTTAGGTAGTGATTTTAGGTAGTGCACTAGAGATGCCCTCACATGGCCTTGAATTTTCTAATGTACTCCCTCCGTCCCAATTTGCTTGCCTCTCGTGGGAGTGCATGCATTTTGCACGCAAAAAATAATGTACAAGCATTAATTTTTTTTTTAAACAAACTTTACACCAATTTAAAGATCTCATTGAGAAGAAAAATTTGGTGTAATTTTTTTTCAAAAAAGTTTTCATAAACTAAAGGCTGTGTTTGGTTAGATAATTTAGTTTAGTTTTGATGATGTCATCATCTGTAATGAGTGGAGAGAGATAGAGAGAGAAATGAGAGAAATGATGATGTCATCAAAACTAAAACTAAACTGGGAAATGAACATGACCGTTATTTTTTACATACAAAATAAACGCACTCTCACAAAGGACAAGTAAATTGGGACAGAGGGAGTATCCATTTCAATTTTTGAGTCTTGTATGTGGTTTGTAGGAGATCAACACAGGAAAATAGAGAAACGGGTGTTAGTTTTGTGCAACATTTGATTCCGCTGTTTGGACTTGTGTCAACCAATAAACACCCTCGAGCTCCAGAATTCTCTTGTACCCCTGTTCAGCTGTTTCGATGTCGAAAATTCTTAGAAACCAACCACTTATTAGGTACCGATGCAGTACAGACAGCGCGCGGCCCTGCGGACCATTTGTATTCCATCGGAACTTGAGCGGTCGTACTTATAGTAGAGTTGGTTCTGATACATCTTTAATCGGGTCGCGGGCTGTCTGTACCCCATTGGAACCTGAGTGGTCGGTACCTATAGTGGAGTTGGTTCTGATACATCTTTAATCTCCCCACGGGCCGTCTGTACCCTATCGGTACCTGAGTGGTCGGTACCTATAGTGGAATTGGTTCTAATGCATCTTTAATCACCTCGCAGGCCATTTGTACTGCATCAGTACCTGAGTGGTCGATACCTATCTTATGGTTGGTTCTGATGCATCTTTAATTGCCAATCAAGCTAAGTTTCCCAACCTTACCTACAAAGATAAATTATCCCCAAAATCTTGATCGTTGAGGATATGGGGTAATCATGTAATTGCTCTCGCAGTCCTAAGAAGCATGGACACTCTCCTGAGGTAAACAAATCCATACGCTGGACGTATCGGACACCGATACGCTCGGATATGTTCCCCATATGTGTCTGATATGACACAGCGGAGTTCACGAGAAATTAGTTGCGTACTAGTTCAAACGAAAATAGGTCTCGAATCCACAAGAAGAAAGAGAATAACTCTGATTTATAATTAATTAAAAGCTGAATAATAATAGAGGTTACATGCCCTTTTATAGGGAAAACTAGCAAACCCTAGCAAAAACTTACCAAAAAATAAAGTATCCCAAAAATTGGGGAAACTTCCAAAATTGAAAACTAGAAAAAAAAAAAGAAAAGAAATTCCCAACTGGAAACAACGAAAACGGAATTACATGCTAAGAGTAATTCGTAATCTAATTATTACCTAAAATAGCAAAATTACTAAATTGAAGGCCTAAACGAATGAATTTGGCCGAAATTCACCATCAGTCACGATTAGGGTGGTGAGTATTGATCGCAGCGGATTCTGCTTTAGCCCACCAAGTTTGGGCTTCTTCTGGGCTCGTCAATAAATTGCCGAAATTGGCAATTTTCAATTAGAAGTTGTTTGGGCCTCTTAGACTTTGACCGGTCCAATTGATCATTAAATTGGACCGCTACTTGTCCTACATCATGATACGTGAAAATAGGTATCTGAATATTTAATTATTTTTTTAGTCAAACACGTTTTCCGATACGCTCTGACATGCTACTGATACATTTTGGGCAGTCTATGGGTCAAAATATAATTTTTAAAACTTCAAACGGGGGAAAACTATAGTTTTGAAATCTAAATAGAATAATAAAGCAATACCTAATAAGTAAGGTAAAAAGTGTAATAACACATATATCGGACAAATAAATATTGTTTTTCTTCTCCCTTCAACATTAAACCCAAATCAGCCCTAAAAATTTTTATTATTAGTTTTTCTATTTTCTTTCTCAGTTTTTTAGGTATATACTATATAAATTTAATATTATATAACATATTGTGTCCTAGTTTTTGAAAAAAATTACATATCCACATATCCGTGTCAAATCGTGTTCGTATCCCGTGTCTGTATTTGTACTATTAGTCTCGCACTGTACACTAAAGATTCGGAAGACATTTTCAAATAAGTGAAAAACAGATTTTGCTCCTGTTTTTTTGATCATGTACTAAAGGCAAACTAACCGCAAGTCTATTTACTCTAAACTCAAGGATAACGCAATTGAACTCTCCAATTAGTCAAAATATGTGTGGATTGTGGCCTCTGCCCGTGACAATTCCTTTCTTCATTTCCCATTTCGATTTACCGAAACAAGAGAGTTTTGGCAGAAGAATTGCAAGAAGAATAGGACACAGAACCAGACACATTCCTCCTGAGGGTAAAGAGGGTGAGCAGCCAGCTTAAAAAGACAGCACGTTGAACCACCATGGTTGGATCAATATTCATGAGGGATCAGAAGGGTTTCTTAAGTACTGGCTGTCACAATCACTCAGCCTTCCTCCTTACTCCAGGGGCTTGAGAACAGCAGTGTGAATGACAAGCATCTAACCTAACAACATTCGGTCCTCCTATAAGAATGAAGTACAATGGAAATGGTAGAAAAAATAAAGGCAAGCTCGGCTGCGACTTCTTCAAACTAGGCAGTGCGCGCGTGCACACAACCATGTTTACTGTGGAAACTACTCATCAACTCATACATGGCAACAAACACCACACAATCGCAGGGACAAGAAGCCTATCAATTAAAAGGAAAATGGGAAGAGGTAAAGATATTTAACCTCCCTCGTATCCATTAAATATACGCTAGGAAGCCATATGACTGTAGGCACAGATGCACCCACTGAAGAAATAGAACTTCAAACCACCCAATGCAGATAAATCTCCAATCTCTTTAAGAGAACACAATTCTCATCACCACATAAAATTGAAAGCTAGAAACACAAGAACATCAATATTCAGCATCTTCAAGTTGAGGTATTGAATTCAACAACCCCTACAAACTCAGAATCGCAGGAAATTAGAAGGAAAAAAAATATAAAAAGAAGAAGAAGCACCTTCTCCTAACATAAACACTTAGGAAAGAAGTGAAAACCAAATTTTGAGGCTGTGCCTCTCACGGCTATTCTTCAGGTTTGGGAGCTTCTTTAATCTCGTCTGCCCCGTCATCCTGCATCAAAACAGATAAAATAGGAATAACGTCCATGTAACTGATTCTTTCCCACACTAACACCATAACAACTGAGTAGTTACTGATAATTTCATCCCAAGAGAACAACTAGGCAGCCAAGGAACTGATGGAAGGTAAAAAAGCTTGCCATCTACCAATATGGAATAAGATATGAGGAATCTGCAAATAACAGCAAGTTGCATGGAAGCAAAGAAATACCTGCATGTCTGAGGTCCAGAGAGTCAGGTTGTCCCGAAGAAGTTGCATAATCAATGTGCTATCCTTGTAAGACTCCTCTCCCAAAGTATCCAACTCAGCAATTGCTTCATCAAAAGCCTGGTCATGGCAGGAAAAAATAAGCATCTGAGCCAATTACGAATATAGAAAGAGCAAATAAAGTACTTGATCTTTTCTTGAAATTTACACAGGAAGCAGGCAACTTCCAGAAACATGCAACGGTTGGCCAACAAGTCAACTTCTAGACCTATGCTTCCCCTAGAGCTGAATCACCTCAGGTGATCATTCTAATTTCAAGAAACAAAAACAGGAAAAGGAAAATGAACCGTTCCCAAAGTTCAACATAATATTCTATCATTATGCATCTCCCAGGAATGAAAGAAAAACAAATGTCAATCCAAATAGCTCACCTGTTTGGCAAGATTGCAAGCACGATCAGGTGAGTTCAAAATTTCATAGTAAAATACAGAAAAGTTAAGAGCAAGTCCAAGCCGGATAGGATGAGTTGGGGCAAGTTCTGAGTTTGCAATATCCTGGAAACAAAAACATAGCAAAGATCAACATTTAAAATGATAACATAGAAGAAACTAATGACATATAGATCAGCTTATAGCCTTATAAACATACTCCATCGTGGATCAAAGTAAATTCCCTCGTGCAACAAATCTTGCCAACGAAAGAACCAAATGACTTCTTATTTTCATCTTTACTAATTGCTAATACAATTCTATGCATATGAAAAACTATGGTAATCAGAAAATGGAAAACACTGTCGAAGAAATTAAAAAACAACCATCGGTCATAAACATGAACAGGATATGAGTTCCTAGCAAGTCACTTGTTTCAACCAGAAACAGTTCCGGGAAATGCTCACATAAGAAACTCTGTAACTTAATTGAAATTAGCAATTGCATGAATCCTACATTAGTAATCATCAGGCTTCTCATTTTGAGCAATGTCTTAGCTTAAGATGGGAAGTAATGAAATTATGACTCCAGTGAGCAGCCCATTCAGGAAACGTCCCTTCAAATTCATTCTTATCACGATTCACGAAATATTCTATCGTGGATATTAAGAATAAGAATTTGTCAATGAACCGTAACGTTGATCTAGAACACCAATAAACCAGAAAAGGTCCGTGGATCTTCTCCTACAAAAGCCAATAAGATTCCTAACAGACCTAACCTGTTCTATATCCACACCATGGGTGGATGTAAGCAAGGTATAAGTTTAATTTTTTTGAATAATTTGTATATTAGTATCTTTTAATCTATTGGTTAAATTCCAACAATTTTACATCACCCCACGAAATTTGTGAATTACTGACACAAAAAATACGTAAATGTGTGCTTACCAACGAATAAAAATAATAAATTATCATACATGTATTGCGCCGAAGTTATCTACATATAATATATATGATACTAGAGAACAAAGAACATTTTTCTAGATGAACATTCATATTTTTGTTCGGCCGACTCGGTTTGAAAGGCAAATCTCTTCAAACCTGAGCCGCTTTATAAGCAATGAGGCTACTCTCAGCAGCCTCTTTCCTCTTTTCATCCTTTGCATAACACGAGTTACAAACGCATCAGGTGCGCCGGTAGTCTAGTCTATTATAGAGGGAGTACTCTACGTGTGAACATGAATTTGAGGCTTGCTCGCATTTTTATTTCCTAAAGTACCGTTTTAACTGCCCAACAAAACTGCCAATAAAGGAAGGTGTTTTCTTCCCCCTCTTTTCCACTTTCACAAATCAAATTTCAAGTGAGATTAATCTCAATTTGAAAATTCCCATCAATCCCTCTTTTGCATATTACGATTCGCACAAGCAAAGCGTTCGCCCGGGCGTCTACTAAAGTTATAAACACAGACTCAGAATCTAAGATCCAACAAGTCGTATAAATCTCTTAAAAAAATCAAGCACAAACCTGAGCCGCTTTATAAGCAGTGAGGGTACTCTCAGCAGCCTCTTTCCTCTCCCCACCAGTCTTAAACTCAGCAAGGTACCTATGATAATCCCCCTTCATCTTCAAGTAAAACACTTTCGAATCCCCGGCCGACGCCGCCGGCACGAGCCTGGAGTCGAGCAGCTTCAGTATCCCTCCACAGATCTCCGACAGCTCCGCCTCGATCTTGGACCTGTAGTCCCTGATCATGACCACGTGGTCTTCGTTGCCACGGCTCTCCTCCTTCTGCTCGATCGACGATATGATCCGCCAGGAAGCGCGGCGGGCCCCGATCACGTTCTTGTAGGCCACCGAGAGGAGGTTGCGCTCCTCCACGGAGAGCTCTTCGGATTCGACTGCCGCCGCCGTGACTTTTTCCATGAATTCGACCATCTCTTCGTACCGCTCCGCCTGCTCGGCTAGTTTGGCCATGTAAACGTATTCTTCGCGAGGGGATTGTGCTGCTGCCATGGTTGGATCGGATCTCGGCGGAGAGTTTAGTGAGAGAATGAAAATGGGAGGAGGAGGGGAGAGAGAGAGAGAGAGGAGGGGGAGGGGAGAAGTGGGTTTTTGCGCTTTTGGTGGTGGCTTTTGTGGGGTCGTGCAGCTATGATCGCGCTGGCAGTGATTGGTTTGAAAACGATGAATGAGAGCCGTTGGATTTATAGATTTGAGATTGATGGAGGAGGGTTGGAGATGGAAGCAATTGGGCTGGAATTGAGCCCGAACGGGGGACACAGCCCAGCCAATTTAAACTATCAGTTTTTATTATCTGTTTTATTGTTGGGCCCAAGTTTTTCGAAAAGGATCTGGTTCCGGTACATTCCTTTATCTTATTTTTGCAGGTGCATATTTCAGTTGTTTTTTTCGACATTTTCAACTTTTTTGACTTTTTGGTTAATAAGTTTCAAAATTTCTTCTCACAAAAAAGTCTCAAAAGCAAAAAAAAAAAAAAAAAAATATATATATATATATATATATATATATATATATATATATATATATATATATATATATATATATATATATATACACACAATAAGATTAACAATACTACTTTTGTCTACAATTTAAAGACGAAAAAGTTACAAACACCCCATTAGAATTAATTTGAAGATGGGTCTATCATAAGACTTCACACAAACTTTTAACCGGTACGATGAGACACTAAATGAAAAATTTTGTTAGATAATTTATAATCACTCTTTATTGGACTTACCAACATCTCAGTGTTGGGCAAAAGGTAATCTTTGCTTGTGACCGGAAATCAATTTTGTATGTGATTATCCTTAGTGCAAACTTGGAGTGAGTTTACTTTAGGTATGGCCAGGATATGATCAAGAATTGGGGGATACCCATCCAACATCTGGTGAGCAGGCTTTGGCTTTTACTTCAAAGTTAATGAAAAAAACTCCCCCAACATTTAATAAACTATGTCGTTCCCCAAGATGCTTTTTGGACTATGCGAAAGCCTTTTAACCTTTGGTCTCTTGCTCGACCTTTGATGAAGTGGGTGATAGAAGATGGGCAGTCCTCCGTTTTATGGCTAGACAATTGGCATTCATTGGGCCCTTTGTTTCTGAAATTTGGCAGCCGAGTAGTGTTCCATTTGGGGAGATCATTATCTGCTAAGGTTGCTTCAATTATCCATGATGGCACTTGGAGATGGCCTTTCCTTCGAAACACCATTACTCAAACTATCATTGCTAATACACAAGCAAGTTTGGCTCCAAATGTTCAAGTGCCTGATTGTCTTGTTTGGCTTCTTAATGCTTCTGGTGTGTTTTCCTCGTCTTTTGCTTTGAACGCCGTTAGAGCTACTAATCCTCCCGTCCTTAGGTCCAACCTGGTATGGTTCCCTCGTCATGTTCCAAGGTGGGCATTGATTCAATGGTTGGTGTCTCATGGCAGGCTGGTTGCTCGGGATAGGCTTCACACCTGGGGGATTGTTTCTTCAACGGTTTGTGTCTTGTGCTCTAGTGGGTAAGAATCTCACAAACACCTATTGTTTGAATGTCCCTATTCTAAAGGACTCTGGACAGAGTTACTGGGGCAATGTGGAGTTGTGCGAACTCCTGAAGGTCTTGACGAAGAAGTTGCTTGGATTGCCTCAAATAGCAAGGGCACTTCTTTACTAGTTTTCATTTTTAAACTTTGTCTAGCAACTGCAATCTATCACCTGTGGTGTGAAAGAAATGGTAGGATTTTCAAAGGCTTTTCTAAGTCTTGGCAATTCTTGCAGGCTGAGGTTGCAAATGGGGTCCGTATGTGCATCTCTTCTTGGAGGAATTTCCCTAATAGTTTGGCACTTTGGCTAACCAACAGGTCTTGACTGAGTGGGGGATCACAACTCATGTGCTCAAACCTTGTTGATGTTTTGTTGTTGTTGTGTTGATTGTTTTACTGTCTTTATAGCTAATGTTGGTTAGAGATCCTCTAAGTAAGGTTCTCCGGTCTAAAACATCCTTAGTTCAACCACACTAAATGAATAAGTGGTGGGGTTTGCAATGAAAGCAACACATCTCAAGTATGAAATTGTGTTGATAGTGTAGTTAATCCTTAGTCGACCCACACTCGTTCAATAGGTGTTGGACAACTGATTGATATAAAACATATTTGAAGCATTGCATTACATATTATATTTTTATTAGCAAACAAATCTTATTGTTTGATACTGATCATAGATCCGATTACATAATAGCTATTACGAGTAATAATAGACCTCTCTGCCATAGTAACTACTCTTCATATTCTTTATCATAATTATGGACCGCTACGCTTCATTCCTTCTTGTTCCATAGCTTTCAACATTCAACGATTATCAGGACTGTACACAACTATCAGGATCATCCAAGTGATGTTGAAGGCAAAACACCCATATGTGATGATTCTGTGATCGGTTATGATTCCAAACCATGGAGGGTTTGAAATGTTAAGATGACTTCAGTCAGCATTAATATCAGAGGAACAACAAGTAGCCAGAAATCATACTCATTTGTTTCAACTAACATTTTTTAGAAACAGATGTCGTATATGGGTTAGTGATGTTTGTAGAGTGCTTATGGCATCTTTTTATAATGGTGTGGTACGTGTTTATGGAATTTTTTTTTTTTTTTGTGTGTTCAAAATTGTTAGATTTGCCTTTAGACTTTATGTACTGGCATATCTTTACACTTCAGATATTTAAATTTGTCTCTGTCTTGAATGCTGAACGTACAACCTGTATACCACATACTGACATATTTGAAATTAGTGGAACAGTTTTGGGATATTATACTTTGAAATCTCAAACTTCAAATTTCGTTATATTTGGCACCACAGTCCTCATACTCTCAAATATGAAAATTCAAATTTCAAAGTCTCTCGTTTACATTCCTATAAATTCAACCATTCACATTACATTTGTCATTCATATCTCTTATATCCCCTTCCATAAAACCCTTTCTCACTTTATTGCTATTGCTCTTTATCCATCTCTCTTTGGTCTCTATATCTCTATATATCCACACTTGTTTACCTTTAGAGATTTTGTTAATACAATTCAATTCACCAATCATTCATTTTAAGCAATGTCGAATGTCCCGCGAGATTTCGCATACGAGCTATGGGTCAAACAGGAAGAGATAGATCAGATGGCTGTTGTTTTCATCGCTATATGGTTTGTACTTTACAGTCTCATCGCGGTTTGCGTGCTACTTAATATGAGAACACCGTTGTGGCTTAGGTTGAATGTTAATACAAATACTATGTGGATATGGATATGTATCGTGTTTGTGACGGCCGTTGCTATTATATTAGAATACGAAGCTTGATGGCGTAAAGATTTTGAAAGTAGGAGGTACTGTTTTAGGGGTTAGTTGGGTTGTTGTGATAAACAATTAGGGTTAAAAAAAAAAAAAGAGATGCCAATAATTGATAGAAATGTTTGCATTATGTAATGAAAGTATCTGAAATGATATTTAGGTGATTTTTCAAATTATTATTTGAGATATTATTATTTATAAATTACGTTGGGAGATATTTAATGCTACAATTTAAGTTAAATTTGGGCTTTGTAATTTATGACTTTAATACTGTGTTCCTATTTGTTACTATAATCCAACATATGCTGTTTTGTACATTAATTATTTCTACGACATGTGACAATTCCGTGTGGGTATTTTTTTTTCATTGATTACTCGAGTTGGAACTTAATAGATTTGCCACTGTAGTCTGTATAATGGATTCCTTTATTGATAATTGTTTTGTACTTGCATATGCATGTATTTGTATACATGTATATGTAAACCCGATTAAGAAGAAGCAACTTTATATTAGATTCATTGACATGCGTACAATATTGAATACGCAGTGTAAATGACGCATATTACAGACAAAGGATTTTCAAGGCTCCTTATTTCTAATAGTAATAATAGTCGATATCGAAGATTTTTATGGGTTACATAAGGTACGTTTTTTGCTATAAATGGACACTTTGTATGATATTAGTACCACTTGTAAACCCTCTCACCACCATGGTATGCAAATATTACAACATGAAAATTACCATGTCCCGATACACCAACGAACATGAGATCCGTTGGACCTAGGTCGTGGTTGTCTACAAAATTGTTGAAGCTCCAATTTCTCGATTCACCATTAAGAACAAGAATTTTCCACTTGTGAGTTCCACTGTTTATGATAACATGATTGAGTTCTCCGTCGCGTAGTATTGGGTTGAGCTTTTCCTCGAAAATCTGGAGAGCAATTGCGTAACATTTAGTGGGTTCATAATATTTCAAATTATTAACAAGTATTGTAAATGCATATAAGGTGTGTCAGTGTATATAAGGTCAAGTGTAGCTTGAGTAATGATTGCAGCTGAGCTGTTATCTTTTCAGTTCCGTCCCGCCAGAATTGGTGTCGTACTGTTTTGAAGCGTGGAAAGGCATATTAATACAAACTTTAGGGTAATACATTTATGACATATAATAACCTATCAAGTATGCACATGAGTGTCGTTTTTGTAGGTACATAAGGTTCCACGTTAGACACCAAGCAAAGTTGACAGATTATTCCATTACACGACAAAGACAATGCATTCACACACCAATAATGTAGGTGTATAGACTTGAGAAGTTCATCACCTAGCTTTGCCATTCTGTCAAAGCTATTTATTATTCCACAAGTCATGTTCTACATTTTCAACTTCTAACCAAGCGGGAAAAAAGGAGAACCATTACAAATAGGACGGCATGTCTTGAAGACCATAAAGTAGCTATCAGTACAGCTGAAAACCATATAAAGTTAGATGCATATATACTATTACGTCTGACAACTACAATTTCCATGGACAAAAGAAGGAAAATGGATGACTACAACTATCCTAACCTTTGCCTAATTTGCACGTATACTTGATCATCTACAACACTCGAATGGAAACAATACACAGATCTAATATGGACGCTCGAAACCCAACCATAGCTGTGGAAATTACCCTAGGAAAATAGGTAACATGTTTATCAATGTTTATATCATTCAAGTATAGCACATGGTACAATACAATTCATTGACAAAGTACTCACTAAGTATTTTTGAAAATTCTACACAGCAAAAAGTTCAACAATGGCATGCTATGGTGCGAGTAATTGTCGTATAGTACTTTCATTAAAGGATGATACAAAGGAATTGGCCCAAAAAGGAAATTGAATTGACTACTTACTACTCACTCCGTCCCTTTTTAAGTGTAGACATTTTCATTTTGAGATGTCCCTTAATAAGTGGGTGTTTTGAAAAGTTAATGGGTACAAGTGTGTACAAGTATCATTTTTAGGGGTGAAAGTGGTTCGGTGCGATCGGTTTTAACCGGTTTTGAGAACCGAATATTCGGTTCGGTTTCATATTTCCAGAGGCCGAAACCGACCGAATGGGTAATCAGTTTTTTCGGTTTCGGTTTTCTCGGTTTTGATCGGTTGTCTCGGTTATTTCAGTTTCTTCGGTTCTAACATTTGGGCTTCAAAACATTAAAAAAAACAAAAAAAAAACTCATAAGAAATGCAAGATTCATACATGATACACCATTCTTCGAAATAAACACAAACCCAGATATACAGTTAAAGATCTGAGAGCAAACATATTAGATTCAAACGCCACTGGAATAAAAGCTCAAAGAAGCAAACATATCAGATCCAGTGAAAGTGGATATTTGTCCTCTTCATCGGCTCCATTTACAGTGTAAGATTTCTGAACAAACCGCGGAGGGAGAGATTCGAGACAAGATGTGACTTGTGAGGGAGAATTAGCAATAGATCTGAGAACTTACGGTTAAGAACTGGAACTCAATAACCAAAATCGATCTTCAAGGCATGCAAGAGAGAAATGGAGTTGATCCATCATTGAATGGAGTTCTCTGTGTTCATATTTGGTTTTCAACTTTTCAGAGAGAGAGAGAGCGCTTCTGTTGAAGGGTTGTATGCCTTTTGGGCGTAAAAAATGAAGGAAAAGGGTTACAACAATTTCAATGGTGGGGATTTGCTTTGATATCAACGGCAGAGATCAAAAGGTGTAAAGGTTATTGGGCCAAGGATGTCAAATCCGGTTCGGTTCAGTTAAACCGAACTTTAATTTCTGAAAACTGAAAACCGAACCGGAAAAAAATATTCTGTAAAAATAAAACCGAACCGAACCGGTACCTTCAACAGAATCGGACCGAACCGATTTATTCGGCCGGTTCGGTTTTTCCAGTTAAATTCTCACCCCTAATCATTTTGCCCTCTTGAAAAGTTAGTGTGTATAGAGTTAATGGGTAAAAGTTGAAGATAATTTTGGAAAGTGAAGGTAAAAGATGATGTGAAAAGTGTGAAGTGGAGGTAAAGTTGATGTGAAAGGTGTAATGATGATGTGAAAGGTGTAATGATGATTTTTTTTAATAAGTTGGATTTACGAAGCAACACATTGAAAAAGGGACGAAGGGAGTAAGTAATTCCGAAAAGTCCACACAGCAAAAATTTCATCAATGGCATGTTATGGTCCGTGTAATTGTCATACAGTATTTTCATTAGTGGAAGTTACAATAAAAGTTGCCCAAAAAGGAAATTGAAAGCGATTTGCATCGACAGTTAAATCACGTAAAAATGATCGGAACCAACCGAAGGAAAAAATAATCTAAAATATCATTTCGGTATAGTCTTATTTGCCATAAGTTTTCCGTTTCTCATTCATACAATATTATAAATTATTCGCGTTTAGTACGTATACAACAGCTGTAATGATTTGTGCTATATATTTTATCGGGCTATATGTTTCTTTTATTTATATTGATCTCCATATTTTCACAACACAGTAGGGGTAATCAAGTTCGATGAATTTCATACAGTATTATGACACCAAAACAAAACCATTACACTTTTCTAACTATTTTGGTACATCTATGTATATAAATATATGACATGGAAAAGAAAATAAATTTGACTCCGTGGTCCCAATTGCTAAACACACAAACTTCGTGGTGTCTTGGTTTCAAAAACCAAACTGACTTATTTTTTTGTCTATTATCGGGATTTCACTTTAGTTCGACCCGAAAATAGCACATTAAAACTCAATTTGTTAAGTTTTTAGTCTCAGATTGAGCTCGAGTTCATTAAAAAACTGGAGGTTAACATCTTTTCTATTAAATCTGATATTCCTACTAATTTGAGATCAGAATTGGAGTTTTTACACAAAGAAGCTAATAACATAAAACTGGATGTTAATGTCCACAAATTTTTAACACATCGCATGCAACTTTCTTGTCTGGCAATAAAAGGAGGTGAAGCTAATAATATGTAAGAAATTCAGATGCACGCATAGTATGACTAAACAAAATATTTGGCCTGAAATAAAACAATGTCTTTTCCACTAACTATGACTTATTAAATTTGTTGATTTGGATTGGAGATAGTAAAAAATTCCCTCTCATAATCATATATCGGATCCTAGGTTTGTCAAAAGAGTTCTAGAAAAGAATTGGATCTTGTCCAAAACAAATCTAAGCCTACTAAAAAAATCGAGAATGTTCACTTTTTAAACCTCATCGAGGACATCTATCACACTAAAGATCATGTTAATTACATCAAGAACAAGTGAGATATTTTTGAGCCAATACATGTTCTCATTTTTTTTAATTCTTACTTACTAAATTTATTGGAAAGTATACAAAGAAAATTTCAATCTGTATCTCTTTTTTTTCAAGGGCCCTTTCATAAGAGTTCACACTTTTCTGGATATTCAGCATCGCGGCCAGATGGATTCAGCATCTTCAGTCGCACCAGAACTGTAAACAAATTAGTTGGAAGAAATACGCTAACACACAAACATTTTAGATGATTTGTAAAAAGATCCCATATAAATTCCATATAGACACTAAACCCCCTAAAAACTGTAATCTCACACAAACAAAAGAGATAATTTAAGTTCAACATTACAACCTAGAATGTCTTGCTCCATAGTCTCCAACATAAACTAACAAACGGGATATCGATATCCATTCCAAGTGAGTACAAATGGACACCATCCACAACATATCATGTTGCCAGGTGAAAAGGAAACAAACTTGCAAAAAATTACTGAACCCAAATTCACATAACTAAGTCAATAAAACTACTGACAATAATCGTACTCGCTATTCAAATTGGCTTCTCCATACCAATCAAACACCCTCTTGACTTTATTTTTTCCAAATATCAACACGAACACATCAAGATTGGTTCCTAGCGAAAAAACGAGGATATCTTTTGCAACCAGATCATGATCGTGAACAAGGTCAATCCATCCTTGACCTGAGAATTCACTGCCATGACAATCTACAGAGCTAAAGTTTGGTATAGATCTTGCGAGAACGGACGACTATGAAACTGTGGTATCTCTTTGTCTCCAAACCAACGGAACCATTACTCTTTCTGTTGGTAGATTTTCCGTATATTGCAATATACAAAGATAAAGTGGACCACGAAATTTCACATTAACAATTCCGAGCGTTGAATCGAATATGGTTTGTAAGGAACGAGAATATACAGAAAGAGGCGACAACAGAATATTTCTCGCTAACCTACGGGTATGATTTTACAACCAAAGATCGAACAAGTAAACAACAACATATACGATTCATAAATTGTAACAATAGTAAACAAAACGGCATGAAAACGAATCGTAAACTACCCAGGTCGCTGAGATCGGTGGATGGTGTGGACGCCCCTCCGAGGAATTCGATTCGGAGTCGCCACCCGGGTTTTAGCGGATTGTCCCCAAGGAACCGAACTCGAATGACTCGTGTCTCATTTTGGATAAGATTTTAAATACCAGTCCGTCCTCACCATAATATCTTAGGTTCGGGAGCTTGGTTACGAGAGGAGAAGGTTTTTATGGCACCCCCCCTTGCCCGACCCGAGAGTCGGTCTCTACTTAGCATTTGTGGGATTTAAAAAATGTTTATTATTCAACTTTATTCACATAAAAAGGGGGACCGGGAATGGGAAACAAGTAGAAGAGATCACAAATGACAATGCACATGAAAATGTGGATGCTTGTGCGACATGTACAAAGTGATAAGTTTATGATGCATGAGATACATTAAGTGGCATGGAATGCATGAAATATGCAAAAGCATAAAATTATTAGTTTTAAACTAACAATGAATATAAACTATTTCGTGAGGTGCATAACCAATGGATGGATTCATGTGATGATCTATACAAAAAAACAAACTAAAATACAATGAAAAGACTTTGAACTGGAGTTATACTGGATAAGGATAGTTAAATAAAAGCTATTTACATCAAAGAGATCTATTCACTGTTCTGGACTTGAGCACTTAAGTAAGGGACTTGAGTACTCAAGTAACTACATGAGTGCTCAAGTCACGTATTTGAGTGCTCAACTCACAGACTTAAGCCCTCATGCCATCACCCCTTTTTGCTTTTGTTCTTGCTTCCTCTTCCCAAAAACTCTTATTTTCCTTCCTTTTCATCATACTTTCAGATCTAATAAACCCTTTTAAGAAGGTCAATGAATGCCAAAAACTCTATTTGAATGGTAAATAAGTCACAAAAATGCATTTAGCCCAAGACATGTGTTGATCAGAATGTGAACAGATAACCTCTTACGTAAACAACTGATATATGTGATTATAAATGAGATCATACTAATTAAATGCTAAAAAGGCTGATTATTAGTGAAAAGACCTGAGCACTCAGGTTGAATACTTGAGTGCTCAAGTTGTTTTCCAGACCATGCTTCATTTTTCCCTCACTGACTTTCCTTTTGCCTTATTTTGTTGAAAATAGGTCTGATGACATCTTTTTATCATGTTTTGATTAAGATCAACAAATATCAAGACCAATAAAGAGGTTTAGATGCATCTTTTTAGTGTTTTTATGCTTTAAAAGCACCATAAACCCCTTTATTTGGACCTATCAAACCATGGACAGGTGCATTATGATGAATATAGCCATTAAGAGGGAGAACAAACACGATCAGAACATGAAAATAAAATAAATGAAGAGATGTGCTAAAAGTACTTGAGCACTCAAGTCACTAACTAAGTTTGATGCTCAAAACCTGTTTCTTTGTTATTCAACACCAAAATAGACCCACAACTAGTATAAGGGACCAATATGAGTCTATTGACTCCCTCAAGAGTGCAAAAATGACATGATTTCAAGGTATTTCTACCTTTAAAGCTTGAAACAAGGGCTTTAAACTTGATGTTTGGAGGATTAGGCTTGAGTTGGGATTTATGGACTGATTTAGGGCTGATTTAGGACTGTATGAGTGGGTTCTTGACTTGAAAGTGGGTTTTTGACACTTTTGTTGGGCTTTATGGGGAGAAACCTAGGGTTTTGAGTGGTTTTTGAATGATCAATGAAGTGGATGACCTTGTATGGGAGTTTGAGTGATGGTATGAGACTAGATATGGACTGGATGGGTAAGACATGGCTGGATGATGAGTTTTGATGGTGTTTTTTGGATTTTTTAAGAGAAAAACAGGATTTTTGAAGAGTTTTGATGAGCTTAAGGTAGATTTGAGGTGATCAATGGAAGGAATGGCTTTGAATATGAGTTTTGGGGATGGAAAGGTATTGGATATGGGCTGAATGGGCTAAATCATGGCTGGGTATGGAAGCTTTGAAGGTTTTTGGTGGATTTTATGAGTAAAAATGGGTTTTTTTTGAAGTGTATTGAACAAGATGATCAAGGGTTTCTGGGTTGGATGAGTGATGGAGTGGTTTGATTGTAGAGAGAGAGAGTGGTATTATGTAGAGAGGAAGAATGGAGAAGGAAGGGTATTTTTATAGAGGGATTTTGGGGAGGAAAGTGGGTTTGAACTTGGGTTAGGGGTCTTAGGTGCAATTTAGGTTTAATAAACTAATTAGGCATGTGAGGTTGAGTGTATGAGAGGCAAAATCACCAGAGAATCAAGAGGAGATACGATTACACAAGTTTTAAAATGCTTGTTGGAAATTTTCCCGTCCAGGCTACTTGAGTGCTCAGGTCGACTACTTGAGTGCTCAGGTTGCTACTTGAGTGCTCAAGTGTTTCTGAGGGTTTTTGATCTCCTTGAAGGTTTTGGGAGTTATTTTGGTCTTTTGGGTAGGTTTTGGAAGGATTCGAGGGATTGTGAGCCTTTCAGGACCTTGTTCAAGCCTTATCGCGATGTCATTAGTATCTCCTCATCATCGGGAATGCTAAGGATTTTCATGAGTTCAAATTGGGGTGTCTACAGATGGGTGGGAAGAAATCGTCAGCGCAGAACGATAGTAGTAGAGAGAAAAAAACGAAAGGAGCCCTAAACCCCAAATGGAAATAAAGCATCTGGAAAAAGCATGAAATAGTCTTTGGACAACTACAAATTAGTTGTCTGGCCCAATTACGGAAAAGTCAGAGAAAATTACTCCCTCCGTCCCAAAATTTTCTGCCTATTTCCTTTTTTGGACGTCTCGAAGATTTGTCTATATCTTTTATATTATAATATTTTATATATTCAATATCAATCTTGTTTGATAGATCTCAATTAATATTTTTAAACAAAAAATTCTGAAATCATAAAAACCATTATAGATTGTGAGATATAAATAACTTTTTGTGAGGTTCCAAAAAAGAAACAGGCGAAACAATTTGGGACGGAGGGAGTAAATAAAAGAGTCCAAATGTCAAAGACACAACTGACCCACTTCTGAAAAAAATAAAACACGACAACAGAAATGTGTGAATAGGAAATAAGCATTCTGCAGAGGGGCATAAAGGCCAAAAAAAGAAAGGCCGAAAGAGGATGGGAGTTTTTCCTTTTATTATAGGTAGGATTACCTTGCTCGAAAAGGGAAAAAAAAAACTATGCCATTTGTATGGTCGTCATATGCTGCCTAATTCCAAAGCTCTTTCCCTGCTATCTTTTGTTTAGGGTAATCGCCTTTAGTGTTGATGGTAAAGAAGCTTTACATAATCTTTGGTCTATTCTTTTAGGCCTCGTTTGATTCATGGATTGAAATAGGTGGAATTAATAATCCTGGGATTTGCAGTCCTGGATTATTTGTCCTGGGATTAATTCCATCCCAAATTCTACTCAATCCCATGTTTGATTCACGTGAGATTATTCATGGGATTATTATTATTTTTTATTATCAAAAACAGTTTTTTCGTAAAAACAATTAGTTTTTTTTTAAATTTTTTGTTGAAAACATTTTCTTTTTTTGAAAAAAATAAAAAAAACAAATTTTAACCGGATTTTCAAAACAATCACAATCAATTTTTTGAATTTTTTTAAAAAAAATATTAAAAAATAATATAAAAATATTATTTCCAGAAATTAAGAAATAATTTTTTTGATAAATAACTATTTCAAAAAAAAATTAAGATAAATTTTTTCAAAGCATTTTTTTTTTAAAATTTAAGTTTTTTATAAAGATATTATTTCCAAAATTTTATTTTTTAAATAATTTTTTTTGGAAAAATTTTTTTGAATTTTTTTTAAAATATAAATAAAGTTTCTGAAAAAAATGAAAAATAAAGTTTGGAAAACATTTTTCCAAAAAAAATAATTTTGAAAATAGCTTTTGAGAACAATTCCAATATTATCAGAATGTGTTTAGAAAACAATCTCATCTTTGTCAATCCTGATCAATCCTACCTCCCCCCAGGATTATATAGTACCCGCCATATAGGGATAAAAATAATACCGGGATTATTAATCCTAAGAGTTATTTGGGAACCAAACGTGGAATAACTTAAGAACCAAATATAACTTATTAGTAAAAAAAATCCTCATTATGCCTTTCATATTAACTTTTGGGTAGTTTTAAAGGCTTTTTCGTTGGAGAAATCTCTTTCAACCTGAAATTTAAAAAGTTTTTTATTTTCATTTTACACATTTCACATCAACTTGTACTTCTAATTTCCAAAATTATTCTCTACTTAATAATTGTTCAAACTTTAACCATTAGTAATTTTTTTAAAACGGACATTTATTACCAATAAAATACAATCCATAATAACATATCCGCCTACCTTAGACGGAGTGAGTGTATGGAAAGAAGTATTGCCGAGTTTTCTAACGAAACCAAACACGCCCTTAACAAAATTCGAGCATCACGGAGACCCGGAGTATATATAAGCATTAGGATTAGGCGAGCAATAGAAAACCCTAAGCAGAGCCGCCTCCCTCTCGCACTACGCACTCATTTTGCCGCCTCTGCTCGGCTGAATCCGAAGCCTCCCTCCGTTCAAGATGAAGGTTCATCTCTCTCTCTCTCTCACTCTCTCATATCCAAATCCTTTCAGCACACCTTCATCATTCAATGGTTGTTTCATTGTGTATGTGTTTCTATCTGTTTTGCAGTTCAATATCGCAAATCCAACCACTGGCTGCCAAAGGAAGCTTGAAATTGATGATGACCAGAAGCTGTTAGTTCTTCTCCATTTCTAAAACATATTGCATTCTTTTCAACCACTGTTCCCTTGAAATTCGTAGAAATACAGATATGATAATATAACATTCCTTTATGCTGTTTATTTCATGTTTTTTTTTTGTTTTAATTTTTAATGCGTGCCCTGTTTATCAGTAATAAGATTTTTTGTGCAAGTGTCCTACTTCCTTGCGCCATGCGATTTGTTTGACATTTTTCAGTAAGAAGATTAGCCTGTTTGCATTGCGGAATTGTTTCTTATTTCACAGGCCCTGATGAGGCACAAGAGAATTTCTAGAATTTGTTGATATCAGTAAAGAAATTGGGGCTTACAATAGTGAAGATTGAAAATCACATAACGTTCTTGTTTTTATTTGAACTATTTCCTTCTTAATGAAGACAAGAAGGCATTTGTGACTATTAGATTCCTTCGTTTTGTGTACATGTGTTTGGACAACCTTTGAGTGTAGGCCTTTTACCATCATCTGCTGTGATCTATGACGGAATTACAGAGTTCAAGTTACCCTGTTATTGAAACTCTTGGGAATTCGCATTTTTGACTCGAGACAGCCATTAAGTGGTGCTGTCCCCTGATGTTTATGATGTATTGATGTGAAGTTAAAGTAAATTCTGCTGAAATGGTGTCAAACCACTCAGACTTTTTGAGATCCAAAGGACATCCAGTTAAACCACCCTCAGCATTGTTTTCCTTTTGGTTCAGTGTATGTCATCTAGTGGGGAATAGTCAATTATTTTGCATTTTTATCATGTTGCAACGTTTAAAATTACTTTGCTTATGAGGACCTAGCTGGATAGAAGATTTGTTCGAAGTTGTAGCTTAGGCGTTGTTGAACCTTCCACTAATTTACTCATTTACCTGTATTATTTTGTTCGGTTAAGGTAGGAGTGGATTCTCTATGATAGTGCCATTACAGAAGAAGACAGGCACTCTATTGCCAAAGTAAAAGTTTCTTTTGCGAAAGCACCATGCAACTGCTCATATTGGGAGCAGGGTTTTAAGCTCTTTTGAATGAAGCCAATCATTCTTCAGAATTCTTTTCGCATTTTGAGATTTCAGAAGTCTGAATAATCAGATGTTTCTATCCCGTACTGGATTCAAATCAGCGAAATGCACTACTAAATTTGGTGAAGTTGGGTGGGTATGTTGTAGTGCTTTGTTTGAATTGAAGTGGTGAACTGCTCTCCGGAATGATTCCTTTTTGATAAGGACATAGTTGGCTGATCTGAAAGCCTCAACAATGTGTCATTTCCTGTTAAGCCTCTTTGTATTACTTACACGTATTGTTAATTTTTAAAACAGATGCAAGCTTTTCATCTGTGGTGAAATTTTTTCCCTGCATGTTCTTTGTACTTTTCAAGTCTTCTTAGGCGACTTTCTTACTTTCCATGTTTTGTTCGAACTATGTAGCCGGGTATTTTATGACAAGAGGATCTCACAGGAAGTCAGTGGAGATGAACTTGGGGATGTATGCACTTGCCTCCCTTCCACACCCTTTAATTCTGCGAATTCTACTAGGAGATTTGTTACTTACTCTAAACACTTTCATCTTTGTTGAATAGGAATTTAAGGGTTATGTGTTCAAGATTATGGGAGGTTGTGACAAGCAAGGATTCCCAATGAAACAGGGAGTGCTAACACCTGGTCGTGTCCGTCTCTTGCTCCACAGAGGTGGGTGTGCTTTTCTCTTTTTGTGCATCTTTCCCTGTTATGTCCCAATCATGGTCCCTTTAGTAGCATATTTTGGTTGAGTTTACTGTCATTTCTGTTTATTTTCGTTAAGAGCTTACCTGTGTTACATGGACAAGGGTAGAGTGTTGGTTGGTTACATGTTCAAGGGAAAAAATTCATCCATTTCCATGTCGAAGGACATGGAGACGAGCAATTATAGTCATGTTGCTATGTATGTTTCTTCTATTTTTTAGGGTAAATGGAGTTGCAAGTTGCCATGGGGAATACCTTGTACAAACTTTGGATTGCATAATAATAAAATATGCTCTTTAGATTCCAATAAAACATATCGGGAACAGATCTCATTTCTTTAGGGTTGAGTGTTCAACATGGGTACTTGATTCAGTTTGAAGATTCCATGTAAGAAGGCTATTTTAACTTGTTTAACCATAATATACTGGTCTTCAACCTTTTGATTCTGGTTTTACAGGGACATCTTGCTTCCGTGGATATGGAAGGCGCAATGGGGAGAGGAGGAGAAAGTCTGTACGTGGTTGCATTGTCAGCCCTGACCTCTCTGTTTTGAACTTGGTTATTGTGAAGAAAGGTGACGCTGACATTCCAGGGTTAACCGATACTGAGAAACCAAGAATGAGGGGTCCGAAGAGGGCATCAAAAATCCGTAAACTCTTCAACCTCTCCAAGGAGGATGATGTTCGGAAGTACGTCAATACCTACCGCAGAACATTCACCAACAAGGCTGGTATGTCTCAGTTTTCAAGATTGTTTGCCTACGTGTCTAAATAATTCAAGACCTATATATTTTCTGAGCCTCTGTTTTTTTTTTTTTTTTGCCAAGAGCAGTGAAGGTGGTGGTGTGGTTTGAGAATTGAGATGCAAGGGGTCCACCACCTCATGCCTTGTGCCAATTATAAATATCATGCTTTAGTGTGAGAACGAGGCACCTTTAATTTTTTTTCAATGGTGTATTGTCCATTATGCATTGAAGAATTGGGTAGGTTTAATTGAAGCTGTTTTGTGCTTACAGCCGACAACTGTACTTGGATAAGTATTTGGGTTAGGAAAATGAAAATGAAATGGAAAAGTTGTAGTATCTAGCAAGTTATATGCTTTACCGTTTAGAGTTTCCTTCACCAGTTTCTTTATCCAAATACTTTTGCAGAAAACAACACAACTTTGTTTAGTTGAACAGTTTTGTTGACATTTTTTTATCCTATGTTTTACAGGGAAGAAGATCAGCAAAGCTCCCAAGATACAGAGATTGGTTACACCACTGACTTTGCAGAGGAAACGAGCTAAGATTGCAGAGAAGAAGAAGAGAATTGTGAAAGCCAAGACTGAGGCAGCTGAGTACCAGAAGCTCCTCGCTAGCAGGTTGAAGGAACAGAGGGAAAAGCGAAGTGAAAGCTTAGCCAAGAAAAGGTCCAGGCTCTCTGCTGCTTCTAAGCCATCTATTGCAGCTTAAAGGCTTATGGTTCTGAAGGAAACTGCATCTGCTTTTGCAGTTCGGATAATTGTTAGCTACTATAGATGGTGTTCCTTGATGTGTTAAAAGTTTTCAGCTACCTTTGCCCTAGTCCATTTTGAGACTTTATGGTTCTTTTCGGATAATTTCGTGATTTGAGTTTTTAATTTGGAGCACTTGACTCAGAATCAAGTGTGAAATGTTTTGTTCTGAACTGGTTTGGTTGCAATATTTTACAACTTATTTGGATGCTCTCTGCGTGGCATTCCTGTGCAACTTGGTGGTTTTGTTTTAGTTTTACCATTGGTATCCCCCTTGTTTTGCTATTTTTGTCTGGCCCGTATCATTTTCTACCCAGCTCTTTCTGTTTCGGCTCGTTCTTTGTAAACATTATCTAGCCATGAACGTTTCCTACCTTGAGAGCTACTTGATTGAACCAACTCTTTTTGCAAGGCTGCTGGAAACAAGACGACCGTGGTACATCATATGCCTGAGTACTTCTGCCTTGTTTTTTGCTTGTGCAGGCAATTTGTACACTTTTGCGACCTCAATTTTCCTTGATCAAGTTTGAAATTATTACTCCCTCCGTCCTTATTTTAGTGTCAACGTTTTCATTTTGGGCTGTCCCTCAATAAGTTAATGGGTAAGAGTTTGTATAATTATCATTTTTCACTTGTAAAAAGTTAGTGGGTTGGCGATAAAATAAATATGTACATGAGAAAAATCTTCCAAACTATCCTGCTAGCATTAGTTTAATTAATCTCTTCAATAGTCCACATATGCAAAGAATATGGACCTGAGAGACATCTTTCTAACTTTTCAGAACTACTAATATTAGTTTCGTGAACCGATTCCATTAATGACTCCTATGTCGACGACTCCTGTAATCTCTCTTTAGACGAAAGTTAATTACTCCCTCTACATGGGATCCTGTAGTGCAGCACCGCACTACAACTCTGTAGTGCGGCACACTAGCCATTGATCTCGGTAATGAATGGCTCGGATCATGTAAGTATGAAATCTGCGCCATTGATTGTGCGATCAACGGTTGCGATGAACAGAGAGCACCCCCTTGTGCCCGCCACTGTGGTTGAAGTAATCTTGTTTATGGTTATCACTGTCAACAAAACACGCGCACCCATATAGGATTGAAATCTTCAGTAAGACTTTCTATTCATGTGAAATAACTCTCCATAATTAAGCAAAAGGGAAAAATGCATTGTTAATTTGATTCTGGGGGTAAATAGTAATTAACTCGAGGAACAATCAACGACTGTAGAGATGTGCATTTTTGGAACACCAAGCTGAAAGGTACATAGGTCACATGATAAATATAAGGAGATGATTGTCTGCAGTTTAAGAAGATGGATTGTATCTTCTACTAACATATAATAAAGGTTCCCATTATTAGAGAAATTATAGCAAACACAGATCCTTCCCTTGTCCCACATGTTGACAGAGACGATTCAGTGGTATGGTCCTTAACGACAAGTGGTGTTTTTTCTGTAAAGACAGCTTGGCAAGCTTTAAGATCCAAGGGTCCTGAAGTGCTTTGGTCTAGTATGGTTTGGTACAAATGGCATGTTCCCAGATGGTCTTTTATCCTTTGGCTGGCAGTTCTTGGTCGATTGGCTACCAAAGATAGACTCAGGACTTGGGGTCTACTCAGTGAAAGTTCTTGTGTTCTTTGCCATGGTGGCTCTGAGTCCCATTCACACTTATTTTTTGATTGTTCTTTCACTTCTCTTATTTGGAGGGCTGTTAAATCCATGAGTGGCCTTGGTATTCCCTCTTGTGGCTTGATAAATGAGATCCTTTGGGGTTCAAATCACTGCAAGGATAGCTCTATGTTGTCCAGTGTACTCAAACTAAGTTTGGCTGCTTCTGTGTATTATGTTTGGGAAGAACGTAATAGTAGGATCTTCCAACAAGTTGGGCATGATGCTGCGTATGTGCAAAGATTGATTGTGGAGGCAGTTAAAGCACGGATGAGCTCTTGGAGACATGCGTAGGACTACGAAGAACTTAGCTTTGATGTTGGATTGGGGACTCTCTGCATCAGTACTTTGTGACATTTAGTTCTACGGGTCTAGTTTTCTTATGTTTTGACTTTGTTACGCTACAGCTAGGGTATGTCCTAGTGTAGTGAGTTTTGTTCTCCTCAAGGTTTCCCCTTGAGTCTTGGGCTTTGTCCCTTTTGTTATATAAAATCTGGTTCCAAAAAAAAAACATATAATAAAGGCTAATGGCTCGTGGCATGTCATTTGATTAATATCTTGACAAAAAAATAAGATGTCATACCAAATAAGGCCTAAGTTATTCCGAAAATTAAAGAGTGAATTGTCCGTATGGAAGGCTGGAAGCGTACAATTACAAGCGTACAATTACAATTGATAGAAACACTCGACTCCAATTGGGGATTTTTGTAGAACCAATTCAATATGAGACGCCTCGCACACGTAATGAGAAAAGTACCGCCAAGCACACAATTTTTCAAACCCTAGAAATTTCTGTCCGTTCCAAAAAGTAAATCTTGGTGATGAGGGGTAACTCACCAAATTCATTCTACTCATTATTATCCAACAAAATAAGTATGAATTTATTGTACATCCAAAAGAATACCTTCAACTTGGAAGGACCAGATTATTCTAAGAGGCTTGTAAGTTGTAACCATATTAGTTTTGAATTGATCAATATCTTCAAGCTAAGATTTGGCCTTCGAGAAATTTCTGTGTTAGCAGCGTTTGTATCCACTGGTTGAGACTAAAAGAGCAAAAAAGAAAACCCCGGTACTCATCAACAAAAACCTGAGTACTTGTTCAAATTTCCCCATACTGTCTCCTCAACCTCCTCCCATGATTTCGCTGTCCTCAGGTCCGTCCATATACTGAAAATAGCTCCCAATATATTCTCCTCATGCAAGATACAATAGCACCTGCAGCAATGGACCATTCAGATAAAAGTAGGTTTCATAATGGCAGCAGTACCGACTGCAATCACGAAATAATTTACCTCAAAAAATGACGCAATGGAAAAATCACAATAACATCACAAACTATAATAATCCCCGCACATCAAACTTTTCTAGTATAATGCGCAAGGATATTACTTTTGAAAACAATGAATTGTATTGAGACCATTACAGAAAAATGGCAAAAGATGTGGGCATAGTTAAGGACTCAAGATCCTCCGTTGGCTTATTGGCATGGGGCCGGAGCAAGAGTGAGACAACAGGACGTCTGTTCTACTACCTCAACCTCAAAATGTTTGTCCGGTCCTCAGTCAGAGAGAGAGAGAGAGAGAGAGAGAGAGAGAGAGAGAGAGAGAGAGAAATGGGCAGTAGTGACTCCAGGAGCTCAGAAGCATCGGGTCATTCATAAACATCAAATACTTTTACCAACTATAAATCAAAGAGAAACATCATAGTAATGGCAATTAAAAATCTTGTTCAAACAAATATCACACTTAAAGCTCAACAAGCATTTCAACTAATAATCTTTCTTTCTAGATTTCATCACACGGTAAAAAATAAAATAAAAGAAGCAGCTACACAAGCTTCTACAAATGTATTCGATGCGGTTTCATATTCTGAAATCGTAGTTTGTGGGAAATGAGAGAGAAATTGAGAGGGAAATGAGAGAAACGTTGAACTTTTATTTGACATTTTTCACTCTCTTTTTTTCAGAACCAAAAAAAAGGGAAGAAATTTTAAAATTTTCCTTCTTTTCCACAAGTTCCATACATATAACTTTTAGGGGGAGTGAAGGTTGTGGAGTTATCCGGTGTGGTGTCACCACAAAATTCGTAAGGGTCATTTATGAGTTTCTTAAGAAATTTAATATAGTAATAGTATTTTTTCCCCCCCGTGGGGTCACCCGACCCCAGTCCTTTCAAGTTGCCGTCGCCAGTGGAGATGGGTGACTAACGGGACAAGATTATTGTGGGAATTTTTGGTTAGGGCTCCCTATTTTATTTCAAACTAGAGATATATTTTATTTCAAACTAGAGATAGAGTTGTTGGAGATGCTCTTTGACATCATCTCATAAAAGTCACCTCTTACCATCTCTCTTCAGTTTTTCTCTTGAAACACCATATTCACCTTCCACTATTGAAATACTTCACTATATTCTGTTCTATACCCACTTCAACCCCTTGATATTCCACCCAAGAACATGCAGATTTTATGACCCTACTTTGCTATTTCTCTTACAAATCCCCGTTGTGAGTCAATATAAAGCTTTGGTCCCCTACGGGTGGGCCTCTATGGTTCTGTTTGGTCTTTTAGTTTCCATGCGTATCATTCAGAACAGCAATTCTTGATGAAACCCAAGAACCACAAAAGTTCAAAATTTGAAGATATGCAAGTCCAACGGAGTATTTAAGTTTGGTCTGGTCCTTCTGAAGTAGAGTATTTAAGATTGGGGAGTGGTATGGCTAGGTTCTTATAATATTTAGGATCAGATATAGGCATATAGCATATGCGTTCAAAATGTTTCAGTTGGGTTACAGGTTTGAAGTGGAAACCACGTTTTATTGGTTACAAATTGGGTTGGAAATCAACCAACCAAAATTGTGGGCAAAGAACACCACCATCACAACACTTGCGACCCAAACCTGATGTCAATTCACCATTGTATGGTAGAATCTGAGAGGCACCTCAAAGGATATACACTAACCATGATTACTTTTCAAAAGAGTGCGGCAACATAACAGCCTTAAAGAAAACCAAAAACCAACTTATGGTGCTTCTCAGAATGTCAGATGAGCTTCATGCATGGTTTTGGGAACCTAGTAACCTACAAGGGGAACTGAAAATAGTCTCACCTATGACAACGTTAAGAAAACCAAAAACCGACTTATGGTGCTTCTCAAAATGTCAATGAGCTTCACACATGGTTCTGGGAACCTAGTAACATACAAGAGCAACCGAAAATAGTTTCACCTAGGACATACACAAAAATATAAACAGAACCATAGGATCACATGAGCATGGATTCAACTATGTAAAATCAAGTGGGTCTCATTTTTTGATGCATGGTACAGTAAGTAAACTGGTTTTCCACTAAGAAAAACGAAAATAATCACAGGATCTTATAAGCATGGCATGAAACAAGGTAAAATCAAGTCAGCTAATTATCTGATGCGTTCAAGTACTCAATTGACAAAACTAAACTTAGCAAGCCAGAGCCAATTCATAAATGATCTCCTTTTTAAGGTCAACTAGCATCATCTGGAACAAGGCATTATATTAAGAACAAACAAAAATTTAACTCACATGGCTATGTATGAGAGTCGTCCAAACTTGCTGCCACCCTCTACAGAGTCATGCTGTGATATTCTCCTTGCCAATGGCAATCCATAGCTTTCCAGAAGCTGTTTCAAGAGATTTGAATCACCTCTAAAGACATCCAGATGTATTGGAATCAAATCACAAATTGGGTCACCTGCAAAATACAGGCATTTTAATATCACCAAGATCAATGCTATACTGTTGTAGTCATGAAAATTAGGCACATGGTATTAAGATGTTCTCTACTTTATTGTATCTCCATCCTCTTAAATGTCTCCAACACCGGTGATGCCACTCAGGTAAAATAGGGCATTAGCCACAGAGACATTCACAGACCTAACTCCTAGGGTAAAACCATCACAGCAATGCACAGCATCTCCAAAAGCAGAGAACACGCAAGGCGACCTAAGTAGCAAGGCGACCTAAGTAACAACATCTGCAGGCCTAAAAGTGCTGTGGTGCACAATGACTTTGGAGGGGAAAATAAAAATACCTCAAAACACATCCAAGACAAATTATTACACAAAATTCGGGCTGGATGTCAGAAAGGCAACAAAAACATGTCCTATAAACATGAAACATACCTATGGTAGGCAGACAGGCATGTTGTCCTGTAACTACAAATTCTTGGTATGTGGATCAACCAAAGAATTAAAGAACCAAAAAAGCAAGAGATCAACTTTGTGCAGCAATGGAAACGACGTGTACACGTGGAAAAACAAGTCATCACTAATAAAGTACCTTGAAGACAATTTTTTTTCAGGTCCAAGACATGATTGTTAAACAGAAACAGCCAACGCATGAACCACTATCCCTCTACAAATACTTTAGCAGTCGCACATATTTCAACTATTTTTGTCGAAAATGGAATCCTGAAAAGTTTTTTGAATTCTTCTAAGACATGCTTATATACAAAGTACAAACACTGAATCACTTGAAATCCCTCACCTAGAGATAAATCACTGAAATCAAGGATATGACTAGGACGCCACGATGTGACCTCTCCACTGCCATGATAGCCATTCACATGACTATTCTGCATCAGGTCATCATCTGAGTGATGCTCTGTTGAGCAGTAACTAGCAAAACATGGTTCCATGTGAATATTGTCATCCATAATATCAGAGTGTATCCAGGAGCAAGGTTTACCAACTTTTCCGTCCTGAAGCAAATTTTGAAGTTGTAGGTTATCAAGTTGAAAACTACATTTGGCACAAAAAATGTACAAGGAATACTACTAAATTAAAACCAGGAAGAGATAAGGGAACAACCTCAGATAGATTGAGAAACTTTGCACAATCATCGGGGAGGTATGCGTCTACTTTCTCTATCAGAAAACTAGGAATTGGATCACCCCTACAATTTGCAATAGAAGAACTCCAAGATTATAACCGTTGATGAGAGTTGCGCAATTGAGCCAGGATTTTTGTAAAAAGCACAAGCATGGAACAGAACTGAAGCAAAAAACATATTGCTTTCGATTGTTTTAATGTGAAAATGCCTCTAATTGTAATCCTAAAGGACAACTATATGTCATCCTAAATTACAAGTATTGGATACTTGACACTTGGTAAACGTACGAGACTTGTTTTTAAGACGAGTGGTTGGACATACACCAGCAAGCATAGTTAGTACTCCCTCCATCCCATAAAGTTGGTCCCTTATGAAACAACTTGCAATTTTCAAAATTAAAAATTTTTCGATGGTTTTTTCCATTGTACAAAAGATCTCATTGAAAACTATCAAACAAGATCCATATTGCTCCCCAAAAAATTTCGGTAAGTACATTATTTTTAGCTTGAAAATTGCACGTAATTTCGTAGGGGACCAACTTTACGTGACATAGGGAGCAATTGAGTACATGGTATAGCCATGCACAAACCACACCCCCCCCCCCCCCCCCCCCCACATAATATGTAGGAAAAACTATGTTGTACTTTACAGATACCATTTTAACACAATACAAAAGAGAGATTAACATTTTGTGGACAAAGATTAATCTCTTGCGGTACCGACATGACCTATGACATACCAATTAGATGAATCCAACACTCGAACACATACCCTCAAATACACTCTTAACATAAAGATGACTCAAAAGATAAAATTTGCTTATTCATTGCCCACCTTGTCACCAAAATAAAACAAGGAGGGAACATTATTTGATACTCTAGTCAGTCATAATACAAGAATATGTGACTATTTTAACTTACACATCTTACAGCCTCAATCTCATTAAGGCATACTTGGTTTATCCAGGCACACAACCCTGAATGCTAAAAACTGCAATGATTACAATCTTTTTCTTGTCCTTCTAAGCAGGGGGTGAATGCAAGATATAAACACCCCTGTAGTCTGCAAAAAAGAAAACAAAAATGGGGCCAGACCTTGCCAAAGACTGAAGCAGAGTTGGATTTGATCCTTTGGGGTTCGTATGTACAGATGATTATGGTCTAGCACTGAGAACACCCAATCTGATAGTTTAACCATGCAATGCCTCTACCTGGCCACAAAAGGATATCCTAAGCATGTGCAATTGTGCATTAATGTCTGAGTCCTAGAGTCTTTAAATATCCAGTCAGCGAGATAAACATATTGCTATTTAATTTGTCTGAATTGCTCCAAACATAATTTTAACTGTCACAAGCAACCACAGCTCACCATTCAGAAGAAAAGATAATTGCTCAGTAATGACAGGTGAATAAAACTTATACTGTTCACCAAACAAAAAAATTACTACTTACACTACCTCCATCCCAAAAAGATAGTCCACAAAACAAGAACTTAAAAATAATGCATTATTGTCGAAGAAAATTCGAACTTTTTGATGCTAGATACTAAATATCGATGAATTCTTTTAATTTACCAAAAAAATTGTGAATTTTTCTTGATAAAATGCATTTTTTAAAGTTCTTGTTTTGCGGACCGAATAATCCTTTTTGGACAGAGGGAGTAACATAACTAATTCTCTCTATCTAAGTAAGGAATCATTTTTGGTCATCTGATTGGGAAATAAAAACAGTGTACAAATTTAACCACGAACAAATCCTTTTTATGGACTCCAAAAAATGAACACATACACCAAATGTTGGGAAGACTTGTAACAACAAGGTAGAAAGTGTTCAAATGATGCCATAAAAGAATTGTAAGAACTGTCCTAGTCAAACATAGGTATATCACCATGAGCAGTGACCTCGCGCTAAACAATCAACAAACGTATTTAGTGATGATGGTTGAACATACCATTTGGTCAAGCGGCTAGAGACATCGTTCTTTCTTTTCCTTAGAGTTCTGATGAAGAAATCCCACTCAGCGGGAATACTAAGCTTCTCTGTGGCAGCCACCATCAATTCATTGACACGATAGTACTCTATTTCCTGCTCAGTATTCACAAACGTTGAAGCATTTAAAGATGGCAAAGGCAAGAGATGAAGGTTGCGCAGTTGCTCGCCCAGAAAAGAAGCTAAGTTGAGAGTATCTTCCGATGAGAGAGAATCTCTTCTGCAAAGAGAAGAAAAAAAGGTCAAGACCCTTAACAGTACAACACTTCTGCCATATTACAAGGGCTAAAGTTTGATAAACAGTATGGCCAACTAAACTTACAACTCCGCATATGTTTTTCCTTTGCATCTTTTTGTCACAATATAAGGCCATATGATTGAGCTTTCGCCAGAACTGATGGATTCGCTTATGGACATCCCAGCTTTCCTCAAGTCGAAATGTCGTTTGGAGCATATACCGAACGGAAAATCAACTTCCAAGGAATTTCCTGAAATGAGATTACAGCTAGCAATCACTTCAGGAACTCCTTTTCCGTCCCACGACACAATCTTATATGACCCATTGTCGATAAAAAGAATTCCGCTTGCCAAAACACCAGGAATGTGATTTTTCAGAGGGGAGTCAACCTTGCACAGTAGACTGTAAAACTCCAGCTGTAAAGATGCAATTCAAAGTTCATAAGAAGATATTACAACAGCATTGGGAAAAAATTAAGAGCTGCAAAATTACCTCAGACCCTAAAGCATGAAGGCAAGCTTCCAGCCCGTCTTCAACATAGAGTTTAATTACATGGTCAGCAATGAGATAAACCTGCCACCAGATCATATAAAAAGTTATCAGATGGATGATAATTGAGTATTAACTTTTCTATGGACAGTTATCACTTATGATCATGCAACCTATGGCCCCAAAACTGCATTACAATCATCTGCATAGTTGGAAAGAAAATGTGCATTATTATTTATGCCTCCTATAAACATCTAAACTCAAGCAGTGGCTTCAATTTCGATAACTGCTGGATGTTTAGTTCACAAACAAATCAGCAACGTTTCTTTCCTACAGGAAAACCAATTACGTGTCTTGCCAGAGAGACGCAAAAAGGAAGTTAAAAAAACACCCACCAAAGTTCAAGATGCATCTATGCATTCAATACACAGGATGAGAAATAGAACTAGCTAAAGTTCAAATAGAAATAGAAAAGCTCCTAAAAATGTAAATCAGCAGAAGACGATGAATCATAACAGAAAGCTCACTTACAGGATTGCTACCCATGCCAACTGGAAGTCTCTCATCATCTGTGGGGAAAGGCAACTCATGGAAGTTGCAAATTTCTCTGACGCATTCATTCCATTTGCCAGCATTCAGTGCAAGGCAAGCTCCCTAGGCCATTTCAGAACATTACTGACCAGATGCAAAAGAGATCACCCCAACAGTACAGTTATCACAATATTTACTCATGCAGAGTCTCACAAGCACACACTAAATCACGAAAATGATCAACAAAAAAGGTCTGCTCCCAGAAATTAAGAGTGCATGGGCAGGTGCTAAAGTAAATGAACTGTTTGCCTGGGGTAATAAGAGTATGAGTGTAACCGGTTCGGAGCGGATTTTGAGTGAACCGAGCAAAACCGGTTCGGAGGAACCATAGAACTGAAACCGGATTTCTAGAGATTGGTTCGGTTCGTCCCAATTCGTCCCGGTTCGAATGTCGGTTCGGTTCAGAGGGGGAGAGACAGAAATCTGCACACAACGGCATATACATACATGTATACATACACAAGTCAATCTAATCGTGATATACACAAAATGAGATACAAAAAAACAATGTAATCGATCTATAAATACACGCATATAACGATCCAGATTCCACAAACAAATCGATTCACACAAACAAATCGATCTAATTGTTACGTGGAATTGATAAGTCCAAGAAAGACAGAACTTGGGGGAGGTTTAGTGTAATTCTTGTATTCAGAAGTTGGTAACAGTAGTTTGTTAACAGAAACTGTTAGAAGGCAGTTATAGAGGAGCGTATGTGAGAGGTTTAAAAGGGGCATTCTTGTATGACAGATGTATGTTGATTTTTGTATGAATAACAATTTCTCTCTATTCTTCTGAAGTCTCTCTCTCTCTCTCTCTCTCACGTCTCCTATTTCTTTTCTTGTTTTTCTTCCATAACCGTGACACTAATCCCATCTATACATATACGAATCGAGTTATACATACACGAATCGCGCACACGAATCGATCTCATCTCCATTCATCATCAGCATTCACCATCGTCGTCCAACACCACGGCAGTCGGTAGCTACGATCTCAATCTCGTTCTCAGAGAGAGAGAGAGAGAGAGAGAGAGAGAGAGAGAGAGAGAGGCATGTAATATTTGACCTAAGAGACATTTGAGACCCTGAGAAGTGGAGCTAACATGTATGATGCAAATCACACGTGGCCCAAAGATGGCCCCGTAACCATCATCTTATCAAAGTGCTGCTTTCCATTAAAATTAAATAACCGCTGCTTAAACGAGTCCTGAGAAATGAAGCTGCTAAAAACCAAAATTATACCTTCCATGTCAGGTCTCTCATTCCTGGTTTTCCAACCCAAAGCTTCCATAACCATTCCCTCATCTCACGCTGTCCTATGCAGTTGCTTGAACTCCAAAGAGAATTGTAGTGGTCCCTTCTTTTGTCCAAAAACATCTCTAAGAAACTTATATCATAACAGAATTCCAGATCATGCAGTCTGTGTTTTCTGGAGGTCTGATTTGCAGCAATGTCACAATTTGGCTCCTCTACTGGCTCACAAAATTTGATCCGTTTCTCTTTCCTAGTCAAGTCTAAGTTGCTCAAACTATTTTCAGCAGACAATCTCACGTCTTTAGCATCCTCAAAGCTGCCTTCATCTAAAGCAAGCAATCCAGCACGGCAAACTCCTTTATGTTGATAACCAGGAGCCATATCAAGACAAACAAATTCAAAGTTCGCGGAATTTGCAAAATTCTGGGTGACAGCAACAGTGTTTTCCAGATTTAACACACAGTGCCACCATCCACTTGGCACATAAATTGTCTCCCCCGGTAGTTGGGTACACTCTATTGGTTTGTCTTCATCAGCAAGAAGTGGATAAAAATCAAGCCACCACTGAAAACATGCAACAAAATTATCCAAGGTGGGATGAAAAATTAATCAGATGAAACTAAACATAATCTGAATGTCATACAATAGAATACCTGCAATGATGATGGAGTCTCAATATTAACATCACCATCGTCTTCATTTACATGGACGGTCACACCTGCAGGCACTCTTCCTGGGGGATATAACGCCCACCTATTCAATCAAGATTGAGAGATTGATAAACTTCCAAGCAGCTGATAATGAAAAGGCACAAATGACTAAAGATATAGCTGTATTGATCAGAAAAGCATAATATATATTAAACATTTCATAAGTTTTGAGCAAACTAAAGATTTTATAACCTCTACAGTTAGAGAAGCTTCTAGATCACATGTTTACCACGTCAAAACCCATCCATCCACATTCAGGCTAGTTCTGAAAGCTATAGCAATTGGAACTGTAGATGTCTGTGTGTGCATGTTTGTAGTTCTATGAGGGCTCATGTTGTATATGTTAAAATAAAATAAAATAAAATAAAAAAAGTACGGTCACAAATTGAATCATGGATTGCTCTTCTGACAGTGAACAGTGAAGTGTATTCAATCATGAATCAAAAGATTCACACTAGACAGACGTATCAACAAACATATACATTTATTGTGCTTAATATGTAAAGAACATCCAAAATATCCAATATTATGTATACATTGCACCTCAAAATCTAATATTCATATACCATATCTTACAATTTTCCCACTTTAGAGTGAATTTTTTTTTTCAAACTTTCCCACTTTATACAAAATTCCACTCCAGCCTCTAATATTTTCACATTTAAATGTTAAATCATAAAACTATTAGAAGTGAATATGATTAGACATAAAAGAATTTTTTTTGCGCTTCTGTGCACAGTATGGTTACTGCGCTTGTATACCTCTAAAATGATATCGTTTAACTCATTATGCAAAGATAATCATAAAGAGAACTAAATCACAAGCATCGTCCTCTTATCAACTTAAGACAAGTGTAGTTGTGCTGAATGAGTTCAACCGGCTAAATATGCAGGCCCGTGTCCAGGCTATTCGTTGCCTCCGTTACCCGGCAGAAAAAAAGAAGCAAGCCAAACTAATCATTGAAAGGAAGCAAACCTTTTTCCGTTGTACACATTGGGCATATAGCAACTTCAGAAATGTATGTAGAACAAGTGAACAGTTCAACAACCACCACCCCCCAAATCAAGCTTTTCTACAGCAGATGCACATGATTTGTCCGCAGAGGCCTTAATATTTGGAGGTATAGCATAATTTTATCTTGAGTTCATAATTATGAAAGCTAAAATTAGCTAAAAGCCTAGAATTATCTTGAGAGGACGAAGAAGTTTAAAGAACAAGCAACAGCAAAGACTTCAGGACTTGCCTTTTTTGGTACTTAACTGATTTAAGTATTTAATATTTTCTGTCACCAACAAGCATATGTGGACCGTGATATATACTATTGCTTCACGGTGGTAAGATAAGGTTTACCTTTTACGGCCACACAGAAGAGTATTCCAGGCACTAGTAAGAGCTGGATCGACATGCCAAGATGCCCCAGACCTTTCCGGCCCGATAATGAGCCATCTAAAAGCAGGCCGCTTCTCTCTATCAAGTACATCAAAATAGTCTTCTTGGAATAGATGAGGCACACTGTAATCGTTCAACAAGCCTGGAGCGACTTCACCAAACTGCAAGAGTTGTAATTTAGAGAATTTTAAGGCTTTTACAAGAAAGCTTGATCACACAAATATTAAGATGAGCAACACACCTTGTCGTCAAAAATATAGAGGGGATCCTCATCGTGCTGAATTTGCATGTATGAGACATAATTGCTAAATTTCATAGAAATTTTCCGACTACTCCTCTGGGAGATTTTAAATGCTGTATCTCCATAGTTCCGCAATAGCTGGTCAATTGTCCATGTATACCTTGCCGGCCAAGTATCAGTCAGACCTGAAATCAAAACCTGGAGCAGAGTTCAGTAATAATCTATGATCCCTTTAAACAATCTAGCGCAGCAAATAGCTAAGCTAATTAACCACCTACCGCTATAAAAAGATGCAATAGAAGACTAGGTAATTTATTTCCTTTTTCACTTCAGCACCACACAATTTAAAGCAGTAGATACATCAAGAGACAGAGAGCATCAAAATACCAAATTTGACCAAGAAAATGCGTCAACTTAAGCCTAGTTAAGACCGTGATATCACTATTCCACTTTCCATTCTCTTTAATTTCAAAATCAGAAGCATTAACCCGTACCGGTTTCTTTGCATCAAAATCTTGATGAAAGTCTTCTAATGAGAGGTCCTCCTTTCTTTCCACATTTCCGGTATCAAAAGAGAATCCAGCCAATGTGGTATAACAACGGTAATGTCTTCTCAGCAGAAATAAAGAGTAGAATCCTGTGGACAATATAACTTCGTTCAGCTTTACCACAAGTAGGAATAACCATCAAATAATTAAAACATAAATATCTCACCCTCAAAGTTTATTGGTTTTCTACAAGTTTCTTCATATCCATTTGGCACGCATAGACTGCAATCATTTGATTAGTCAGATTACCACAAAACAGAATAAAGAGGAATAGTCCTTACTCTCAACATCACAGTGAATTTCTGCCAAATTAGGGCATGAATCAAAGAACCTACTGGTTCAGTGCAGTTTTTTTCCAGGAGCCTTTGTATTGAAGTTGGCCATTCAAATTGTTGAGGCATAGACTCATCCAAAGTGGTTCCTCATTGGATAGGATGTACATCACACTGCATTTTAAAGCAGAACAAACTCAAACAGTTGGAAAAAAAAAAAAGTGTTTTGGATAAAACTTCCTTCGAAACAATCATTCAGATAGTTGTCTATAGCTGGCATGAACTAGAACCCCGAGAAGTATTGAATTAATTAAGCAAACACACACGCACACCACCCCACACGTGTGTACGCACACACACACAAAAAAAGAAAACTATTAATATGAGTAATGGCGCTAAACACAACTTAAGCACTATGAGACTACACCAAAAGGGGCGTTTTCAAAGCAATATAAGCTATCATGAAGGAAAGTGTAATTCCACGTGGAGTGAGCCCTGTTTCAATGTCAGAAGGCTTCGCCTCTTCACTTACGCGCCGGGGGGGGGGGGGGGGGGGGGGGGGGGGGGGGGGTGGGGGGTGGAAGTGCATAAGAAAAAATGTAGCTTTTCAGGACCTACACATAGTAATTATTGTTTTTTTTTTTATTTTTATCGGTCACATAGTAATTATTGTTAGCATAAAGAAGCATCAACAACTTCAATCCACAAGAAAATAACACAACTGATGACTACGTTATCTGAGACCACTGCACAGAACTTTAAGCCTAATCTAAAACTGTATCCTTGTCTACCGTCATGAGTAACTATTGCACCAAACCATTTTCCTTCTTGAAGCCTCATTCTTAAACAAAGAATTTCCATACATGAAATGCAATACTTTCCTAATTCCTATAATACAAGCATCCTCCTACCACTAGAAAGTCAACAACCACAGTCGAATCACCACTTCAACTTTGACATGCATGGGTAAATCACCCTCTATAGGAACAAGGAAGCAGTTCACTCCATCAAACTTTCAATTTTGCTTCCCTTCTTCACCGTATGTTAATTTATTGGCCAATATATCAGTCATCACTTTATTGATTATATATCCAAACAGACTTGCTTATATGCCTTTTCATTGTCTGCATCTCCCATTTCCTGAACATACTTCATCTCAAATCTTCCAAGGGTGACAAGACCAATTCCCTTGAGAACACAATTCCGGGCTCTGAAGGACCTTTCACAATTGCAATAGTGGAGAGACATCACCATTCCGGATGCATAATTGGAAATGCTGACTTGAAGCACCGGTGAGTACCAGTCCACCATAAGACACAACATAAAAATTTACACGTGTTCATGGAACTTATATCTATATCTTAAAAAATGGATCTCTCTTTCCATTTTGACTTTTGCAACTCATTCTAAGATTGTTCCTCAACTCATTGATCTAGATTCCTCATCGGGGATACTTCTTGCTTGCTATGGCTGCAAACTGTCCAAGCCAAAAAAGATACTCACTGGGAAGTGGGAACTGTAGTCCTCACTTCAACATCTCCGCTTACTGGGCAAGTGTTTTAACTTTTAACAGTAGGGAGAGAAATTAATGCAAAGCCAAAAAGCCCCAGCTACAGTTTTCAACGGAAAGGCCTGTTTCATATAGTTATAAAACTTAAAAACAATCCTGATGGCATTGGAGCCTCCAGGTTCAACGAAAGTTAATTTTTCACCACCACTTAATTCTATTCATCTTGATCAATTGGATTCTCATCCGCACTGAAATACTACCTGTCCCACCAACATTAACACACTGCTACAAGGAGAGCCCCAAGTGTGCAGCAACAAACATCTCCGGTGGTCTGAAAGAGGTTTGTTTGCAAAAAATTATGGAAGAAATCACATGAGACCAAATTTTGGGAGTATCGCTCAGCCTTCTTCACAAACGCAAACGTTTACAGTGTACCCACCCCAAAACAACTTACGGATATCTTTATTTACGATCACAAAACCGATATGTTTCCATGCAAACAATTTCTTCTTGGGCTAGTATTTTGTTCTGAACCATTCTCAGTGACCTTTGCCTCAATTTGAAACTAGAAGTAACCTTTGATTCCCCTGCTTTCACAACAGGACAATCCTAGAGCCAAGACTCCTTTCTGTGGATGTCATTTTCGAACCCATCTGCTGCATGGATTGGCGTTATAACCTATTCCTTTTGCATCCGTTAAACAATACTCCTAGTTTAGCACTTGGAAAGCCTGTTTTAAATTCTCAATTCCTATATAGTACGCTTTTTTCGGTCTTTGACAACTCGGGCCTGGGAGAGTTCAAGCATGCCTTGAACAATCCGGGGTCGACTAATCACATGACTCCAGAATTTTTTTGCTGGTCGTGGGAGCAGCATATAGTTAATGGGGGGGGGGGGGGGGGGGGGTCGCAATGGGTCAATATTTCCTCCTTGGTCAGGTCAGCTATGACTTAAAGTCCAAACATTTCAAGTCGGGTGGGTTTCCCAGTTGATGGGCGTCGCTACGCTGGTTCAATCCAGCCCACCCTCTTTTTAAGCAGAATGCATATGACCAATTGTCAGCAAACAAAAGGAAATGGAAATGTTTACACTATTGAAAGGCGCTCTGTACGAAAGTATGACCAGAACGCCTGATTAGATAGTGAAATACACACATATATAAATATATATTCGAGTGCATATTCGTATATGTACAAAAAAATGATGGAAATGAAACCTGCTAACGCAAGAAAGGCGAGCGACGTCGCGAGGGGTGAGACACACCAATATAGCACATATGATTTCATCTGGGATAACATATAGGTCGCCGAGACCGTCGGGTCTTCTATCTTTCGGTACGAATTGGGTTCCAGAATACTCCACCTCCATTGATGGCGTTTGTTTTGCTTGATGCCTGCCTATGGCAATTGGATGCAATTTTGGTCTTCCTTGCGTAGATGTAGTATGGAGAGAGAGAGAGAGAGAGAGAGAGAGAGATTCCGCGGCAAATTTGCCACGAGGACGATAGGTTCGCAGAAATTACGCCACCGCGATTCGCCTGAGCTGAACTTTCTTCGTTTCTTAGGCGCGCCTACACCGTGTGCGCTGGTTTAAGTTTTTTTTTTCTTTTCTTAACACCCCCTACTTTAGCCGATTTTAAAAGACACTCCTCTACTCCACTTTTGGATACATACACCCCCCTCGGACCTAAATGCAAATGCTAACTCTGTTAACAAGAAAGATAAAAAGGCAAAATGCCCCTTAATAGGGTTTGTCGATTAAAAGAGGGTTTGTCTATAAAAAACACACGCTTTTTCTCTCTATACTCTCTCAGTCGATCAAATTCTCTACTATTTCTCTGTCAATCACGATAAGTCGCTACATGAAACGCCAGATTTTCGTTGTTCCAACATCCTTGATCGCTACAATCACTTCATAATGATTCTGAGGCAAGTAATGCTTCCCTTCCTATTTTTTTGAGGTCATCACTTTTTAATCTTCGTCCACCTCAAATATGGAAATACGCTTAGTTTATTTGTATATTGTAGATGTAGTGGACCTTGAATCTAGTAATACAAGTAGAAAGAGTGGGTTTTGATTTTCATTTGCCTTTTTTACTTTAAAACTGTTGAGTCTGTGGTGTAGTTGACCACGAATCTGATAAGATATTTGGTAGTTGGTTTGATCTTTATGTTTTTGCACTGAATAGATCCTACTCTACAAGTACATGTGGTTTAACAATTAAAAAATTGAGATTATATTGGATAATTGCATGTTTTACTCTATATGGTTGTAGATTTCTATGAATACTAGTCCCCTTTTTATATTTACATATTTTAAACTAAACGGTTGGTAGTGGCCCCCTATTGAATTTTGTGAGGTTTTTTTTGCAGGATGAGAGAATATTTGAGTATTCAATTTACAACCTGGGGGCTACTTTAAGTGTATCACTGGGTCAACTCTGTATTTAGGTGGTACAGTTGATATGGTTGAAAATTTTGAGATAGATTACATGGGCTATTTTGATTTGAAACACTTGGTAATGTCTTATGGATATATTACTTAGTGCATGGGGCTGGGTTGACTGATGGGATTAGGGAAATTGAGTCTGATAAGAAAGTGGCAACAATGGTGAAGTACTATGAGGGCATGCCTATTATTTGCATGTTTGTGAAAAAATGGTCAAAACCTATTCAAGTTGTGACTTCAAAAGGTAAAATATTGAAGTCATGTGTGGAAAGGTATACTAGGGACCAACCATATGTGGAGGTTAATTATGACATTTGAAGAAGGATGATGATAATGTTAATGTTAATGTTATTTAAAATAAAGATGTAAAGGATGAGGTTGACCTAGATTATGAAGGTGAGGATGAGGACGATGATAGAAGTTGCCCTAGTTGGATTATGAAGTATGTAGAGGACTCAGATGATAATGGGATATTCAAACCTAAAAGTATTAATAAAGAGGCAAATGGTGGCGGACGGGGGCACTGTGCATAGGGAAACTAAAGTGGATGACATTCAAGTGGAGGATTGGTATTCTAATGGTTGTAGTAATGAGTTGCATACCTTGAGAGGTTCAGATGAAGATCAAGAACCACCACCTAAGTTCAATGAGGATGTGGATATGGCTAAACCTGTATTGAAGAAAGACATGATATTTACGAATGTTGTGGTTTTTCAGACAAGCTTTAAGGGAATGGCAAGTCCAGAATGGATATGATATTACCTACATCAAGAATGAGAATTGAAGGGTCACTGCAATATGCAAAAAAAAAAAATGGGTTTACGATCCAGGCTTCACCTGTGCAAGGGGAGACAACATTTCAGATCAAGACTTTGACTGCAAAACACATTTGTCAGAGGACTTATTCCAATCACTTGGTGAATTCAAGGTACCTTTCCCCAAAAGTACTTGAACAAGTTAAGAGATGACCCAACTATTAAGGTAGAGAGTTTCAAGAAAGAAATAAGAAGGGAGATGGATGTTGATGTGAGCATCAACCAGTTGTATAGGACCAAAAAATTAGTTAGGGAGGTGATTGAAAGAGACCACACTAAACAGTATGCTAGGCTATGGGACTATAAACAGTGTGCTAGGCTATGAGACTATGCAGAAACTGTTAGGAAGTATAATCCAAACACATGCTTCAAGATAAAAGTGGACAGGCCAGGGCCTGAGTTGCCTCCTGTGTTCTCTAGAATGTATGTTAGATATGATGCTCAGTTAAAGGGGTTTGTTGACTGGTTGTAGGCCAATAACTGGTCTTAATGAGGCTTTTTTAAAGGGGTTATGTGGAGGACGAATGTTCAGTGCCATAGGAAGAGATGGAAATGACAACATTTTTCCAATTGCTATTGTAGTAGTTGAGGCAGAAACAAAAGACTCTTGGGGTTGGTTTCTCGGATTACTATTGGAGGATATTGATAGCGTAGAAAAGAGATGATGGACATTTATATCAGATAGGCAAAAGGGGTATGTAGAAGTTTTCAAAGACAACTATCCCAATGCAGATCAGAGATTTTGTATGAGGCACTTGTACAATAATTACGGAGCCAAGTTTAAGGGGGAGGAATTGAAAGATACAATATGGAATGAATCATCTGGAACCACTGTGTCCCAACCTGAGTATCATATGAAAAAACTTGAAAAGTTGGATGTGAATGCTTACAAGTGGCTAAGGGATGTAAATGCTGAGCTTTTGGACTAGGTCTCATTTCAGTGCTAGGAGTAAGTGTGATGTGCTTGTTAACAACATTTCAAAATCCTCCAACAACTGTGTACTACAAGCTAGGGATATGCCATTGCCCTCAATGCTTGAAAAGGAAGCTGATGAATAAGTTTCAAATCAAAAGAATGGGTGTGGAAAAATACACTAGAAAGCTTTGCCCAAGGATCCAAAAAAAATATTGGATTCCAATTGCTCCCTAGCCAAGGATTGCTTTGCACACTTTTCAGGGAAAGACCAGTTTGAAGTGGATTGTTTTGACACTACCTACATAGTCAATTTGGAGAGAAGAACATATGGTTGTAGAGGTTGGGATCCCACTGGTATACCATGTGAGCATGTTGTGGCTACTATATGTTTTAATAGACAAAAGCCTGACGACTATGTGCATAGTTGCTACAATAGGGACACTTATTTAGCAGTCTACAAATACATGATCCATTCGATACCTGGGAAGCATGACCGGAAAAAACAGGGTTAGAGGCCATAGATCCTCCATTCTACAGGAAACCATCTAGAAGGCCTAGGAAGTTGAGAAGGAGAGGACTAGAAGAGGGACCAAATGCCAATTAGACTTCAAGAAATAATAGGTAAATGACATGTTCTAAGTGTTTGAAGAAGGGGCACAATTTCAGAAGTTGGAAAGGTCCCATACATCTAAACTCTAAACTTATGAAAAAGAAGGGGCCACCAAGGTAATTGAATCCATTTTTCATTTACTAACTACAAAGGCAATGAATATTTAATGACTTTGGATATCTATTTGTCCAAATGCAGGTAGTTGGTGGAAGTGGTTCTGGGTAGAGGGGGGGGGGGGGGGGGGGGGGGGGGGGGGGCGTCTTGAAGTTGGAAGTGGTTCTTGACAGGACACACACCCAAGGATTTTATACAAATCCATTCCAAGCATTTGAAGCCACCAATCCTGGTTTCTACACAAAGCATACTGCTACTCCAACCCATGCTAATTCATCTTCTTATGCCTAGGGTTTTACTCAAAGGTAGTATGTTTGGTCTCCATTTTCTGTTTTTGAAATGCTTTTCAATCCCAGATTTTTCTAATGTATTACCCTTTGTATTGCGTACAACCTTCAAAGTTGCCACGGTGGAGCATTGGGGAGGGGGAGAGGCAGGGGCAGGATCAATACAAGGATCCCACCACCATCTACTGCAAATGCTAGAGGTGTGGGAAGGGGAGGGGCTGGGGCAGTATCCCTCCACCATTTGCTGCAAGTGTTGTAGGTATGGGGCACCACCCTAGAAGATTCTCAACCCTGAATTCGGATGGTTGAACTATACTTTTGGAATCTGTTATTTTGGTATAAAAGACATGTAAGGAAGCAGTATTTTGTATGTTATTTTGGATGGCTGAACTATGCTTTTGGAATATGTTTTGTGATCACATGGGGATGGTCAGTTTTAGACTATATTTTGCTCTGTGCTGTGATCTGTTTTGCTCTTAGTCTTTGCAATACTGGTATTAAATACTCTTTGTAATGTGATGTTTATGTAAAACCAGGGGAATTAAACATCTGTGGTAAGATGATGCTTTGTAATGGTGGTATTAAACATCTCTTGTAAGACCTGGAGTGCTGCTCTTAGTCTTTGTAATAGTGCTGCTATCTGTTGTGTATTTGACATCTGCTATATGCTTCTGCTATCTCTTTGTAATGGTGCTGCTATTGGAGTACTAAATACTATGGTACTCATATGCTGCATTGTTTAATTTACCAGTGGAATAACATAATTGGATTGCAAAAGTAGGAGTTCTAGGTACATCCATTGCATTTTTCACATGCTTACTTAATTGCATACATGAGAAAAGAAAAGAAAAGGGCCACCAAACTGACAGCCAACCAAATCCTAAGTGTGGTTTGTTGCTCCTCAAACTTCTCAAACTCAACCTCTAGCCTATCCAGCCTAACCTCGACCATCTCCAATAGCTTCGGATGCACCCCTATTTCTTCCTCTCGAACACTAGACTCAAGAAAATCAAGCCATTTGAAAACCCCACATTTAGAACCTCTCTGAAAGGGGGAAAAAATGCAAAAAGAGGGTTATATTCAAGAATAATGAAAAAAATTAGGCTATTTAACGGAAATAACTTATCCCATATCTAGCACAACTGAAGAGTCTCTTACCCAGAGTTTTCGGTTTTGTAGAGGTCCACGCCAAAGTCCATTCGCCACAAAAACACACTCAAAATAAGTTTCCAATTGTTGTTGGGCTAGATCTTGAGGTTTGAGATTGTGCCATTGGAGGAGAGTAGAAGACAAACATTTTCTACAAGGGAGGTGCTTTGTTATCAGGGGTCCTAAGGGCATTTTGGTAAAAAAAAAAAAAGATTTTGGAGGAAAATTTGCCCCAACTGCTCTTTTTTTCTTTCTTTTTCTTAAAGTTATTTTCTACAGTATTGTCGTAAACTATTTTAGTGACTGTATAACAATACTCAGTATTGTGAAGTTAAAGGTTCAAATCCAATGGAAAGGATTTTGTTGGGACGAGGTTGGAATAAAAATAAGTTCTTCTTATCATTTGTCAAAGAAAACAAAAACACATTAGCAAACCTATTAAGGCTTTTGGAAACATTTGAATGCCATAATTTTGGAGGGATTGCTGTTGTGCGCTTCCTGGTGTTGTTACAATGAGATTTAGGGTGATGTTGAATAATTAGCGTTACAAATCAAGTTCTCATATGTGTAACGCCTCGATTTTCGGAAGCATTAATTAAGACAAATAATTAGGATTAATTTAATAAAAAGAGTTTCCATCAGAGTACACGTTGGAAAACGTGAAGTGCAGCCCATTACAAAATACTTAGTACGGTTTGAGAAATTAATATTACAGATCCAACATTAAAAATAAAGGGGTGGGTTCTACAGATTAAGATTTAACTCTGTATTCCACGGCTCCCCATGAGCTTGGTCTGCCGAAAAACCCTCGGCTCCGAAATAACTGTCTCCTTCGACACCAACAGTACCTGCTTGATCACAGTCTGGCATAATACGTCCGAGTCGCAAAGCAACATCATAGTATTATACCAGGGTCACACGAAGTGTAACACCGTGAGCGATAAATCACTCAATAGCTACTCTAACCCTCCCAACCCTTGCTAACATACAAGTACAACATATATGATTGAAAAGCAGTAATTAAAGGAATAAGCAGGAAATAAATCGTAAAGCAGAAATTAAACACATAGCTGATTTCATTACTAGCCATTAACTTACATGTTCATCTAAGTTCTCAACCTAGAGAACTTTCCTCCCGGTTAACCACTAAGGAATATGACCAATCCGTGATATACTCCCCCCTTGCTTGCCCTGACTGGGAGCCCCGACGGAAGGTATAAGTTACTTACTTAATCCAACCGTCAGCCGCCTCGCAAGGATGAATTTCCCAGGGACTGACTGTACCACTGGGCTACGAGTGACAACTGTCAGCTCCTGTAGGTATATAGCCGTGACTCGGTCTATAATACATCCACCCTTTTAACGCCTCAGAATTCAAATGAAGTAATCACAGATTGTCATATCCTAGGGTTTCGAAATCCTGGCAGGCTGCCAAATATTCCTCCAAAACGAAATCACTTGGCTGACTGCCATTCAACAAATCTCGGGGTGCTCCCCATAATCAATTTATCACTTGGCTGACTGCCATTCAACAAATCTCAGGGTGACTCCCCATCAATCAATTCCATTTCACTTTTCCATTAACCTCATCGTCTATGTGATATCTGCGTACGATCACCCAACCCGGGAACCTAGTTGTCCATTCTAACATTCAACACATTTATGAAAAGTGCATTTAACAGTAGAAGCAAAGTGATAACGATATCGCAAGTTCACGAAACTCAAGTAATCGAAAACCAGGGGTTTAAACGTAATAAATTCAAACTACAGGGGCCAAAAACGTAATTTACTAAACTATTGGGGTCAAAATGTAATTTAAAGAAAGTAAGGGTCACCAACGTCATTTTAAGTAAGTACACAGGTGTTCGATGCAATTTCACTACTCTAAGGTCCTTAGTGTAATTTTACAAACTCTGGGGGCCTTTTTGTAAATTAACATAATACAAGGGCAAAAATGTAATTTTGCCACCAATAAGGGTAAATTCCTAAAAATAATTTATTTTGGTTAATAAAGTCATAATTTGTCACAAAACGCAATTCCTTGATTTTCTTACTAAGTACAAAACTACACATTATGTAATTTACACGCACAAGGGCAAAATGGTCATTTTACACCCGAAGGGCATTATGGTCATTTCGTTAAACTCCTAAATTTCCATTAGTGACATTTAGTTGATAAAAATAGGTATCGTAAATGATACACAAGTACGCACGCCAAATTTCACGAAATTATACTTTAAACCCCTAACTTTAACACAACGATCAAGAACAAGGTTAAGCACAATAAATTCATGGAGAAACTCATATAAACAGTTAGTAAAGTATTAAAAATTCTTGGAATAGTTAAAAACATGAATCACAATAAATCTAAGGTTTACTAAGCACGAAAACCCGGTTTCGGGTAAAAAGGGTCACATCGCGTTTTGGCTCGGGTTTCGTGAAACCCTTGACTTGGGGCTTTAACCCATCAACTCTAAACTACTCCTAGACTATTCTAACTCATTCTAAAGCTTGGAATAGGTTGGGTACGAGTTTCTACCTTGTTTTGCGAAGATTTGGCGAAAAAACGGGTTTTTGCAAAAAATCGGTGGAGGGAGCTCTTTGGCCGGCCTTGGCTGGTTTTGGTGGTGAAATGTGGGTACCTTGGAGTGTGTTGGATGATCTTGAAGTGGAAGATGAGAGGTGGGAGCTTTTGGTTGATATTTTGAAGTGAAAACCCACTTTTCTTGACTTTTCTCACTCTAGAACTTGAAGGATGTTAATAGGGCTTTGTGTTCTTGATTTGGGAGTTCTTGGGAGAGTTTGGAGGAGGAAGAGAGTGAATGAGAGGGGCAGTATCTGTTCTGGACGAAATTTGGGGTTTGAGGGAGTATAAAATGAGTTTTGGGTGGATTTTGGAGTGTAGGATTGGTGAAAGAGGTACTATAGTGGGTTAGGAAGTGATGGGGGAGGGTGGTGGAGTGTATGGCAGTCAAGGGGGGCCCATGTTGACTGATCTTGGCTGATGGGGGACGTCGAGTGTGGTATTGGTGGTGGTTGGGTAGTGTAGGATGATATATAAAGTATATGTATACACATATGTGTGTATGTGTACTAGCATTGCTTGTGTATGTGTATAAAAGTATATAATTATGTATGAAATGAATTTATAAAAAATGTAATGCTCGCGATTAAAAAGTAAACATGCCTTAGGGTCGAATTTGTAGCAATTAGGAAGTATTAGGGTATAAACCGTAGTAATTACAAATTAAGGGCCCTAAGTGCAATTAGAAATTAAAGAACGAAATTAAAGTAATTAAAACGAAATTAAATAATCCTAAATTTTATTAAAAATTTCGGATTATTACAATATGTCTCCCATTAAACTAAACGTTTCTACTAAAAAATAGATTTCTATTTGCAACTATAGACGAACCAGAACGAATTGAGACCAAGGACGATGGGGAAGTCTTAGCTTGACAAAAGAAGAAGACCAATCCAATGACCAAAAGCTCAAGGCCATACCAGATGAAATCAAAAGTTGTTTTCCAAAAAATGCAAGGAAGAAAAGCCCACAAAATGCGCCCACGAAAATGAAGGAAAACCCGTTCCATTATAGAAACATACTACTCCGTGTGTGTGTATATACACACAAGCGCTCCCTTACTTTCTATGGTACCGGATTTTTTTGTTGGGAATCAAATTTCGATGATCCGAACCGTTAGATGTGTTTAAAACATGTTTTTAAGGTCCAACGCGAGGATTTGTTAAAAAAAAAAATACCCAGAAGAGCTTGATCCAAGCCGTTTTCTACAAAATGTGTTTATGTACATTTTTATTAAAAACGGCTCGGATCAAGCCCTTCCAGCTTTTTTTTTTTGACGAATGCTTGCATTGGACCTGAAATACACATTTTAAACATATCTAGCAGTTTGGATCATTGAAATTCGATCTCGAATGAAAAATCCGGCACCGTAGTTTATACAAGGGAGCCCTTACTAGAAATGCCTCCTCTCTCTCTCTCTCTCTCTCTCTCTCTCTATATATATATATATATATATATATATATATATATATATATATATATATATATATATATATATTTTTTTTTTTTTTTGATCCACACAGAAACAGAAAAGGTTTTTTTTTTTTTTTTGGTAGGCTAGAAACATAAAAGTCTGTAAACGAAAATGAAGGACAAACCATTATAGAAACATGGAAGTTTGTATATTAAACAATCCTATGAGTTGAGATTCTCTCGTGTAATGATCTCTCATGTGACGACGCAAATCGAGATTCAACTGAGTCTTATTTCACTATCCGAACCATTTATTTTTTAGGTCTTGATATGTTTAGCTTCATTGTAAAGGTCAAGTTGATTGGAGATAGGTAAAAGCTTGGTTTAATTAACGGTTTCAAGAAAGCTAACGGTCAAAGTCTGACTGTCTTTTTCTCTTGCATAAAATATGATTTGTTCAATCAAATAACGATGTCTGATCAATTTGATTTTTTGCGTGGAAATTTAAAAAATTGAGACTTGCAAAATGAACTGTTCGGATTGTCAACCCGTGCTTGGTTCCATTTTTCTTCACATGAGGAACCACATGAGATGATTTTGATTCCTAACATACAAACGAAAATTAGCGTGCAGTTAACGTGTAATTTGTAAAATACTACTAAAATAACAGAATGAAATAAATTCCAACACCACCATGAGAAACAAAAGTATCGGGGTCGTTGATCTCGGTAATCAATGGCTCGGATTTCACCTCGATAATGGACGGCTCAAATCTACAAAGTGCTGAGATTAAATTAGAGCCATTAAAAACACATCCGACGGCCCTGATGCCGCACACTAGGGAGTGCACACCAGCACCCCCGCTTCCCATTGTGGTGATGGCTGTAGCTGATAGCCATCTGTTGATGATTTCTAGGGCACCGTTTGTGTAGGGTTTGGGCTGGGCTTTTTACCTTTGGGCTTCATTGTAATATTTAGATGGGCCTGGTTTGGGCTTTAGACCTTTGGATTTTGTTGGGCTTAACTCTTTGGGTGTTGTTTGGGCTTGTGCCACGGGTGTTTAAATTTTTTTTTTTTAACAGCTAGTGTTTTAATTTCTTCAACCGTTGATTGGAGACTTGGGCCCCACCTTGTCCCCCATCTTGATATATCATTTGTCAAGATTTCTCTAATAAACTTTTTGCTGATAAAAAAAAAAAAAAAAAAAAATTCTCAACTGCTTGAGAACTTCACGTTCAACGAACATGGCATTCGACTAGGCAATATCATTTCTAGAGAAGGGTTAGTCTTAAAAGGGGACTATTGCCCTGTCAAAATTTATGTTGTGCTCTTTCTATATTGGACTTGTATCAAAAAAGTACTCAGTAGTGCTAAGTGATTTGGAGCATCACGTGTCAGTGCTGCGGCCAAAAGAGTGTTTGGTCCTACCCAATTCTAAGATGGTACCGGAACCTTTTTAGGCTTCTCTATTGAAAACCAAGACACCAGCCAAGACACAAATCAGCTTAAATTCCAATCGGAACGTAGCCAGTGCTTTCAGCTTTATTCCCCTCTCTCGTCGCGTCTCAAACCATCAATTTCTTCAGTGTACATATTAAACACATAACATACTCTTAAACAACAAATACAAGGAATAAATATTGAAATATGCCCACTGAGATAACTTAGAAGAAAGGAACCAGCATATTAGAAGGCCGTGACGCCATTTTACGCTAAGGAGGGCTGCGATCCAAGTCTCCTCTTTCTCAGGCGCTCAGCGATGATGAAAGCAAGCTCCAGAGATTGGGAAGCATTGAGCCTCGGGTCACAGTGGGTGTGGTAGCGGGAACTCAGATCATCAAAAGTCACAGTTCGTGATCCACCGATGCACTCGGTCACGTTTTGGCCAGTCATCTCTAAATGAACTCCTCCTGGGTGGCTACCTTCTTGCTCATGCACATCAAAAAATGCCCTCACTTCCGCCTGTACAAACAAATACAAAACTTTAGTAACATATATAATTGATCGTTGTGGAGTTTTATGAAATTAAAGCTCGTGAGTGGCAGGAAAAGAGATTTATACTCAGAATTTAACATCAACAGTTTTACAGGAGAGGTCCCGGGGGACAAATGGTACCCACCAAGGTCCCAGTTTCATAATTCAAGCCGCTCATTTTATAAATCATTACTACTACCTAAAAGCTGAGCGAGCGATAAATCAATTTTATTTTTCAAGAATAAACAATTAAAATTATAATCGTTCATTTTTTATTTTTTTCAATACAAGTGTGATCATTAGATGGATACCAATCTCTATCTAACTTGATTATTTCACAAGCCTATAGAACGAACGACTCCGATAATCACAATGGGACTATGGCAGGTCTTATTTCGAACTAGAGGGATTTTACAGGATAGGACCACAATTCCCTCTTCTTGGTGAGTGACTAATATTAAAGAGAAAAATTAATAGTAGAAAAAAAGGCCACACTTCCACCTCACAAAATGGGTGTCAAGGGCCAAGCCAACTCATCACAAGGACACACTACCCACCCACCTACAAAAGGATTGTCTACAACTTAGGTCTACAGCTTCATATTTTTCCGATTTCTCTCGTCGAACCGAACGATGTGATGTAAAAATTATACCCAAATTTACTAAAAATTAAGAGAAAATTGTCCCAAAAAAAAAAAAAAAAAAAGCCTACAGGTCTCTCAAAGGTTGGGCCAAACTCAGCCTAGATCTAAATTGCCACGAAATGAAGATCACCTTTCCCGTAAGCTACATCATGCTCACAAGTCAAGGTGGTTCAACCAGTTACCCACCTATTGTCAATTGATAAATAAAGTAGTTGCCCACCTAAAGATTGAAAAAGGCTCAAAATATCTAGCTCATTGGATGATAAAAAGGAATGCCAAAACAATGGACCCCTTTTCATAAAAACATGCACATGGGTAGGAATCTTAATGTTATAGTACAAGCCAACATTTATGAATGATGTCATTTTCAACCCATGACCCATGTCCAAAGGCTTAAAACTGCTGTTGTGGTAAAAGTAATTATAAGGACATCTGAATTGACAAACATACCATGCCAGAAACTCTAGCCAAGATTGGTGACAAAACGTTTCGAAAAGCATGTCACGAATCACAATTTTTTTTTTTTTCTTTTTTCTTTTGAGCATCGGAAATTTTATCATCAAAGCAATTATGACCATTGACAACAGCTTTAGTGGCAATTTGTCCTATAGGCTATAAGCAATGCCAAATGCCTAACTATGCTCCTGTTAGGAGTGTACTTTAAGGACACATATTTCGCTATTAGTTAAAGCATGAATTAGTATCTATGTTGGTAATCCCGACCTGAACTTCTCACCATTTCATAGGCCTTAATCCTTCTTTTTTTTTAAAAATTAATTCCACAAGCGAATACATGTAAAGAAAGAGAGAAAAAGAGTGAGCCATGAACGCTTACCCTAATGGCATCGAAGGGCCGAGTTTTGAGGCCACAAGGAGCCTTGATGGTGTTTCCATGCATAGGATCACTGACCCACGTTACGATTTGCCCTGCCCGACGAACTGCCCTAATTAGATGAGGAAGCTTCACTCTCATGTTCTCTGCTCCCATCCTTGTGATGATTGTAATCCTCCCTGGTTTATTCTGAGGATTGAAAATCTCAATGAGCTTAACTAGCTCATTTGGATCCATTTTGTCACTCACCTGTGGCATCAAAGCAATTTTGTTAGGTTGCCTCACCTTCTGCACAAAATATTGATTGAAAGAAACAAAGCAAGGGGGGAAAAAAAGCATAATAAACAAAACCAAAAAAAGCATACTAAATTACACCTAAAAAAAACCAATCTTCGACAAAAACAAGCACAGGAATTACATCAAAATAACATATACGGATATACCTTAATACCAAGGGGATTAGCAACTCCTCTCAGAAACTCAACATGGGCTCCATCCAATTGCCGAGTTCGTTCCCCAACCCAAAGGAAATGGGCAGAACAATCATAGTACAAACCAGAAGTAGAATCCATCCTAGTAAGTGACTGCTCATAAGGTAAGAGCAAGCACTCATGAGATGTCCAAAACTCAGTCGTCGTCATGATAGGATGATCAACAGTAAGTCCCGCAGCAGACATGAATCCAAGTGCCTCATCAACCCGGTGAGCTAGTTCTCGGTACCTGACGTGCCATGTCAACAATAAACCAATTAGTTTTCAAACCAAGCTCAAGCTGCCCATGTAACTGCTTGTGTTCATAACGATATTGTATGGTATGCATTGCAAACCAGCCAATGCACAAGCAAATTTATTACCATTGGGATGTCGGGTAGTGGACCATTGTTATTGGTATGCTCAAAATCCCATTACGCCTCCCATCAATTGATACATAAACAGAATGTATTGACATTGGTATGCAAAAGGTCACATAAGGGTTGTTGAGTATCACATCGGTTATAATTAACCTGGAAAATGAATATATGAACTTGGACACCCTTCCCACTCATCACCAATTGATTAAAAGTTTGATGCTTTACCATGGTCTCAAAGCGGCTTTTGGATAAGACTCTCGAGATCATTGCCCCATTGTTTGGCCTTAAGTACCTTGTTCCGTTGTCATCCCTATATAATCGATCCCTTATTTACCTATATGGAATGTGCAGGAATGGTGTTATAACTTGTCCCATGTGGTTTACTTATAACCTTCAGATTTTAATAAATAAACTACGTGGTCACTCAACTCATCACAACTTGATTTTGAGTAAAACATCCAACAATATGTAAAGCGTTGGTGAAAGGCTGTTTATTATATCAAATTGGATCCCAAAACATAGATTCACCAGTGATACGGATCTAGGTCTAATCTCACCAATACGCTCTAATATGCCAAGCATCAAATTACAAGAAGCCCCAGTAAATATCAGGAAAGTACATGAAACCCAAAACTGAGAATGTTCACATGATTATAACAGGTATGTCCAGAAGAAAGCAAAGGACACGAGAGACTGAAGTGGGCGTACCTGTCTCCCTGTTCGCTGTGTTCTGTGAAATCCAAATTCCACTGATTGATTCTCTGCATGGCAGCATACCCTCCAGTGGCGAAAGCCCTCAAGAGATTCAGAGTAGCTGCAGATTGACAATAGGCCCTGATCATCCTCTCTGGGTCTGGAGTCCTCGATTTGAGATCGAATGCGTCTCCGTTTATATTGTCCCCTCTGTAACTTGGCAGTTTCACACCATTCTTCTCCTCCAGTGGATCTGATCTTGGCTTCGCAAATTGACCTGCCATTCTTCCCACCTAAACAACCAAATACCCAAAATCTGGATTAAAAAAACACCAACAAAATCATGAAAAGTAGGATACTCCAGTATATAAAAAACCAACTGTTGTTTGTTTCTTTCTGATTATGTAGGCATTTGTTGGAACCAATTATTAAAAGCTGGAAACTAAAAACCATCAAAATATACCAATTACCAAGATTTGATCATTCTTCCTTTTTCACAGAGTTTATTTCAATTTTTTTTGTTTCTTTCTCATCACTTCGTTGTTTATAACATCCAACCATTGAAAAGCTGGATGCCAAATGCTATCACAATAGAGCTTCCCAAAAATTAGTTTTGCATTCAAATTTCCAATACATTTTTCCCAGTGGCATAAAAAGTTTGAAATGGTTCCTCCCAAAAATTTCATGAGCAACTGTGAAGCGGTAGCAAACACCCGACTTGGTACCACCAAGTGGTTGGTTTTAAAGGTAATTAATTGGATTTCCACGCTCAATGCTTGAGCTCAAGTCTCCATAGCCATTTGGTGGACTAGACCTTTTTTTAGCACTAAGATGATGCGATCATCATCATACCTAAGCTTCGGCTTGATGGAGGTGCGATATCTCCATATCCGTTTTGTTTTTGAAAATATAAAAATAAAAAACAGACTTGGCGGACTTTTGGTGCATGGTGCAGCTGAAGTGCTGAACTTATTATGGAAGCTGATGATTTTTCAATCTAAAATCAAAGACTGATGAAACTTCTGAAAAGGAAACAAAAAAAGTGGGGGATAAAAACGTTATAAGCCGTGGCTGTAGGACCAGCTTGCTAAGGACTCGTTTTGGTAACTCAGTATGCTTTCTTGACTTGTTAGATCTTCTTATTTGTTAAAATTGAATAAAACAAAACAAAATCAGTTTCTCCGGTTATCACTAACATGGTGTTTATTTCCTCCAAATAAATATATCACTAAGGAGCCCTAAGCTGCCGTTGGGGTTGTGGGTATGTATTGCTAGAGCATCTCCAACTCCAAGGGAATCAAAACTAAATCACATTTAATGATTCATGTCAGAGTAAAACGCTAGTGTATTTCTCTCACTCTACAAGATAAGATTAAAGCTTGAAAAATCACACTTCAAATAGAATAGTCATGATTGATAGTTAATTTATTTCTTTGACAAGGTACGATTCCTTTGTGACAAAAAATTTAAAGTTTGAAGAATCACTTCACATGCACTTGCTTTTCAACTCATAAAGAGTCAAAGAAGTGGGTTTGGGTCATGTATTTTGCTAGCAATTTTTTTCATATGCCGGTCAGGTTGTCTGTGTCAGTTTACGCGCATTCGACTAATCCCCTCATCCGTTCGGTATAGGCAAGCCACCAATGCCAGAACCAGGGCCAAGATGTCATTTTACACACACTCGACTAATCCCCTCATCGGTCCGGTCAAATTTGGTATGAAACTTTTTTTACCTTACTTGGACATGCTACTATACTTTCATAGTTTCTTACAAGATTAATTGTCCATTGAAAGTAATTCTTGGCCGTACTCAAAACAATTACGTAAACAAACAAAACAAAAACAGAAGCAGACCTTGATAACAGGCATTTGACCACCGAACATCAACACAGCACCCATCTGCAGCAAAATCCTGAACGTATCCCTAATGTTATTGGCATGAAACTCCTTGAAACTCTCAGCGCAATCCCCACCCTGCAACAGAAACGCATTCCCCATCGCCGCCTCTCCCAGCCTCTCCTCCAAGCTCCTCGCCTCCCCAGCGAACACGATTGGCGGAAACGCCTCTAGGGTTTCCAGCACCGACCGCAGCTGATCCCGATCCAGGTATTCAGGCAACTGTAAAGCCTTCTTGGTTTTCCAGCTGTCCACGGCCCATTTCTTCTTCAAAACTGTCGTTGTTGATGCGGCAGCGGTGGAGGTGGCTGCCGCCGTGGATTTCGTTGTCGGCTTGGAGGGATCAGGAGAGTGGACGGCGGAGATGGGTCTGATGGATCTGATGGGTTTAGGTTGGTGGGTTTGGTGAGAAGGAAGTAGTGATTGATGGGGCGTTGTTTTGGTGGGGAAGAGAGAAGTAGTGCTGCTGCTTGAGAGAGCCATTAGTTTTAGTACTTTCTAGAGAGAGAGAGTGTGTGTGTGCGTTGGGAATGGGGGAGGAGAGAGAGAAGTTGAAGGGAGGAGGGAGAGAAGGGGAGGGGTTTTATAAGAGAGGAGAGGTTTAGTTTAGGTGAGAGAGGAGTGGGTGGGGGGGAGGAGACCAGGAGAGCTTTGTCTGGTAAGGCCGTGGGTGGCGGGGGGTAGTTGGGAAGGTTATATCGGTAAATTAACCATATATTTCGAGGAGCCAGAGGAAGGGAAGAAGGTCAAATTGCTGTTCTTCATACAATCCAAGTTGCAAGGACAAATTATTTTCGGGTCCTGCAGTTTTTGGAGTTCCATGTTTCTACCAACAAAATTGCAAACTCAAATAAATTTGGGGTGGGGTCCCAGTGTTATTTGCCAACAAAATTGCAAACACAAATTTGGGGTCCTTAAAAAGCATCTCCAGCGCATATAATAAAAATTTTAAAAATTAAGAAATTCGAAGGTTGAGTGTTGTTGTAAGGGCTCCAGCAGAGGTAACAAAAGTTCACTCAATTTACAAATTTTTACCCCCAGTCTAAAAATTTGTAGATTTGGTCGCAACTTTCAAATCTTAACAACTAATTTTATGTTCCTTTTATTTACTTTTTGTTCTTTCTTCGGGTCAATTTCACTTACCTCCCCTGAGGTTTCTGACAAATACGGAGACCTCTCCTATTTTTTTTTGAAATTTCACTGTCCTCCCTTACTTTTGAAAATAATTGTCACTTACCTCCTCTGCCGTTACTTTAAGGCTAACGGTGTTAACTTTTTGCGTGAAATGACCAAAACGCCCTTAGTATATATTCTTCACCTTTTTTTTAGAGTAGAGTTAAAAAAAATTTCCAACAAAATTAAATCGGTTTTCATTTTGAAAAAAAAATAGTTTTTAAACAAAAAGTATCAAAGAATTCTTTTTTCAACAATTGTAGGGGAGGTCTCTATATTTGTCAGAAACCTCAGTGGAGGTAAGTGAAATTTACCCTTCTTCATTTAATAACACATAGTTTACATATATATACTAAACGTATAAAAAAATCCATATTGCATATTTTTGGAGATCAATATTAAAAGATATAAGTGAAATGGGATGGGGAGAGAGTGTGTGTATATATATTGTTATTATTATTATTATTATTATTATTATTATTATTATCACTACATAATATGGATATAATTCATTAGAAAGTGGTAAGGGTAGAAAAACTAGATAAAAAAAATGATAAAAACTAGAGTTTGTAGAGTGTATTGGGTGGACACTTCTAACTCAACCTTCAAATTATGTAGAAAGGTAGCAAAATATAATTTTGAAGGTAAGTTTTGTAAACTTTGCTGGAGATGGTTTAATTCTTTTTTTTTTTTTTTTTTTTTCGAACCAGGAATCATAAACCATACATTAAACAGATAAACTATTACAAAGTCGACTCTAAGCAAGATTATAAACTCCTCTCACATCTTGCTGAGTGGCCTTGGTTACGCTTTCAAAATCAAACGTAGAAATCAAGTCTAAAATGTCCAGAACAATACTTCTAATAGATATACCAACTATAAAAATATTACCCAAAATATTCACTACTTGTAAATTATCAGAAAAGATTCGCAACTTTCTGATACCCATAGCCTTGGCCCACCTTGCTGGCATAGGACCTAGGCCCGAGAGGCCTGGGCCCATGGCATCCAATTTACTCAAAAAATTAGGGGCACTTCCATACATTTTAATATTAGGATTGAGTAGAATCTTTTTCAGGCCCACTCTACAAAAAATATTTATAAGAGGCAGCCCAAGAAAGAAAAAATGGTTGCCGACCTAATTTTAATTTTGCGGAAATTACTGGCTGGTCCCAGTTTTTGTTGGGGCTTCCTTGCAAACCCAACTTTGTCTTTCATTCCCAAATAAACCCAGCGCGCGTGGGAGAGTTTTTCGTACGCATGCATGCCGCATGTCAGAGCTTCCCTTTTACCCTTTTGTACTGACTCACTCAGATTCTCTCTTCTCTCTCTCTCTCTCTCTCTCTCTCTTTACACGCACTGCATTTAACACACACTTTTTCTCTCTCCTCTCTCATCTCTCTCTCTCTCTTCTTTTTATTTTTAAAACTTTAAATAGTTATAACTTTTAATTTATATATCCAATTTTAAAAAATAAAATATTTTTAAAACCTACTCGAGGACATCTATCAAACAAGACCCATATTTAATATAAAATTGTGTACAGAAAAAAAAATTGAGGCCTGTGAATTCTTTCATGTTGGAAGGTGTGAATTTTGTATTTGAGGGGTGTGAATTCTTTCATTTTGGGGCGTAAATTATGTATTTTGGAGAGTGAGTTGTGTCGAGGATGTGTGAATTGTATAATTGATGGGTGAGAATTTTTTCATTTTGTAGGGTGTGAATTGTTCAGAAGGGGTGTGAATTCTTTCATTTTGGAGGGTTTGAATTGTTCAAAAGGGTTGCGAATTTTTTCATTTTGGAATGTGTGAATTCTGCATTTGAGGAATACAAATTCTCTTATTTTGGGTGTGGATTTTGTATTTTTGTAAGTAAGTTGTGGTATGTGAATTCTGCATTCGAGGGGTGTGAACAGTTTCTTTTTGGGATGTGAATTTTGTATTTTGGGGAGTGAGTTGTGACATGAATTCTGCATTTCAGTTATGTGAATTCTTTCTTTTTGGGTGTGAGTTGTGCATTTTAGAGTTTGATTTGTTGTGCATTTGAAAGGTGTGAATTCTTTTTTTGTTTTTGTTTTTTGGAGGGTGTAAATTACTTAGAAGGAGTATAAAATAATATTTTAAACACATATACAATTTCATATTCACAATGGATTTTATTTGAAAGATCTCATCGAGTAGATTTCATATATATAATTTTTATATAAAATGAATATATAGAACAAAAATTATTTTAGTTTTAAATCGAAAATAAGAGAGAGAGAGAGAGAGAGAGAGAGAGAGAGAGAGAGAGAGAGAAGTACAGCTGCTAGCCTGCTACATGCCAGAGTGAGAGACTGTTACACGCCAGAGTGAGAAAGAGCAGCTACATCTGCTATGCTACATGCCTACACTGCCCATGATGACTAGGTCTACACTACCCATGAATGGTGACTAGGTGACTTGGTAGTACTGGGTAGATGACTAGGTCTACACTACCCACTGGGATCCGTGAAAAAAGAGGAAAAAGTAATGGGTATCCACTAGGGCGTGCGGGGGGTTCCCAACAAGTCTCCGATAAACAGAAAAACAAAGTAAAACAAGGCGCGCTTGGGGAAAACGGGTTAGGCGGGTGGGGAAAGGGGTTAGGCGGGATAGGTTTGACGCGTGGTGGGTTTGGATGGGAGAGAGGCCACAAAAGAGGGCGGCCTGTCAAAAGCTCTTTAATTTTTTAGGACGAAGAAGGCAGAAACCCAAACATATTTAAGAGAACAACTCTTTAGTCTCTTTTAAATCAATAAACTGTCATACCCCTGTCTTTTATTCTATATCAGATTTTGAAACCCTCCCTCACTGTTTCTCTCTCTCGGCAGAAGTGAGAAGCCAACATCGAGCAGTTAAGAAAATTCTTTTGTTTTTCAATCTTTCTCTCTCGACGGACTTGACTCTCTTGCTCAAATTAAATAATTCTCTCTCTCTCTCTCTCTCTCTCTCTCTCTCTATAGATGATAAATGCCCCTCTTTCCTTCTTCCTCTTTGCCCTAAATCTAATTGGAAGTGTAATACCTTTTACCCTTTTTTAACCTAGGGTTTAATAGCTTCTCTTTTTTATTTTTTATTTTTTATGTATATGAATTTCTATTTATTGATTAATGTGTTGTGTGTATTAGACTATTTGTATCATTTTTTTAACGGCTATATTTTTTTAAAGGTTGTTGTGTGTGTATCATGTATGACAGTGTGTATCATGTTCAATAATACTTCTTAATAATCGACTCACTTTTACATTTTTTTAATGATACATAGAACTTTATAATATTTTGGCTTTCTCGTAATGTTATTGTTGTTGGAATTTTAAGACACAATTTTTAGATTAGGCCTAAAATACTCAAAACCCTTAGACCGGTCATCAATAGAGCACGGACAAAGGAAAAGCCTTGGCCCATCTGCCCTGCTACTCCTTCACACGTCTCCTTCTTCCATGCCCCATCGACCACCACCTTCACCTCTAATGTTCTTTACAAACCAAACTGCAATAATGTAGCCTCAGATCCAATAATTTCTAGATATTATCAATCAAATTTCAATATCGACAACGGTCCATGGTATTTACTACTTTGAGGGCATTTCGGAGTCAATTACTTTTAAAGTTTTGAATTTTGAACTGTAGGTTATATTTTTTAAAATCATAACTAGATTATAATTTTTAAAATCATAACTAGAATTTGTAAAGTTCTTAGATGATATGTGCAAAATAATTTTTTGTAAAAAAATTTGTGTATATTCAGGGGGTGACGGAAGAGGGTGGGGAGGGGCCGGGTCCCTACACAACTCTAAATACTCTCTCTTGTTTTATTAGTTTTTAGGTTAATTTATAAAAATTCTATAAGATCGGTCCCTAAATGGAGGGCTAGGGGTCCAAAAACATGGCCCAGGCTTATTTAATCTGGGTACAAAAGTTGCTCCCAAACCCAACAATGGAATAGGCCGAGGATTGGGTATAAGGCGCATAATTAATCCGGAACTTAATACTGCATTCAATCGGGGCCTAACTTCTTGTTTCAATTCATGGCATATGAAATGAACTTACAAGCAAAACACATACATGATAGTGATGAAGATGCCATATTCTTGAGTGGAATAGAAAACTGCTCTTTTTTTTTTGGCGGGCTTCGGAAAATTGAAAACTGCTCTTGCTACAAGATTGATTAGATTAAAAGCAGGAAAACCCACACTTGAAAACAACGTTCTTCTTCTTTTGTGGAGAGAGAAAGAGGTGTTGAACTACTCTATCCCCTAATGTGTCTATAGTATGTATTTTAGTGGGTCAAACACACACACACACAAGATAATGGTAGGATCTTCTCATGTGCCCAATATTTTTTTGCCCAACCCAATATGGTGGGTTGAAATGACAAAAATAACACAAGTCCATACTTAACCCAAATAATGTGATGTGCATTTAGTGATCACGGATGATTTAGTTGAGGATGGGTTTTGGTGTTCCCAAACAAGGGATATGGGGTGGGACCGGGATGAGGAGGGGGAGGATGATTTAGTCGGGGGTCAAAAACCTCATCCAAACAGGCTCTAAATGCACATCACATTGTATACAGTCCATATCGGAGTTCCACTCAATAATTGAAGTAGCTCAATTTTGTTTAAAAGGATTTTTTAAGGATCCCTAAAAAATAATCAACTCAATCGGATATTGGTAGAGGCTTGATTAGTTCTTTGCTCAATTTTCAGACAGGAAATTGAGCGAAGAATCAATCAAGCTCTTACTGATATTCGATTGCGTTGATTTTTTACAGGGATTCTCAAAAATATATTTTGAATATGTTGAGCGGCCCTGATCATCCGTGTAGAATCCTAAAATAGGTCCCACACAATGTAATGTGCGTTTGGTGTGTACCAAATGGGGTACCTATGGCCAGCCTTGTCATCTTGGCTTAAGAAGCTAGCCAAGACCTTGTTTTTGCATTTCAAGAGGCTCTTTACTTGGCTAGCTTCTTTGTCTCGGATATTTTTTTCACTAGCTACTAGACTACTAGTAGCTAGTCAAAGTGGCTCTTTATTATGTACGAAATGTCAAAGCTCTCCCTTTTCCCCACTTACAAATGAAAGTGGTCCTCCTCTTCCCCTCATGTTTTGCTTTTGGATAGAAAAAGTAGAGAGTAATATTGAAATATTTATGCAAAAAAGGGTATAGGCAAAATAAAGAGTGTACTTTTTATGTACTTGTGATTAACTAAAGTAAAATTAGTAGTGTTGGAGATGTTCTTAATAGGTTTTGGGTGTGTTCTTCAATAAATTTTTGGGACATAAAATATCACATTTTATGACACTCCAATCTCAACACATAAAATGTAAAAGTGATTTATGAGATTTTCTTAAAATCCTCCTAAAATCTATAAGAAAACCACTATATTTTATCAGTTGGGAAAACAACTCTATTTTATTACCCCTCCATAAAATGTTCATTTTATGAGATTTTCGTAAAATACACCTAAAATCTATAGGAGAACAAGGCCCAATTCTCTCTTTGGCTTCAATTGCAGAGTGAAGGCATCACCAATAGATTATGTAAAATTCGAGCCAAAAATACTTGTAATACTGCATATTTTCGGGTCCTACAGTTTTTGGAGTTCCGGGGTTTGATGTTTCTACGAACAAAATTGCAAACCCAAATAAATTTGGGGTGGGGTCCCAGTGATATTTACCAACAAAATTGCAAACACAAATTTGGGGTCCTCAAAAGCATCTCCAGCGCATGTAATAAAAATTTTAAAAATTAAGAAATTCAAAGGTTGAGTGTTGTTGTAAGGGCTCCAGCAGAGGTAACAAAAGTTCACTCAATCTACAAATTTTTATTTTTTACCCCCAATCTAAAAATTTGTAGATTTGGTGCAACCTTCAAATCTTAACAACTAATTTTATGTTCCTTATATTTACTTTTTGTTCTTTCTTCGGGTCAATTTCGCTTACCTCCCCTGAGGTTTCTGACAAATACGGAGACGTCTCCTACTTTTTCTGAAATTCCATTGTCCTCCCTTACTTTTGAAAATAATTGTCACTTACCTCCTCTGCCGTTACTTTAAGGCTAACGGTGTTAACTTTTTGTGTGAAATGACCGAAACGCCCTTAGTATATATTCTCCACCCATTTTTTTTTTAAAGTAGAGTTAAAAAAAATTTCCAACAAAATTAAATCGGTTTTCATTTTGAAAAAAATAGTTTTTAAACAAAAAGTATCAAAGAATTCTTTTTTCAACAATTGTAGGGGAGGTCTCTATATTTGTCAAAAACCTCAGGGGAGGTAAGTGAAATTTACCCTTCTTCATTTATTAACACATAGTTTACATATATATACCAAACGTATAAAAAAATCCATATTGCATATTTTGGAGATCAATATTAAAAGATATAAGCGAAATGGGATGGGGAGAGAGTGTGTGTATATATATTGTTTTTTTTTTTTAAATTTTTATCACTACATAATATGGATATAATTCATTAGAAAGTGGTAAGGGTAGAAAAACTAGATAAAAAATGATAAAAACTAGAGTTTGTAGAGTGTATTGGGTGGACACTTCTAACTCAACCTTCGAATTATGTAGAAAGGTAGCAGAATATAATTTTGAAGGTAAGTTTTGTAAACTCTGCTAGAGATGGTTTTATTCTTTTTTTTCGAAGCAGGAAACAAAAACCATACATTAAACAGATAAACTATTACAAGGTCGACTCTAAGAAAGATTATAAAAGCTCCTCTCACATCTTGCTGAGTGGCCTTGGTTACGCTTACAAAATCAAACGTAGAAATCAAGTCTAAAATGTCCAGAACAATACTTCTAGTAGATATACCAACTATAAAAATATTACACAAAATATTCACTACTTGTAAACTATCAGAAAAGACTCGCAACTTTCTGATACCCATAGCCTTGGCCCACCTTATTTCTTGCAAAACCGCCATAGCCTCGACACCTGTAGAGGATAAAGCCCGGGCTGGCATAGGACCTAGGCCCGAGAGGCCTGGGCCCATGGCATCCAATATACTCAAAAAATTAGGGGCACTTCCATACATTTTAGTATTAGGATTGAGTAGAGTCTTTTTCAGGCCCACTCTACAAAAAATATTTATAAGAGGCAGCCCAAGAAAGAAAAAATGGTTGCCGACCCAGTTTTAATTTTTTAGGATGAAGAAGGCAGAAGCCCAAACATACTTAAGAGAACAACTCTTTAGTCTCTTTTAAACTAATAAACTCTCATACCCCTTTCTTTTATTCAATATCAGCTTTGAAACCCTCCTTCACTGTTTCTCTCTCTCGACAAAAGTGAGAAGCCAACATCGAGCAGTTAAAAAAATTCTTTTGTTTTTTCAATCTCTCTCTCGACGGACTTGACTCGCTTGCTCAAATTAAATAATCATCTCTCTCTCTCTCTCTCTCTCTCTCTCTCTCTCCAGATGATAAATGCCCCTCTTTCCTTCTTCCTCTTTGCCCTAAATCTAATTGGAAATGTAATACTTTTTACTCTATTTTAACCTTGGGTTTAATAGCTTCTCTTTCTTTTTTTTTTATTTTTTTATGTATATGAATTTCTATTTATTGATTAATGTGTTGTGTGTATCAGACTATTTGTATCATTTTTTTAACGGCTATATTTTTTTAATAATCGACTCACTTTTACATTTTTTTTAATGATACATAGAACTTTACAATATTTTGACTTTCTCGTAATGTTATTGTTGCTGGAAAAAAATTTGAAGGCACAATTTTTAGATAAAGCCTAAAACACTCAAAAGTCAAAACTGGGCTTAGTTTTCCGTTTGATTTTAGCAACTCAGTTACTAAAATCAACCATGATTTTAGCAAATGAGTTCAGGTGCTAAAATCATAGCTAATTCAAATCACAAAATTAAGTGGTTACGTTTATCGTTTTTCGATTTTTTTCACACCAAATTAAAGTACACGAGGAGTACTTTAATTTGGTGCGAAAAAAGTCGAAAAACGATACACGGAACTACTTCATTTTTTGAATTCAAAATCATGATTTTAGCACCTGTTAAACTCGTTTGCTAAAATTGATTTTAGCAACTCAATTGCTAAAATCAAACGAAAAACTAACCTAATTAGACCAGTCATCGATAGAGCACGGACAAAGGAAAAGCCTTGGCCCATCTGCCTTGCTACTCCTTCACGCGTCTCCTTCTTCCATGCCCCATCGACCACCACCTTCACCTCTAATGTTCTTTACAAACCAAACTGCAATAATGTAGCTTCAGATCCAATAATTTCTACATATTATCAATCAAATTTCAATGCCGACGACGGTCCATGGTCCTTACTCCTTTGAGGGCATTTCGGAGTTAATTACTTTTAAATTTTGAATTTTGAACTGTAGATTATAATTTTTAAAATCATAACTAGAATTTGTAAAGATTTTAGATGATATGTGCAAAATAGTTTTTTGTAAAAAAATTTGTGTATAGTCAGGGGGTGACGGAAGAGGGTGTGGGGAGGGGCCAGGTCCCAACACAACTCTAGATACTCTCTCTTGTTTTATTAGTTTTTAGGTTAATTTACAAAAATTCTATGAGATCTGCCCCTAAATGGAGGGCTAGGGGTCCAAAAACATGGCCCAGGCTTATTTAATCTGGGTACGAAAGTTGCTCCCAAACCCAACCATGGAATAGGCCAAGGATTGGGTATAAGGCGCATAAGTAATCCGGAATTTAATACAGCATCCAATTGGGGCCTAACTTCTTGTTTCAATTCATGGCATGTGAAATGAACTTACAAGCAAAACACATACATGATAGTGATGAAGATGCCATATTCTTGAGTGGAATAGAAAACTGCTCTTGCTACAAGATCGATTAGATTAAAAGCAGGAAACCCCACACTTGAAAACAACGTTCTTCTTCTTTTGTGGAGAGATAAAGAGGTGTTGAACTACCCTATTCCCTAATGTGTCTATAATATGTATTTTAGTGGGCCAAACACACACACACAGACGTAAGATGATGGTAGGATCTCCTCATGTGTCCAATATTTTTCTCCCTACCCAATATGGTGGGTCGAAATGACAAAAATAACACAAGTCCAGAGTTAACCCAAATAAGTACAAAATTAGGTCCACCGAAATGACTCATTATCTAAATAGTGATCACTAACCATAATGAGTCCAGAACAAATAATTCATTATATTCAATAGTTGATATGTTTTAAGAATAAATGGCTATGCTAGTCCACAATATTGGAATAAGTCTAACAAAATCAAGTACATAGATACCAATATTCGTATGATAGAATTACAATCTATCTTAAAAAATAAAATATTAAATGGGATTCAATATCAAATTGTAAAACAATGTTTTATTTTCACTCTTCATTCCCTCCTAACTTTGCTCCTCTCTTGATTTTGTTTAGAACAACGTTGCGGACACAAATAATTGAACAAAATTGTTCTGAGTCTTGCAATGCACATAAATCTCGCAAGATGCATTCGAGACCCACATTTGTGTTTGGTTTAGTAATTGGTAGCCCAATAATTTTTCTTCATCTTAATTATTACTCCTACAACTCAATATATGCAGCACCAGACTCGTACCCAATTAAGCATTAATTCGAGACTTCGATGCTTGCAACTTTACCTTAGCTAAGAAAATCGGACTCGTTCCTTCTCGTCTCCGACTGAATTGTTTCGCAAGAATTTACGTTCCTGAAAATATTAGCTTGGTTACATTATTTGTTTGGGTAAATTTCACTACCTCCCTTGAGGTTTCTGACAATTACAGGGACCTCCCCTACTATTTCTGAAATTCCACTGACCTCCCCTACTTTTGAAAATATATGTCACATACCTCCCTTCCGTCAACTTCCGTTAGAAAAGGTGAGGGAAAATGCTGATGTCATGCTTCTCTCTCTCTCTCTCTCTCTCTCTCTCCACTTTTTATTTTAAATCTTAAAATTATGTAAAATTAGAAAAGATTTTAAATATGGATCTCATTTTGTAGATCTTTTCGAGTAGATTATAAATATATAATTTCATAAAAAATGAATATATAAAAAAAAATTATGAACATTTTAAGATTTAAAATAAAAAGCATGATAGGGGTAACAAAGTAATTTTAGCATGAAAGTTAACCCCGTTAGCTGCAAATTGACTAGAGGGGGGATCTGACATTTATTTTCAAAAGTAGGGGAGGTCAGTGAAATTTCAGAAACATTAAGGGAGGTCACTATAATTGTCAAAAACCTCAGGTGAGGTAAGTGAAATTTACCCTATTTTTTATTTTTTGTATTTTGGTTGACCAGATTGGTTACATTATTGTGAAGCTACTAAATTCCAAATCAAAAATGATACATACACACAAAAAATTTACCCACACACTCACACAAGTGTGTGGGCTCCACACACACTTGCACATCTAGTGTGTGTGGAGCCCACACACTTGTGTGAGTGTGTGGGTAATTTGTGGGTAAATTTTTTGTGTGTATGTATCATTACTGATTCCAAATATAAGGTACTATGTTCACGTGTTTTTTGGGTCCAACGAACAAGATTCTTTGTATCGTTCCTTGATGCTGTTGGTCGCTGCTGCTAGTTTACAAAAAAAATATGGACTGTAGTTTTGTACCTTCTGTCCATTGGCAGCTCTCAGAGCATCTCCAAGAAGCTCTTTAAATGGCAATAAAAATATGGGTACATTATTTGGTGCACACATTAACGGCTCGTTTGGATGACGTATTAGTTTGAGGGGTATTAAGGCCTCTTTTGGGTAAAAAAAGCAAAATGATTTTTTGTTTTGTTCTTATTTAATTTTTTTGCATTTGTTAGTTTTCGGTCAATTTTTTGTGGTTTTATGGTTCGTCTCAACCAGAGGAATCTGAAAAGTATAAAATTATTAGCGAAACTTAAAGTTTTGTGAATAAAGACGAAAAATAAACCAAAAAACCGGTTTTTTGAATTAATTTTGTCTTTATTCACAAAACTTTAAATTTGGTTAATAATTTTATACATTTTAGATTCCCCTCGTCGAGAGGAGCCAAGAAACCACAAAAAATCGACGTAAAACTAACAAATTCTAAAAAAATTTGAATAAGGACAAACGAAAAAACCAAAATGATTTTTTTAGCCAAAGGAGGCCTAAATAGTAAGGGGGGATAAAATAGTCGAGGGGATTAAATAAGAAGGGTGGACCCACATTGATGTGACAGTTAGGAATGGGGGATCAAATAGTCTATGGTTTAGATGAGGGATAAAAAAGGGAGATAAGGAGGGTGGATGATGTAAAAATCAGTCAAAAGATTATTTCGCCCTTAGTAATGCATGTATTAAATTATGCATTTAAATAATTATATAAATATTGAGGACCGAAGCACCACAGCCCTTGGATGAGATCCAAGGGCTCAGATTAAAAAACCAACTCGCGGGTCTAAAGGACCCAAGTCGCGGGTCGAAATCCTACCGGGTCAACCCCAATCCGGGTTAAATGAGAAGCGTACAATGTACACTTTCCCCAAACCCCTTGTTCGACTTCCAGAGAGCTAGAGAGAGAGAGAGAGAGAGCGAGAGAGAACGGCCTTACAAGGAGAAGGAGAAGACGACCATCACGGTTTACGAACATCATGGTTTCAATCTCTGTCTCTCGCGCTCGTTTTCTCTGTGTGTGTTTGCTGGGCTCTCAAAAAACTAGGGTTTTCAAGATTGATTTGAAGAAAAAACCCAAATCGACGAAGCTACGGTTTCGAACCAAGGTTCTCCAGAATAATTGAAGCTCTCTCTCTCTCTCTCTCTCTCTCTCTCTCTCTCTCTCTCTCTCTCTCTCTCTCGCGTGCGCGCTCGATTTGGGTTTTTTCTTCAAATCGATCTTGAAAACCCTAGTTTTTTGAGAGCCCAGCAAACAGACAGAGAGAAAACGAGCGCGAGAGACAGAGATTGAAACCGTGATGTTCGTAAACCGTGATGGTTGTCTTCTCCTTCTCCTTGTAAGGCCGTTCTCTCTCTCTCACTCTCTCTCTCTCTCTAGCTCTCTGGAAGTCGAACAAGGGGTTTGGGGAAAGTGTACACTGTACGCTTCACATTTAACCCGGATTGGGGTTGACCCGGTAGGATTTCGACCCGCGACTTGGGTCCTTTAGACCCGCGAGTTGGTTTTTTAATCTGAGCCCTTGGATCTCATCCAAGGGCTGTGGTGCTTCGGTCCTCATTTCTCCCATATGAGGGAGTCCTCATTAGAAGCCTATTGTGTGTATATATATATATATATATATATATATATATATATATATATATACACACACACACACACACACACACACCGGTGATCCTATGAAGGATCCCGGATTGAAGAAAAAATGGTGTTTTCGAGTATATATATATATACATCGGTGATCCTGTCAAGGATCCCGGATTGAAGAAAAAAATGGTGCTTTCGAGGTTTTAAAAATTGTTTTTGCATAATCCGAACCGTCCAATGTGTTTAAAAGGTGTTTTTAAGGGTCCGAAAAATTGTTTGGATCAAGCCCTTCTCGGCATTTTTTTTAAAACACCTTTTAAACATATTGGATGGTTCGGATCATGAAAATTTGAAAACACCTTACCGGGAAGGGCTTGATCCAAGCAGTTTTTCGGACCCTTAAAAACACCTTTTAAACACATTGGACGGTTCGGATCATGAAAATTTGATCTGGAACTACGAGTCCCGGATTCGGGATCCCTGACTGGATTGGGACTCTCTCTCTCTCTCTCTCTCTCTCTCTCTCTCTCTCTCTCTCTCTATATATATATATATATATATATATATATATATATATATATATATATAATTGAAGGTATAATAATAATTCTTTTTAGAGTATGTATTTTAATTTATGTGCCACACCATATAATTTATACATATAAAATTGAAGTATAATAATAATTCTTTTTAGAGTATGATGTATGTGCCACACCATATAATTTTTCCTCTTATTCTTGTAAACATCGAAATCCTTTTTACTCTTGATATACACCTCTCTCTCTCTCTCTCTCTCTCTCTCTCACCAAATATTTCGTCTCTTTTACCACATCGAACAGTCTACCACTGCCGCTACCACCGGCGATCCAACAATGATTCGACATCCTCTCTCACTCGTCGACAACGGCGATCTCCTCCGGCGATCGGAGCTCTGACGAACACAGGAAGGTTCTGGGTCTAAGAAGGTAAAAAAAATTACAAATTTTATGGGTTTTTCTTTTCTTAATCCGAAATTTTATTTGTAAAATACCTTTTTTTTTTTTTTGTGTGTAAAATTTGGGTTGAATCTTGTTAACAATAGTGGTTTGTGCTTGTGTGGGGGTGTTCCGAGAGGGGTAGCCCGGTAATTCGGTCCCGAATGAGAACCCGGATTAAACATAAGCACCCCCTGCTTATGTTTAGTCCCGGGGAAGGGGGATGAGGGGAGGCCGGATGATTTAGTCGGGGAGGGGTTTTGGTGTTCCCAAACAAGGGATATGGGGTGGGACCGGGATGAGGAGGGGGAGGATAATTTAGTCGGGGGTCAAAAACCTCATCCAAACGGGCTCTAAATGCACATCGCATTGTATAGAGTCCATATCGGAGTTCCACTCAATAATTGAAGCAGTTCAACTTTGTTTAAAAGGATTTTTTAAGAATCCCTAAAAAATAATCAGCTCAATCGGATATTGGTAAAGGCTTGATTAGTTCTTTGCTCAATTTTCAGACAGGAAATTGGGCGAAGAATCAATCAAGCTCTTATCGATATCCGATTGCGCTGATTTTTTACAGGGATTCTCAAAAATATATTTTGCATATGTTGAGCAGCCCCGATCATCCGTGTAGAATCCTAAAATAGGTCCCACACAATGCAATGTGCATTTGGTGTGCACCAAATGGTGTACCTATGGCAAGGCTTGTCATCTTGGCTTAAGAAGCTAGCCAAGACCTTATTTTTGCATTTCAAGAGGCTCTTTACTTGGCTAGCTTCTTTGTCTTGGATATTTTTTTCACTAGCTACTAGTAGCTAGTAAAAGTGGCTCTTTATTACGTATGAAATGTCAATTCTCTCCCTTTTCCCCACTTACAAATGAAAGTGGTCCTCCTCTTCCCTTCATGTTTTGCTTTTGGATAGAAAAAGTAGAGAGTAATAATGAAATATTTATGCAAAAAAGGGTACATGCAAAATAAACAGTGTGCTTTTTATGTACTTGTGATTAACTAAAGTAAAACTAGTAGTGTTGGAGATGCTTTTAATAGGTTTCAATTCTCTCTTTAGCTTCAATTGCAGAGTAAGGGCATCACCAACAGATTATGTAAATTTCGAGCCAAAGATACTTGTGAATATTGCAATTTTACCTACTCACATCTCCTTCAACACTCCAACAATATTATCTATTTTACCTAACCTTTAATAAAATAATTTTATTTTTTATTTTCCTTCTTCCCCATTCTAGGGGAGAGAAAAGATACAGAGAGAGGGGAAAGAAAAATATAATAAAAAAAGGGTTTGGATAGTGAATGGTAGTTCAATAAAAGAAGGGTTAGATTAGGAAAAATACCTAAAAGAGGCATTTATTGAGTCTTGCCCTAACAAATCATATTTTGTGACCACAAATATGGTAATAAAACTAGGGTCCTATTGATAGGGTATTTCTTTAGATGGCCTGCTGGGTGTCAATAAGTAAAAAAAAAAAAAATTGACAAAAAACAAACTCCTTGCACTTTTCAATGTACTTTGACACAATTTATATGTTTTTCATGAATTTCAATACACTTTTGGAACCTTAACAATAGTCCATTGGGTTGTTTGAAGCATTTTCCACGTTTCCCTTGTAAGATTATTTCCGTTATTGGCCAACATTACGTAATTGACTCATATGGTAATTATATATTGACGAGATTTTAAGCCATATCGTTTCCCTAAGAAATTATGTGATTGGTCAAATTGATGGAATGATTTTCTTGAATCCTACTTAATTTGATGGAAAGTAGAATAATCGTTTTATTAAGAAACAGGTCCTCTCTCTACCTAATCTCCCATCAAATTATGACACTAATTTGCTAGTATAGAGGGAAAGAGAGAGAAACTTGTATTCCACTTAGGGCATAATGCTCTTGGTAAATTATGTTGCTTGAATGAATTATTGAATCGCTCAAGTTCCGCATGATTGGATCTGGGTACGCCGTTCTTAATTCTTTACTCCGCTTATTATCATATTGTGATTATTATGATAGTTCTTGGCATAATTGTAAGTGTAAGTGTTAGTTATGTAACTTCCATTAAGATATTTTACATGTGGTATCAAAGCCAAAGGTTTATGAATTGTCATGATATTCCATTTAAGTAAATTTAATTACAGCCAGTTAAGTGCGTTAATAAATGCACCATTCACTTGCGATCTATGATTGACGAAACGGGCCAACCTCGACTTCTATATGTATCGTTGTAAGCATTGAAAAAAAATAATGGGTGACATGCAACTATCTGGACACATGCATGACTGGAAATGTAATGGAATAATGGGATTTGCTTGGTGGAACCATAGAATCAGTTGATTTGGTTTTGAAAGACATGGAATCAAAGCAAGAAATTAATATTTGTATTTTGCCATGGGCCCTAAAGTTGATTGATGATTTGGTAGGTATCATCTTCTTTTCGTTCCTTTCAAAAAAATCTTCTTTTCGTAACAGATGAACTGATTTCAAGTTATATTTATTTAAAGAGACTACTCATGAATTTAATAATTATTTAAATGATATTTTCCTGTAAAGTTTTATGGAGTTCTTATGTAATTAATGTGAAGAATGTGAAAAACTTGGTGTAGTGTAATGATGATGGATTGTGAATAATTTTATTTCTATTCACCAAATAATAACCCAAGAATTACTCTTTATATTGATATTCTCCATTATGATTGATTTGGTGTCACCAAAGTGACCCAATCATTATGGTTCATAGATATTAGAGTAATGTTATAGAACTTATTTGTGAATAATTCGTTATTCACCTTATATCCATAAAGGAAGTAACTGACTTGAATCTATATTATGTGAGATTTGGTAGTCACCAGAGTGACCCAATCATAATAGTTTATAGATATCAAATCTTATTATGGAACCTTAATTTTGGACAATTTAAAATTCACCTAATGTCCGTGGAAAATTATTATTTTGATTTGACTCTTTATAATGACACGGACTGGCAGTCGCCGGAGCCATCCAACCGGCATGTTGATATATGTTAATAAAATTATGAAATTTTAATACCTATTATGTCTAGGTGTTAAAATGGTGATATTTTTATCACCTTTTAATGTTCATGCAAAAGTCATTATCTTGATTGAAATCTATATTAAAACACAATTTGGTAATTGCCAAAGTGACCCAACCGGAATGTTTCTTAAATTTCAATTAAAATTATTGAACTTAACATTTATTTATTTGGTATTTATATTACGCTATGGTTTGTTAGTCACCAAAATGGCCTAACTGGAATAACTCACAAATATCAAATTATACAAAACTTATTCTCATTCTTAAGTGTTAAAAATAATGACTTCGCAAATCGCAGTTCTCTAGTCGCATGGATATTAGGTAGGCCCAAAGGTGCACCACTTCTATGTGATTAGTGAATTGGAATATGATAATTTATAAGTATTTGCAATTGAGATTGGATTGGATACTCAATTAAAGGTAACAAACCTACTTAATTGCGAATCCTTATCAATTAATCGTATTGGTGATAAGGGATCACGATAACTGTTAATAGTGTAACATTAGATGAACTCAAAGCCAGATCACCGTTACACTTTTTATTATTGTTTGGACAATATTTGTTATGTTAACTTATTGTTAACTCAAGACACTATCGTCATGAGCATAAATTATGTGTGCATTGTCAATTATTTTTGTTTTACATTTACATGCTTAGTCTATTTCGTTTAATTTAAATGATTGAATTTCTCATACTGAAAGAACAAGATCACTTTTATTTTGAATACTAGATCTTGACAAAAGTTACCTTTTGAGAAATTATTCGTTTTCTTTTAAAGTTTAAAGTGTGTGAAATAATTTTTATTTATTTTCGTAAAGTTTGAATGAAATGAACAGACTTGGCCTTATGTTTGTGTGAATATTTAAAGTGAGTTATAGACACCCCTATTTAGGCTCCCTATGATTCTCGAGCCGCGGCCCGTTGGCCTCCCCAATGATGAAAGTATGGTAAAAAATGCCTTGATAAATGCTCTTACCAACCCTCGTAAACCAAAACCCTGCGTGCCATCACCTCAACCAAAATTATCAAGGCCCGCATAGCACCTGTGCGCACCAATAGCACTTGTGCGCACAAGTTTGACCCGTGTGCACGAATGCCAACTTGTGCGCACGAGTTGATTTCTACACTCAAAATTCGTACAAGCATCTTGCAGGGCCAACTTGTTCCAGCCTTCCGACGGCCGACACGGGCTACAAAACCAGCCTTGATTGGAGCAACAGATCACCCAGAGCCACACTACAACAACAAAAAAATCATAATAAAAATTGGTCAATTTCCCAGCCTAGGCAGCAAAGTTACAACTTTTTTTTATCGGCAAAGTTAAATAGAAACCCAGTGCTTGGTTGGTAACTTCCAACCGATAACACAAAAGAATCCCAGTAAATTCATACAAAGGTTAATTCCACTGACCTGCCCTGAGGTTTGCATTAATTCCACTGACCTTCCTTCTGTTTTCTGATATTCCACTGCCCTCCCTTACTTTACAAACTATTTGGCAGATACCCCCCTTGCCGTTAAAAAAGGCCTAACGGTGTTAACTTTGATGGTGAATTGACGTCAATGCCCTTAATTCGAACTTTACTTTATTTTTTTTCTTGTTTGAGTTTGTATTATATAAAAATATTGAAAGGAGTGAAAATATAACTTAATTATTTACTTTTTTCTTGCAACTTTCTTTTCCTTGACTTAAATTTTTTTTTTTCAATTTTTTTAATTCCCATAAGATATAATTTAACATTTTCATAATAAAAATAAGAGTATTAATAATCACTTAAACTCACTGCTTGCATTGCTAGGTTTTTTTTTAAAACTTTTTTTATTTCTTTTTCTTTTTCTAGATCTAAAACTCTAAACAGACACCTTTTTATTCTTTTCCTTTTTACATAATTTACCTAACTGTGCTCTCTCTTTTTCTTTTTCTTTTTTTTTTTGCATTAGAGGTAATAATGGTCTAAAATAAATATGCACACCCTTTTAGGAGAAACAAGCATTTCACCCCAAAAAAAAACTATTAGCATGAATTTTTTAGGATAATTGTTTATACCAATTCAAGGATCCCGTTGAGAAAAATAACAGTCTAATTTTTTTCCCCAAAAAAAGACTCACAAATACATTATTTTTTGAGAACCTTGCATTTGCATTATGCACGCAAAACTTAATGTATTAATATTTTTTTTGTAAAAAATTAGACTTTTTTTTCTCAATGGGATTCTTTAATTGGTGTGAACAAATTATCCAAAAAAAATTCATGCTAATAGTTTTTTTTTTTTTGTGTGCGAAATGCTTTTTTCTCCTAAAAGCGTGTGCATATTTATTTTAGATCACTATTACCTCTAATAAAAAAAGAAAAAGAAAAAAGAGAGAGAGCGTGGTTAGGTAAATTATGTAAAAAAGAAGAGAAGAAAAAGGAGTCTAGTTAGAGCTTTGTATCTGAAAAAAGAAAACAGAAGCAAAAAAAAATAAAATGCAAGCAGTGGGCTTAGGTGATTATTGATAATTTTATTTTTATTATCAAAATGTTGAAATATATCTTATGGGAACTAAAAAAAAAAAAATACTAATTTTGAGTCAAAGAAAAAAAGTTGCAAGAAAAAGTAAATAATCAAGTTATTTTTCATTCCTTGTAAAATTTTTATGTAATATAAACTTAAATAAGAAAGAAAATAAAGTAAAGTTTAAATTTAAGGGCATTAACGTTAATGCACCATCAAAGTTAACCCCGTTAGGCCTTTTTTAACGGCAAGGGGGGTATCTGCCAAATAGTTTGTAAAGTAAGGAAGGGCAGTGGAATATCAGAAAACAGAGGGGAGGGCAGTGGCATTAACGCAAACCTCAGGGGAGGTCAGTGGAATTAACCCTTTATTTTATCTTTTAATGAACGCAATTCCTTGATTTAATAGTTACTTGTCTTACAATTGAATGTCCTGATGAATATTCATAATTAGAGAATACAAATTTTATGTTCCTGTGTTGGATGAATATTAGGGCTATTGGTTTCAGTTGTGATTTATTGGAGCAGTTGAAGTGCCGAAAAGACAAACTGGTCCAACAGTTCCCTACTTAAAAATTCAAGTAGGATATTCTACTGCAAGATACTCTCAATAAGAAATCACATAAATGAATGAAGTGGGGCCTCATCTATGAAAATTTTCTTAGGCTGATTTCTCTAAAACACTCTTTGAAATCAGTAAATGCTCCATGGCTAAAATGGACACAAAAGGAGAACTAACGGTGTTCAGAAAGACTCTATGTGAATTTTATTGGCTTGATTTACACAAAACACTGAGTTGTTCAAAACATCACTGTCTACTAATTAGCAAATACATTTGATGGTTTTTCACAAGTGAATGTTCAAGGCCAAAAGGTACATATCCTATGTACACTACTACAAAAACCTTAAACCATGACAGTTAAAAGGTGTCATGAATCACAAAAGATGATGACAGTTTTAAAACTGTCATCTTTGGAGGTGACATTAAAAGTCTAGATTTGTTATGACAGTCAAAAAAGGTCATTGAAACATATAAGATGACGGTTTAAACCTGTCATCTTTGCAATAAGATGACAGTGTAAACCTGTCATCTTTACAATCAAGGATGATTATTTTAAACTGTCATCTTATCTATCCTCCATTCTAAAAAAAAATAATTTCAATTCTAGTTCGAACATGTGGCTCTCGTGTGGCCGCCCTCGCATGATCGCCCAGTGGAGTTCACATGGCACCCTCGTGGCGCTTGTGTGGTGCCTACGTAGCACTTGTGTGGTTAGCTAATATTTGCTTGCCCCAGGACTCGAACTCAAGACCTTGACTTCCTCGCGCGCGCATGTTACCAACTGAGCTAGCACGTTTGTTGTTGACAAAAGACCAACAAAAATATTTATACTATATTTTCGAAAAAATTTAAGCTGAGCACTTTTTATGTCAATTTTAGATTTAATATAAGGTGACAGTTTTATGATCAACTTCAATTTAAACTGTCATCTTATACGTTTAATGACACTTTTTGATAGTCATCTTTTATGATCAACTTCAATGTCGGTTCTAATTAAAACTGACATTAAAAGGGCTTAGTTTCAATGTCACTTTTAAGGAAAACTGACATTCAAAGGTTATACATATGGGCTTCTGGAAGCGCCTTGTTTTAATGTCAGTTCTAAGCAAAAACTGACATTAAAGAAATAAATAATAATGTCACTTTTATTATAAACTGTCATCTTATATCGCAAAGATGACAGTTTTTAGGATAGACTGACATCAAAACTCTACCATCATATTTTCGATGTTGTTTCAATTTTTGGTGTGTCATCTTTAACCATTATTGTAGTAGTGGTAGAAAATTCTCATGTGTACTCTCTCTATTGTTTGCATAGTTTTTTTGCATTGTTTATTTTATTAACGTAGGAGATTGTTAGAAAATATTTAGGTATGATATTTTATTAGGGTATGAATGTAAATTGATCCATTTTGAAGTCATGTCTTTTCAGTGACACATGTTTATCGTAAATGGACAGGTGTCCTTTATGAACATATGTGTCATTGGTAACGATGCAGAATATTCACCAGTCGAGCTATATTGTCCTTCTTTCCATATTAATTTTTTTTTTTTAATGAACAAAAGCCATTGCATTCATGAAATCGCCCAAGGCACCTATAGAGATTGCATTCAAAATACACTGATAATGATCTAGAAAACAACCCCCAAAAGGATAAAAACAGCTAAGCCCAAGAGTAAGAAGTCGTCTCAAACTTCGTGATGTGAGCCAAGCGCTCGCTAACCCATACTGCACAACTCAATCCCATCATCGCATGGGCAAACCGAGCCAAAGTCAAGTTTAGGGTGAACCACCAAGGAAAGAGATCAACACCCTATGGATCGTGAAGATTAAAACCAGATTAGAAACATAGCAAATAGGCAGCAATCCAGACTAACACAACAAAAACCTAAACAAAATTATTTTTCCACCACCAAACCCACCGAGTCTGGGAACACCAGCTCGGGGCAAGAAAACTAGACTAGCTAGTAGGAAAAATTTCCGAAAAAGAAAGCTGGTAAAAAAAGAAGGAAAACAGAGCCATTCTTCCATCTCACCCATTATTTACGCCTATGCTCGCCGGACCCCAAATCCCCCACTTCCACGCCAACACCAGATTGACTAGAGACACCAGATATGCAACACCTTCTATGGAGACCGCAAAGGGGACCAAACCACCAAGCCAAATCAAGCCTTACCTAGAAAGTGAGAAGCGGGATACAGGAGGAAACATACCACCAAACAGAGGAGCAAAGAGGAAGAAGGGGGGGAGGTGACCGTCCTCTCCCCCAATCAAACCTAGACTGATGAAAAGTTTAGTGAGAGGAGGGGAAGGAGTAGAGCTTTTCATTCTAAGTTGATCCAGAAATTTGTTTGTCCATATTTTCATTGAGTCTTTTAATTTGAGAGAATAAAAAACACTAGGAGGTTCAACAGATCCACCAATTGTAGTGCAATTTTTGTGCATCGTTTGATCAAGTAGTACTGGGAAATAGACGTCAATGCAAACCTTAAGCCCCGTACTGGAGCAAACTGATTTTTCCCGATTCGGCTAAAACTCAAAATTGGACCCAACGGTTTATTGTTTACCTCTAAAAACCAAATCAAATCACCGATTTTATCCGGTTTGGGATTTCGTTTACTGACTCGAATGAATAGTTATTACATCGATGATTTGCCTCGTGTGTTGTTCCTAGTGTGCAAAAAAAAAAAAAATTCAATGCTTGGCAAACACGACCGTGGTGTCAAGCGTGCATCTCGGCCGTTCAAAAATGGGCAGCCCATATATATTTCTCCCACAATCTTTCCTCTTTCCCTCTTTAAAATCTGGGTCATCAAAAACACTTTTGGACGGACGAGATATGCGCTCAAGCACCATGCAGAACAGTGCCCGCTCGCATAGAAAAATTCTTCCTAGAGTCTCTCCCCCTCTCTCCTAAAGATGTACTATTTATCAAGATTTCACTAATAAATTTTATTGCCGATTAAAAAAAGAAAAGAAAAAATGAAACCAAAATAAATATTTTTATTAATGGAAGCCCATTGTTTGTGGCCCAACGGTTTTTGTTTAAAGGCCCCGCAAGCCACAAATTTTCGGTACCTTGTATATAAGGTTCTACGCTAGGGTTTTAGAAGCGACACAAAAAGACCCTGTCGTGTACATCGCGACATTGTTCCCAAGGCAGCATCTTGCGAAATTTCAGGACTGAGCTTCCTTGTAATCAATTTTGGTTTCTAACTGCACCCAAGCATCCGAATCATTTATAGTACATTGCTTGATTTATGTGTTTAGAAATATTTGTTCAATTTTGTTGTTAGCGTTGGTTTTCGTTTTTCTAATAGTTATTTTGCTGGCAAAATTCAGGATGTCAAAACTTACGCCCCGTCAAGCTTTTAGTAAGTTTTCTTAATGCTTATTCAAGTTAGTAGAGTTGTGTCTGTTCAATGCAAGGGAAGTTTTATATTCAACTAAATTGGCTAATGAAATTTGGAATTGCGTGAGAGTAATGTTAACTCGAATTAATGAACATTCGCACCAACCCTGAAACATTTAATCCTCTAAAAGATTACCTTTACGAGGATCAAACAGTGATGCAGTTTTTTAATCCCTTACGGAGCAAAACATAAACTATGTGAAGTGTGAAGTAAACTTGTGGATGCATTAATCTCTGTCACGTAAGATTTGTGCATCCAAACTTTAGAATTGATCGATCTTTTGCTCTGGTCTTCATACTCATTCAAAACTACTAAAATCATGGGTTGAAATTGCGACTTTTTGTGTGAAAGATAAAGAATAAATGTTTATCAAGTCTTAAAGTACATATAGAGAATGTTCTTTCACTGTTACACTCCAGTGGCTTCTCATTTTCCTTGTTCAACTCGCAAATTCAGATGATTCAGCATCTCACCAAAGTCTTAAGAACATAAGCGCTTCGTGACATCATGTAATTTTGTACTCTCTAAGTCCAACTTTGAAGAGAATCCTCAGGATGAAGAGGGAGAGGGGGAATGTGAAGGAACATGGTCTAAGAGGAAAAGGAAGTTTTTATCAACGGAGAAGACCGTTGCGAGAGAATTGTTTGGATAGGTTGTTTAAAAGCACCTAGGAATTTGGATTTTACTTTCACTCAAATCAGAAAACTTGTAAATGATAAGTATGTGATATTTGCTACGAGTAAGTAGTAACTTGAAATTTTGCAAAAGCCAATAATTCTCATTTAGTGTAGATAGACTGCCCTCTTCCCTTTCTTGAAAACAACTCCAAGTTTAGCAGCATCATCTGTCGTCTTACGAGCATTCTTGAATAATAGAGAATTTCTGTTCTGAATGCCAATGGAAGAAATAGACGAAGAAGATACCTCCTTAGCTTTATGAGAAACTGTGGACGCCTTAATACCGAATTCTGAAATCAACTTCTTCTTCCTAATCTTCCTCTTGGATCTATTTACCCTCCTTTCCAATTTTAGAATAGCCCCATGGGTGAATCTCTCCCCCGGAAAGCATTGCTCAGACACCTTAAGACCCGATTTCTTCCCATTAGTGCAAGGACTATAAATTGAAATGCTCTCGTTCGGGACAGAGATGTCCTTGATCTCATCTTTCTTAGAAACTCCATCACAAAAGCTCTCCTTCGAAATCCCCTCTTGAATATGGTTGTCTTTTTCTTTGCACTTACATTTGCACGCAGCCATCTAACATATTCTTAACCACAATTTGTTTTTCCTAATTCAATTAGTTGAATCACTGATAACTTCAATTCACTACAGAGAAGAAGGGAAATCCGTCCGTTGAGTTGATTAACCATAGTATTAAGAGTCTCACTTATGCTTGGAGCTATGGTCAGGGCCACCAAGCCTGACTATTTTGAAAATATATACTAATAGTATCAACAAGTTATTAAAGACAAATTAGTTAGTTCTGTCAAAACATACGAGACGTCACACACTTCCTCCCGCATAGAGTATAACATAAAATTGTGCAAAAGGTTTGTCGTGCAATGAATCAAGTAACATTGTCGCCATGTTATAAGAAAGAAAGAAAACTACTGCTTAGATACTATTTTATCTGTCCCGTTTTTTTACTACCAAATAATAATTTGGCAAATTCTATGTCCGCTGAATAATCAATCCAATCCTACCAGATGGGAAACATAGAGTACCTTTAGGAAGGATGTGGTGCTCTTATTTCCCTCACAATTCGCTCACGAACAGTTTGGGAGATTACTCGTGTTACGGAAAAACACTCGCACTAATTATAAATGAATAAAACAGGCACACTGCTGGTAATTTTGCTAGCAGAAACGAAATCACTGTTTTGTTGTTGTTGTCCTTGCATGGTTGCATTCTAGTAAAATCATTTTACATCGATCTCTTCATGCAGTTTTTGTCTTTTGTTGCCAAAATTTACTACGAGAGGAATTAAGGATGAAACAAGAGGACCAAAAACATGTCCTATGCCGCATTAATTTGTGCAAAATCCCTTGAGCAAATTAAAGAACAAAAACCATTGCATTCTAATCATGCAGTTTTTGTCTTTTGTTGCATGGATTTTTAATTACTAGTTGCTCACACATTGACCCAGACTTGGAGATCCAATATGCTATGATTATCATCGAGCGGAATGGGTTTTCTCTACTTGCCTTCCACTCGAGAGCCGTGGATCAATATGACTATGTTATGATTACTGTAAGCCGTGGATCAATATATTTAGTATATACTATATGTTTTGTTTCCACTCCAGGTAGGGCTGCAAATGAGCTGAGCTCAAGCTCGAGTTTTGAGTTCGTTTACTAAACGAGCTCACAATAGCTCGGCTCGTTTTATAGACTCGACTCGTTTAATGAGGCTTGTTAAGTAAATTAATATGGCTTAGCTTGTTAAGGGCTCGGCTCGTTTACGACCGAGCCGAGCTCGAAAACTACAAAGCTCGGCTTTCGAGCTCAGCTCGTCTGTAGCCCTAACTCCAGGTAGGGGCAACTCCACCTTAATGGTAGGGGGGCCAGCCGACCCCACAGAGGGACAAAATTTTACTACTAATTATATTAATTTTTTTTTAAATATTCATAAATGAACTCTTTAAATTTGGTGGTGACACCACTAGATTACTCCTACAAGTTCATAAAAATTGTTTTTTTGTCTTTTGTTGGATTTTTAATTACTAGTTGCTCACACATTAATGACCCAGACTTGGAGATCCAATATGCTATGATTATCATCGAGCGGAATGGGTTTTCTCTACTTGCCCTCCACTCGAGAGCTGTGGATCAATATGACTATGTTATGATTACTGTAAGCCGTGGATCAATATACTATATGTTTTTTGTTTCCACTCCAGGTAGGGCTACAAATGAGTCGAGCTCAAGTTTTGGATTCGTTTACTAAACGAGCCAAGCTCGACTCGTTTTATAGACTCGACTCATTTAAAGAGGCTCGTTAAGTAAATTAGTATGGTTGGGCTTGCTATGAGCTCAGCTCGTTCGCATCCCTAACTCCAGACTTTAGAAATTGAACCGACTTGTGTGATATCAATAATATATGATGAGAAAACTTTACAATTGGCTTCACTAGAATTCAAGAAATTTAATAGTAATAACATATATACGCAATGAAGTAGAAACTTGATGTAGGACAAGATATATACACCCCTATCATTTATAAAAAAATATTATTTTGGAAACGCTATTTGGTTTAAGAATTATATTACTCTGTATTATTTGTGTTGCTTGTTTGGCACTTTCCTAGATTAGTTTTAGTTACATTTGATTTTATTTCCTTTTAGCTAATAGTCTTGGCTACGAGTGTGTATAACGAGATCCAAAAAATACAAAAATACATAAAATGTTGTTGTTTTCAAAAAAAAAAATTATATTTTGAGCCAAGTGAAAGCAAACTGGAGCATATATAGGGAGCATTTTTTTGTAGGAAAAATTGTGGCTCTAGCTATTATGTTTGCACGAATCTTTTTAAACATAAGCTTTTATTTTTGGATATATGAGTTGATTGTTGTTCTGAGAGAAGTTGTACGATAACGATATCAATAGATACTCTTTTTCCTCTTTATTTTTCTAATAGTAGTCATTAAAATATGTACATCGTTTTGAGCTAGTGTATTAGATGTTCAATTGTAAATAACTTGGATTGCATAGTGTTTTGTTCACAATATAGGACTAAGTGTTCAAACAAAATATGAGATAAAATTACTGTATGTAATATAACAACAAAATAAACATAAAAAAGAGCATCTTCAATTGATCACCTTTTCTTATCTGTGGAGCCACCTATGATTGGGCTATAGTGAATGTAATTTGGTTGGTCAAAGTGGATTGATTTGTGAGCTAATTTTTATTAGGTGGGTGTTCATTTAATTTTGCACGCACGGGTGGTCATTCATATTGCTGTTGGGTGTTCAAAGAATGGAGTAACCTAAAATTCGTATAAATTTTTTACATGTATTACTTCCTCTGTCCCAATTTAAATGTTCCCTATGGGAGACTAGGGTACTTTGACTTTAAAAAACATTTAAAACGGGACGGAGAGAGTATAAGAGAACATAATTTTTGCATGGTCATATGACAACCCACACCTATGTGTGCAGCCGCCAGTGAATTGGGCGCCATTTTCTCATCACCTTGTTTTTTGCACAGAGATCTACAGAGAGGGAGGTATCACTCTCAAATATTCCTACTCCATCTCTGCTTACAGCATTTATATATCCATGTGCAAGTTATTACCCCTTTCTCTCCCTACCGTTGTCTGTCCCATTACTTTTCTCTCTTTCTACTTTCACGTTTTACCCAAATAGATATACATATACATACATATGGGGCTGGTTTCGGGAAAAAGACACTCCATTTCAGCTAAGGATGGCAAAATGCCCAGCCCCACCCCAGGGCCGGCCCTGAGCTAAGGCGAGTAAGGTGGCTGCTTTAAGCCTCCGAATTTTAGCCTAAAATTAGGGCCCCAGATTTTTACACCTAGGTAATCTATTGCTTATACAAACAATGAGCTATCAAGCTTAGTGGAAAAGCCCAGTTACTCTATCTAATAGGTACTACACGGTTCAATTCCTAGGCCTCTCTTTTCCTTCTTCATAACAATTCACAATTCCAAATGGATATTTTTTTTATTGGTGCAAAAAATAATATGACCAAAAACTAATTTTATTTGACACAACAAAACAAATCATGGAAAAATAACAAAATATGGGGCCAAGGAACTATTATTTTGAGGTTAGTTTTATTTTTACTTTTTTTAAGAGAAAACATAGGGCCCAAATTTACAAATTCATCTTAGGCCCCGAGAATCTCAGGACCGGCCCTGCCCCACCCTGATTGGGATGGGTTTTTTTTTTTATTTTTTATCAAGGATATCGAGGCAGATACTGGGGGAAATTAGAAAAAAATAGCCAGGACGGGTCAGGTTCGTTTTGTTTTGACGGCGAATGCTCATTGTTTGGACCGGCGTTAGCTTTTTGAAAATAGATTCAAGAGGAGGTTTTCCTTTGGTGATCTTTGATTGGAATTTCTCCTAGCATTGGGGGATTGTATGTTTTAATCGCAAACTCTTCATGCTCCGCACCTTAATTAGAGTCACTGAGAAGTGAGTCTTTTATCTCTCATTGTATTCGTTGGAAAACTTTGTAAGCGTGGATTGCTTTTTTGGAATATAATCATTATAATTATTGGATCGAAAACAAAAAAAAACAAAAAAAAAGGAGGCCCGACATGTATATATATGTATGTAATGCTTACATTGTTCAAATTTTAATATTATATCTTTTATTGTAAGAAATCAGTGTGGGCTCTAGACCTCAAGTGGCTCCACCACTACCAAGCAGTTACTGTATAACTCAAAGTTAATTGTCTGAGTCACGTATAACTCGAAGTAAACTTTTTTTAATTACCCCTTTATTTTGGGACAGCCAGAAAAGAAAGAGGGACCAACAATTTGGGACGGAGTGAATATGCTATTAGAGATAACCTTGAAATTGCATGTAATCTCGGATTGTAGGTCAACATTGATAACGGCAATCCGATGTTCTCTCAATTCAAAAAAAAAAATCCGATGTTCTCTCTGTTGTTTTGTAAATTGATTCTGGTCAATTTGGTTCTTCGTTCATGCATCTAATGAAAAAGAGAAAAAAATAAATAAATAAACGTATAAAATTAAAAGAAACCATGGCAATCCGATGTTCTCTCTGTTGTTGTGTAAGTCGATATTTTGTCGATCTGGTTATTCGTTCATGCATCTAATGGAAAAAAAAAAAAAAAAAGAGGGAAAAAACCCGTCTAAAATTAAAAAAGCACAGATCCATTTGTTTGCTAAAACAAGCTATAATTATCCTTCTAGCATAGTTCAACATGATTTTGAGGTCGAGAATCATATCGGGCCAAGTTTATGGCTTACTCTTTTTTTATCTCTCATACGATATACATAAACAGGAGTTAATGGAAAAGTTAGTTAGTGGGTTATTAAACAATCAATCAAGAGCAATTTACGGGCCGGTCTTCCACGTGCGACACTATTACCACGAGGCCCAACAAAAAATTTATTTGCACCGCCAGGTAAGTATGAGTTGTAGCTCAGTTGGTATCTCCTGGCTCTCCCCACGTGGGAGACCAGGGATCGAGCCCCATTGGGGGCGTTGGAGTTTCAAGGTTATGGATAGTCCATGTACTCGTCTGTGGTTGACAATACTAACACCCCGCTAACCCCCACTAACATCTCTCCTAAACTATGGCAAAAAACAAAAAAAAAAAGTATGGGTGTTTCTACCAAATTTACCCCGCCCAGTCCCACTATTCGCTTGACCCAGACTGATTGCTAGTTGTATTGCATCATGCCTAGGACATGTGTCACCCTCCCATTTGTCCAAAAGGGGAAAGACAAGACTATTGCACTGCCACCCATTCGTCTGTTCCCAAGGAAATTAAAGTCTCATCTCTCCCCACTCTCTCTTCCCATTAAATCTCTCTTCTTTTCTCTTTCAATCTCCGGCAGAAGATGGGTTTTCTTCCTTTTTTTTTTTTGAAAATGCCAAGTCAATTCCATTCAGGAATATGCCCGAGGGCAGTACAGATTTCATCAGAAACAACAGGAATGAACCAAAACTATCAAAATCTAGACGGTGGCACCCCTGCCCGAGGCAGACCAACAACAAGGCTGGGCTAAGAACCTGTCCACGATTTGCTAGTAGAAATCCCAAAGGAAAACAGCTCAAACCCTAACACTAATCACAAGATGAAATCACAGAAACAAGCACCCAAAAGGGTCTAATAAACCACCTATGAAAAAGGGTAAACAACCTAACCAAAACAAAAAAATAAACTGAAAATAAAATAAAAAATAAAAAAACCTCCAGTGGAGTAGCTTGTCTACAGATCCGCCGCACCGGAGCATTGTTGACTTATTAGCGGAGGGTCCAAGCCAGAAACCCCTTCAACAACTCGTCCCCATATCTGAACCAGTCCAAAACGGAAGGTAGAAGGCGGAGCAACGGCAGCATCAAATAGAGGAATAGTGGAGAGGTAGAGGATGGAGGCTTAATTAGTGTGTATGGAAGGAAGAGAAATGGAGGATGGAGGAAGGAAGGGGGCCAGGAAAGGGTGGGAGAGGAGAAGGTTGACCGGCCGGAAGGAGGGGGGGAGGGGGAAGAGGGAGAGGCGGCGGCCTCAACCCCTCCCCAGCAAAAAACCCTAACTCTTTACTCTCTCTCTCTCTCTCTCTCTCTCTCTAGGTTAATGTGGGCTGAGGAATGATGGGTTTTCTTCCTTGAGTGAGCACATCACAGTGGAAGAAAGCGTATGGGAAGAATCAGCAAAATTTCTTGATTCTTCAGCTATGTTCCAGATTCCTGTCGAAAAAGTGGTGGGCTCTACAAATTCGCAGTGTTTTTTACAAAATTCGCAACGTTTTTTACAAAATTCGCAGGGTTCTATTTTGGAGAAATGACCGTGTTTTTGTCCCCATTTATAGCGATTTGCAGTTACAAATTCGTAGTGATTTTTTACAAATTAGCAGTGATTTTGAGAGTTCTTTGTTAGCAAGAGAACCAGAGCTCCTTTGATCCTTACCAGAGCTTACGAGATGTCCTTTGTGCAAGTGGACGAGAAGGTTTAAGAAATTTGCAGCCTGTATTTTTGTCGATCTTGTTAATTTAATATCCACAATTAGTCTTTACTGCAAAAGACGACCCAGGAATCACTTAAAATGAATTTTTTAAAAATTCGCAGCTAGTCTTTTAAAAAAATTCGCAAAGAAAAATTTGCAGCCAATCAATGTTTTGATCATGTTACACGTCAACAATACAATTTTTTACACATTCGCAAAGAAAATTATACAAATCCATGGGAATTTATCCTATTTCATACAAATTCGCAATGTTTTTTACAAATTCATAGCAAAAATTTGTTTGAAGCAATTTTTTTTTTTTTGAAATTCACAGTCCCGGAAAAATTCACCAGCTAGAAAAGTTCGTCGGCCGGAAGTGGATGGTGGGTGAAGTTGGGGAGTGGGCGGTGGAGTAAAGTGTGAATATGTGTTTCAAGGGTAGAACGGTAATCTTAATAATGAGATTGTACTTAGAAGTAATTAAAAATTGAGTGTATCGTTAATGGAAATTAAGGATTGGTTTTCTAGACCTACTGGGAATTTTCTGATCAATCAAAGGGAGTTTGTTCTTCGATGTCTGTTTAACAGACAAGTGGTATAACCAAATGGGCTGCCTTATCTTATGGCCTACTTATCATAGCGGGAAATCCTGGCACCTGTTGTTGGGCTAGGGCTACAAAGTAACTATACAAGGCCCATCAATATGGCGAGCATAGTGCTTGGAATCAGAGGGCTCCACTAGGGTTCCAGAGGTTCAAGCGGATCCCTAAATTCAAAAAATGTACTAAAATTCCGTATATTTTTGTATATAAATTGATACTCTTCTTTGTCTCATTTTGACAATCCCATATGAAAAAGGCATGTAATTTTAGATAAGAAAATAAATACTTCTGAACATGATTTTTCGAATTTCTTGCACCAAATTAAATGAGTCTTGCTATGGGTACACTATTTGGTACGCACACCAAATGCACAGTGTGTTATTTGGGAACCATTTCGGGATTCCACACAAATTATCGAAGCCGCGCAACGTCTTCAAAATATATTTTTAAGGATCTCTGTAAAAAAAATCAGCTCAGTCGGATATCAGTAAGAGCTTTATCAATTGAGCGGCTTCGATTATTTTTGTGGAACCCTGAGATGGACTTCACAGAACGCGGTGTGTATTTGGTGTACCCATTTTCCAAATTTAATATCTTGCTTAGTTCTTTAAATTACTGCAAACAAATTCAAAAGATTATGAACGAAAGTATTTTATTGTTGCATATGTTTATTGCGAGTCTTTTCTTAGGGGACTATCAAAATGGGATGAAAGGAGTATCTTTTCGTACTATTTTCTACATTTGTGAAACCTCTGAGTTTGAAAACTGAACTAAAATTTTGTATATTTTTGTGTATAATTCGATATTTCTTTTATACTGTTTGCTCTAAATTATTCATACAAAGCAATAGTAAATAGAAATTCACTTGAATTTGTAAGTAAATCATATAGCTCGACATAATAAAATAATCTAGGCCCAATAAAGTTTCAACCAAAGTAGATACCTTTATTTCATATAACGTCTTGTCTTACAATTTTTTTAATATATTTTTTACACTGTTGAGTTAAAATCTTTGCAACCGGCTGGGCTCTGGATCACTCCTACACTATTCCTTTATGTAGGGTCTATATACTTAATTATGGATCCCACAAGACTTTATCTGTGCATCGAAAACAAGCACCGCATAATTAGAATTCCAGAACCCTAGGCTTTCATCAGCCGTGCAAGAAGATGAAGTGTTCGACACGAGCCATAAATTCGCACCTCAATACAAAAGATTTCACGGGCAAAGAAAGAGCAAAAAAACAACAGAGGAAAAAGGAGGCAAACAACTCATCCGCATGTGCTGCATGGTCCACTGAACAAAATTCCAAAGAATATTAAGTAGCAATCTTGTATCTTATCAAAACATGCCAAAATTATGCTGTATCATTGTGTCACATAACAAACCCCATCCCCATCTTCTCTCTTTCCTTCATTCCCTTCCTCCGATAATTGACCAAACAGTCCATATCTCGACCGTACATCTAGATCAATAAATAGTGGTAAAACATCATAAATAGTCTTTTATCGGTAAAAAGACTAATCTTTTCGGTAAGAGCCTGTCAACAAATTCAAACCATTGACTGTTTATATGGACGATCGAGATTTGAACTTCTCAACCCGATTCATTTTCAAAAAGTGGAGACGATCCAATTCGTCTCACCAAGTTTTCTGCTCTGCTGAATTAATCCTATGTCTGATACCAATGCAAAGAAAATCTAAATATTCCACAAGAATATTGTAGACCTTCTAAAAATTAAATACTTATACCTTCTTCAACAATATCTTTCATCTTTGAACTTTTCAATTGAGATTGTTTGGACTTTACCTTTTTGTGCCAAAATATAAACTCTAGTTTATACTTCAACAACTTTGTTATCATTGTTCGAAGGCGAGCCTGACAAAAAAAGAGGTTCCAAACTTCTAATCTTTGAAAATCCACAATCTCAATTTTGATTATGTACGTATTTCCCAAAGGTTTCCTAGAAATAAGTTATGTAATGAGCGCATTCTCGAAGATTTAAAAAATTCTCACCACACAAATAGACAGTTTAATACTCCCTCCGTCTGAATTTGTTGGTCCGTTTTGGAGATTCCAACTTTTTTCCATTATCTTTTGAGTTTGTTGATTTCCTATTTTATCCTCAATCCCTCCATTTACTTTTTCCTCAATCCCTCCATTACCTTTGTTAATTTCCAATTTTATCCTCAATCCCTCCATTACTTTTTCTCTCTTTCTACTTTCACGTGTTACCCAAATATATATACATATACATACATATGGGGCCGGTTCCGGAAAAAAGACACTCCATTCCATTTCAGCTAAGGATGGCAAAATGGCCCGCCCCACCCCGATTGGGACGGGTTTTTTTTTATTATCAAATTTTTGGGTATCGCGGCAGATACCGGGGGGCAATTAGAAAAAAACAGCCAGGACGGGTCAGGTTCATTTTGTTTTGATGGCGAATGCTCATTGTTTGGACCGGCGTTAGCTTTTTGAAAATAGATTCAAGAGGAGGTTTTCCTTTGGTGATCTTTGATTGGAATTTCTCCTAGACTTGGGGGATTGTATGTTTTAATCGCAAACTCTTCATGCTCCGCACCTTAGAGTCGCTGAGAAGTGAGTCTTTTATGTCTCGTGTTTGGATTCAGCCATTTGTCTACCCTTCTTTTTATTTTTGATGTAGGTTTTGGCTGTATTTTCCTCTCATTGTATTCGTTGGAAAACTTTGGAAGCGCGGATTGCTTTTTTGGAATATAATCATTATAATTGAATCAGGAAAAAAAAAAAACCCAGGCCCAACTATATATAATACTTACATTGTTCAAATTTTAATATTATATCTTTTATTGTAGATATCCAATTTTCAAATAATACTTTCACAGCTACACCAATATACCCTGGTATCAAACTTAAATCATTGTAATCTTGGCTCCATTTGTTTCGGGCGGAAAAAGTTTTCTAGGAAAACATTTTCCGTGGGAAACATTTTCCGGTGTTTGGGTACAACAAAAAAAAAAGAGTCAACGGAAAATTTTTTCCAAAATAAAAAAGTCAAAAGGAAAATGAACCAACAGCTCTTGAAAACGTTTTCCAGATTTAAGAAGCAGAAAGCGTTTTCCATCAGCAGTTTGTCTCTGCCCCGATCTGAGAATCACGCATGTCCGACTCCCTGGCACAGGTCATCTCTCTCTCTCTCTCTCACACACACACACACACATCATCCTTGTCTCTCTTCCATTCTCTCCATCATCAGACCTTAGACATGAATTTATTGAGCTTTTCATGTTATTGAATTGAATTTTTTTTTGTTGGACTGGTAATTGATTGAATTTTTTTTTGCTGGAAACGTGTTAGTTTATAGATATGGGTTGAGTTCGAAGTTAACCTGCTTGGGTTTGAAATTCCATTGTATGGTTCAATCTTCTTTCAGTGTGTCCACCAACTGTTTGATAATTTGCTTAGTCTACAACGTGATTGGTTCCATATTTTCTCCTTGAATGTTTGTTACGTTGAGCTGAATGTATTGCCTTCCATGTGTTTGATATGTGAATTGAGATAAAAGTAGGATGGTGAATAGAGCTAATATTTTAGAGTCCAATGATATTTTTTTTCTGCAATTGGGCAGGCCCACTGAATGAAAGATTTACAACATGATTGCTTGTTGGGGTGTAAAGAAAGTGATGTATGAAAATGTTGTGTACGTGGCCCCCATAAACAATTAAGCATAACCAAAACTTGTTGAGTTCTTTACCTTGAAAGGGATCATCCTAGTGAGAAAATCTATGATGTATTTGAGTTGCTGTGTGGGAATAATCCTTGGGAGGATTCATTTGGGTCATTTGGCTCCTGTCTTAGAAAAGTTAAAATAGTGATGACAGATTGGAGGAGTGGAAATGAGCTTGATTCTCTCGAAAAGATAGGTATACCCCCTGTGGAGTCAGTCCCAGCATTTCAAATTTTGCCTATCATGAGTAAAATCTTTTGTGGATTGAGCAACGAAAACCGGGAAGATAATGAGGCACCTTGCATCCATCAGGTGACACATTTTGTTTTGTAATAGTACTAGCATGGGAGTAGTGTTATGACTGGGGAAACTTGTATACTACTGTAGATGCAAACATACACACACGCAAAGGGGACTACTTACGTGGTTCGAACTAAACCACACTCCAGAGAAAAAAATCCACCATAGCAGAATAGAGAATGCATCTATGAGACCAAAATACCCGAGAGTACAAAAAATTGTTCCCTATCCCTTAACCTATTAGGCTTTGTACGATGTTTGTTTTGTCGTATTTTTCTATAAATAAGCTCCGGATTAGTACTAACACAATTATCAGTTGGTTGAGGTTGATAATACTTTTCTATGTTTTTAATCATGCAGTGCATTCTCAGGGACCCCACGGACACTGTGTGTGATGTCCATCGCCTTAACTGTAGACAATTTAGAAGCTAGGATTAACTAAATGTCTTGTTGTCAATTTACCAGACTGAAACATACGTACAAGTTATGGAGGCTTTGTTTTTATGGGTTATTGTCCAGCCAGAACACTGCTTCAGTTCGACTAACGTACGCGAGTTTAAGCTTTTTGAGACACGTTTGGATTATATTATCTGCTCCGTTTTCAGAATAATTTGTTGATAATTGTAATGCCATGCTAATTTTCATCAGTATCAAATGAATGTCTAGCAGTCTAAAATTTACATTCTACAGCTGTTCAAACACCGTATGGAGTGAGCACTTATCTGGTTTTAACCCTGTTTCATTAAATAGGTTTAAAATTGGAATACTTTGTATGATTGTGTTGGTAAACTTAATAATGCACATCCTGACCTAGGGTAAGTGTATTCTTAACATGCTTTCTGAAGGTAATGTAGAAAGTGGTTTCTTTTTTAAGTGATTAGTATCATTCGCAATTGTCTCTAATTTCGTTGTTAAATTGCAAGAAAATATTATCTTGGAGATGCTGGTTATGGGGTTCGAAGAGGAATTATCTCCCCCTATCGTGGTACTCGAGGCCAAGGAGATTTAAAGTTCCTGAAGGTAATGTAGAAAGTGGTTTCTTTTTTAATTGATTAGTATCATTCGCAATTGTCTCTAATTTCATTGTTAAATTGTAGAAAAATATTATCTTGGAGATGCTGGTTATGGGGTTCGAAGAGGAATTATCTCCCCCTATCGTGATACTTGATACCATTTGAAAGAATTTGGTAACAATCCTCCTCAAAACAAAAGAGAGTTATTCAATATTCTTCGCCACTCTTCCTTGGCGATCTACAGTTGAAAGGTGTTTTGGAGTTTTGAAGCAGCGCTTTCACGTAATAGATGCAGAACTGTTTTGGTCTTTCAAGACACAAGTGGATGTGGTCCTAGCATGCTACATCATTCACAATTATGTAAAAAGGGTTGATCCTATAGATGCTATTATGGAAGAAGTAAATAATGAGATGGCTAGAAATCCAAATCCTAGAGTCCAATAAACACAAAGGGAAGTTCAAGAAGATGATAATAGAGAATGGGTTAGCAAAAGGGAGAAGATTAGTGATGCGATGTGGGCAAGTTTTATTACTAGGAGGAATAGATAGTTTTTTCGGTTAATGAATTATATTTGTTAGGAGTAGTTATGCTTGTTAAGACATGTGAGCGGAACATATTCTTTGTTTATTGTTTGAGTTCTCTTGGATTTTGTTTCTCTACTACAAGGGTATTTATGTCATTGCATAGGTTACGTTGGATTTTTTATCTTTTATATAGTATGGGTACCATTCTATTTTTACAAGGATATTTTGATTAGTTTGTCAATTAGTGATTTTCCATGTCAACCAAACACCAGAAATCATTTTCTAAAAAACATTTTCATATCACAACCAAACACCAGAAAACATTTTCCGCCCGAAACAAACGGAGTCTTATTATACAAACTGTCTTAATTAACAACATTCAAATTTATTTTGACCCAGTATTTCATTGAATAATGATCAGAGTGATGACTTTATGTCATTGGCTATGTTTTGTGCATCCATTCCAGCTCCATAGAGTCCTCTCCTTGATAGTCCAGCACAATATAACCCATTCTCTCCCTTCCAGTGGTCTGGATATTTTGGCTTCGGAATTCCATCTTCATTCAGAAGGTAATTGTCTCCCTGTCCCAACAAAAAAAAATGTAATTAGTCTTGTGACAATTTAAGGGAAAAGTTAAAATATTGTGACTTATGTTAACTTAACCTTAAGCCACTTATTTGTTGATCTTTTGAAGCCTGTAGCGAAAATAATGGCGTCAAATGGATGTGAGTTGCCATTCACAAATTCCACTTCATCACCCCTTATGCTTGCTACTGCTGGCAATACCTGTATACATATTCATCGAAATATAAATCTACGTTGCCATGTTGGCTTCTTATTTGTTTTGGTCCCAGCGCGCTCATTGTGAACATGGGCGGACCTAGGCAAGAGGGGTCAGCTGACCCGCTAGATTAAAATTCTCCACAGATATGTTCATGTAATCACGCATTCATTACAATACGGTTTTATTTGTCTTCACTAAATACCACGGTTCATTAAATTTGGGGAGTGTTTGGCCGCCCCCTTATTCTCTTTTGCATATTTATTTTCTCTTTTTGGGTGTATACGAGCTAATTGTCGAGTAGATGCTGTTAAAATGTATTTTCTTTAATGAATTGAAATGAATGGATAAGCCTTTTGATTTCTAAATACAAATAACCTTCTGCAAAATTTACTCTGCACAAGTTCGTATTATTATTCAAACACTTTCACATGTTTACAAAATCTTTTTTGTCTTTTACAGAATTTTTGTAGCGTGTGTTTTTTTAATTTGGTCAATATGTCCAACAATTAATTATGTCACTTTGATTTATTTATGACGTACGTACCTTGATTTCACCGGACTTGATCTTGTCGCAGGTTCCAACGTCAATAACTGGGTACTTTCCATAGTTTTCTTTCAAAGAAAAGGGACCCTCTTTAGGTCTCTGAATCCCATATTTGGTTAGGTCTCCATACCGTAGCTTGCTAAGCAAAACCATGAAGTATTCCACAGCAGCAAAAGGGATACCATACTTCATCATCGCAAAACGCAAATAGACCATCCCCCTTGATAGAATGTGAACCTGCATGCGTCATCAAAATACATGCACAGCAGGACTCAGCCATAAAGGGCAAAAAAAAAAAAATTGGCCTAAATCAAATTTGTTACATAAATAAATCAAGCTTGAATATTTTTTTGGAAGTTAGTAATCTTTCAAACCAATTTCGAACAAGCCATAGCTCGTTAAACTTATGGCGTATAAATAATTGAAGCTACTCAAAATTGACTCGGGTCAACTCGATTAAAGCTCTTTGAGATTGGCTTACTTCATAAATAAGCCAAGCTCACATTAATATACTTTCTAAGCTCATTAATTTTTCAAACTGGAATTCCAATTTCTTACACTGACAAAAATTGTGGTTTTTCTTTTGATCTGCCAAAAATTGCGATTCTATATTTTCCAATATTTAACGATTCATAAACCCAGGGGTTGCCCTAGTGGTCAAAACTTGAGATCTAGGAGTTTGATTTTCCTTGGGTCTCAAGTTCGAAACTTCTCAGATGTTATCAAATCTTTTGGAGTCAGTCTATATGAAGCTTTGTTCCGTGTTCATTTGGGCTTTCAATGGGTGGTGGAAATGAGCGTCTGGCATTAGTCGAGTTGTGTGTAAAATGACTCCGATACAAATTCATATTAATTGCTCACTCCTTCAACAATGTTTGGTCCCAATTGTCATTTTTTATTGTCCTAAAATTATTGTCCAAGTTCTAAAGTAATGGGCAAAAAATAGTGGTTTACGTTTTTAGTCTTACTTTTTGAAACTAAGTATATGCAATGATGATGTAATGAAAGGTAAAATGAGAAAAGAAAAATATGACTACAATGATGATATTATCTTAATAAATTGAAATCCTAAAAAGACCAATAAATTAGGACGGAGGGAGTATTTGTCGCTTACCGGGCTTCGAACAACAATGGAAGTCTTAGCCCCATGAAGTGTTAAATCAAATGCAATTTCCATACCAGAATTTCCACTCCCAACAACCAAAACTCTCTTCCCTCTATACTTCTCTCCAGACTTATACTTAGTCGAGTGCACAACCTCCCCTCTGAAACTATCCATCCCTTTCACCTCCGGTACAAACTCATCGCTTGTTTCTCCACTAGCCACAACCAAAAACCTACCGGAATATTCCTCGACCACCTCCTCGGACCCGCCAGTATTCTGTACCTTAACCCTCCATTTTCCCGCAACATCGTCGTAGCTAGCAGACTCAACGAGTTTATGGTACACGGGTTTGATGTTGAAATGGGAAACATAGTCATTTATGTATTGGATAAAGTTTTTTAAGGGAATGTATGAGGGGAATGTCTTGGGAAATGGCATGTGAGGGAGCTCACAGTATTGTTTTGGCAAGTGAAGGTGGAGACGATTGTAAGCTTTTTTCTTCCATATGGAAGCAAAACAATCTTCTCTCTCTAGTATTATGTTTGGAATGGAGAGGCGGTTTAAGCACGCAGAGACAGCGAGGCCGGATGTGCCGGCTCCGACTATTATTGCCACTGGCTCTTGGGTATCCATAGATACTGGCGGCGGCTGGTGGTGCTGGTGGTGGTGACTCTCGATTCTGTTGCTGAGAAGTGGGAAGGATGGAAAAGCAAGAGGTTACGAAATGAACACGTTATAACGAGAAAGGTGTGATTATATATAAAGATGGGGAATGTCACCCTAATTAATACTCCCTCCATCCTATTTTAAATGTCCGTTACGTAAAGTTGTGCTATTTTTACTTTAAAAGAAAAAGTATTTCTAAATATTTTTTTTCAAATTTTTTACACCATTTAAAAGTACTCGTTGAAATCTTTTGAACCGTGCCACAAAAAATTAATAAAAAGTACTCCCGTAAGGGACATTTAAATTTCGAAAGTATTTTATTTTTTAAATTTTGAAAGTACTTCCGTAGTCGTGCTATTTTCAAATTTCGAAAGTATTTTATTTTTTAAAGTCAAACTAGCCTAGTCTCCCGTAGGAGACATTTAAATTGGGCTAGAGGGAGTACATTTCTAACATAGTCGTCAAACTTTAAATATTCAAGTCCTCAAACTTAAAAAATTCCTATGCATGCCATATCCCTCCATAGTCCATACCCCTCCATACTCTCGATTTTCGTCTACATCCTAAAACTATGATCTGAATCATTTACCTCGTAGAACATGTGAAAAACTACAATTCTACAAAATCTTAGTACGATCAAATATCTATAGATATATGAACAAGTTACTTTTATTTTGTAAATTGTAAGGTTAAACTGTATAATATACGGCAAAATCTAAATATTGCCCAATGGGTGGTCCACAGTGGCTTTCATGCGCCACAGCAAGCAATTTGGCGCAATGCATATTTTTTGAAGTTCACATTAAAAATATAAGCCATTGGAAATGACATGCAGTCCCAAAATGGACACTTATTGGAGAACACAGGGAGTATTAAATTTGATTTAAAAATTATAAATTAATCTTTCGTCTTGAAAAATAAAATTTTAAAAACAAAAATTCAAGATCAAAAATCCCAAATAGTTCACTAATAATTAAAAATTAAAAAAAAAATTCACTAGTTTTAGTGTATCTTGAGTAGAATTTTCTAAACTTGGGTCTATATTTTTATGCTCATTTGATTCTTCTCGGCAAGACAAATGGTTAATATTAATTTTTTTAATAAAAAAAACAAAACAAGACAAAACAAAACAAAAAAGGCACTAAAATTGAACTAATGTTGTATCGCTAACTTTACGTACACATCTCTATTGCATAGATTGTGCACAGATCGGCCCGTGGAGCTCACTTACAGGTTCACATACAAAATACAATCCGTTCCGTAATTTTAAAATAATTTTTAGAATGACCTCGTGAAAAATTAGCTTAATTAAATAATCGTAAATACTTGATCCAATGTTTCAATATTGGAAAATGTTAAAAAGTGTAAAATGTGCATTTGAATATATTTTTTTTTAATATTGGGCTCATAATAACCAAACCCTTTAATATTTTATTCAAAATTGAGGAGGGGCAGATAGAAAGCATGGGACATGTGGATAGGAACAGCAGAGGGGTAAATTAGTAACTTAAGAGAAATTGCCAAAGGACTGTTAAAGGACTGTGAATGACTGACAGATGAACTCCTTCGATGAGAAAAAAGTAGACGGAAGTAAGACACTCATTGGTGGTCCTTATATTCGGCATTTAGTATACGTACAACTAATAAATGTCCACATTAATATGTTCAGATTCATTGGAGATAAAATCACCTCCCCCACCTCAAAAGATAAAATCATGCTTGATTTTAGCAACTTGGTTGCTAAATTTTTTTGGAGAACTTAGCCTAAATCAAATTTTAAATTTTAAAGAGCCAAAATTAAATTTTAAAGAGCCAAAATCAAATTTAAGGAGTGGATGTGACAAAAAAGTTGATGAAACCCTCCAAACAGTACAACTTTTTGAGAAAAAAGATGATAATATAAATTACAAAAATTTCCCTTAATATGTCACTTTCACTCCTCATTTTAGAGAGGAGAGCTTGTGTTGGAGATGCTCCTAGAGATCACATGCAGATCCAGGAGGCACCATGACCCACCAGGATTTACAGTGGGACTGAAAGTTCAATGGTCCTCAAATTTTCCCTATTAAAATGTGCCACAGTGACAGAACAACTGTTACACTGGGCGTCTGAATGATACATGCTGTGTTGCTTTCATGTCAGCAACAAAACAGCAGACACAAGTTGAAAACTGCTGCAATGTCATATATGAATGTATTATTAGCCGAGCAAGCCCAACAGCTTGAGCAAAATTTTTGCCAAAAGAACGGGTGAAAGTGCATATTTTTAAATCACATCAATTTCAACTCTCCAATAATACAATTTTTTTTACCCAACCTTAATTAAAAATTTGTTTTTTCCTTTTAAAATAATACAAAAACCGCCGGCCTGACTTTGCCCAAATTGCCGGTGGCCTGACTTCGCCGTCGATCATCACAAATAAAAACCCACTTCGATCGCCTTTGAAAGGGGTTACGAGATACCTGCACCACCACCGCCTGGTTCAACGGAAAAGCCCCTGGTTCCACGGAAAAGTCCTCTCAAGCGTCAAAACCCCGCCGCCGTACTGGGTTTGTTGGGCATAAAATCCTTCTTCGCTGACGATAACGTCATCGCCATCGGCGTAGACATGGCCTCTATTACGAATAAGCTCGAACAGATTCACAAAATCAAGATCTCAAACCGCGATGCGATCGTCTATGACGGCCATTGATGAGCTCGGTTCTTGCTGTTGCTGATGGCTATGGATGTAGATCAGTGGTTGTTGGAAAGAGGGAGAGAGAGTGGGGAGAGAGAAACAAATTAAAAAATATTTGCTAGTGAACAGTACTTAGGTTTATATAACTAAGTACTGTACATAGGAGAAGGATAGCAAAGCATTTACCTAATCTGCTGGGGGCAAACATTTTCCCACTTTGATTAGCTTAAATAGTAGTAATATTCTCATTTAGCTAAACTGTTGGGCTTGCTGTTAGCCCCCACAAAGCTGATGGTGTATATATCTGGTGCTGGGTGGGTGGCTTGGCCTCTCAATTTTCCAAACCATATGTTTCGCCTAAAAATGTTATTTAATACCGAGTCTTCATAAAAAATCATTACATGAGTAATATATATCATTTCCAAAATTTTAGCATATAATCAAAAGAATTTAACAATTATTAGAATACTTCAAAATCTATTCTCTGATTATTACTTTTCTTGCATTTTTAGTTTCAAACGTACTAATGAAGTATTCAACAATCAAGCCAAAATTGACATTCTAAAATTGGACTTATATTTTTCATAGCACACTAAAAATTATGAGCCTTGTATATAGAGAGAGAGAGCTTACATATTTGGGGCTCCATTTGTAACATTTTTGGGACCCAAAACCTTGGCTTTATTGACTTATGCCATGAGCCAACTCTGACCGGAAGGTCTTGAACTAATTCAGTAGTGTTTTTGCTTGAATAAATATGTTGTTGAGAAAGGCTACAAAACACATTCTTAAAAATGTTATGAATCAATTAGCTCTTGTTATTAAAAAGTTACGATTTCTTTTTTTATTTATAAAGATATGATTTTTTTTGTATAAAAGTTATGACACGCAACAAAATTTTATGAATCATAGAGAAAATGTTACGAATTATATTTCTAAAAAGTTAAGAGTTTTTAATATAAAAGTTATAAGACACTAAAAAAATATTACGATTACCATGAAGTGGCACAATATGATTACGCACTTGATAACTCCATCAAATGGGTTGGACAGTGGCCACCGAAAATGTTGGTAGGATAGTAATGGTAGGATCGATGATGCACACCAAACCGTGGTCACGATGTTGCCTTCGGCAGTTATTTTTTGCCCTCCATATGTTTCGCCTAACAAAGTTATTTAATACCAAGTCTTCGTAAAAAATCATTGCAAAATATATATCATTCAAATTTTAACATATAATCATAAGAAATAAGCAATTATTACAATACTTCAAAATCTATCCTTTAGCTATTACTTTTCTCGCATTTTTAATTTCAAACGTACTAATTAAGTATTCACAGTCAAGCTAGAACTGAAATTTTAAAATTTGACTATTTTTTTTTTCATAACATGCTAAAACTAAAGATTATGAGCTTTACATATAGAGAGAGCTGACATATTTGGTGCCCCATTTGTAATATTTTTTGGGACCCAAAACATTGGCTTCATTGGTTTATTCCATGAGCTAGCTCTGACTGGAAGGTCTTGGATAAATTTAATAGTGTTTTTGCTTGAATAAATATGTTGTCGGGAAAGACTACAATACACATCTTTGAAAATTTTACTAATCGATTAGCTCTTGTTAATAAAAAGTTACAATTTTGTTTTATAAAGTTATGTTTTTTATATATGAAAATTATGATACGCACCAAAATGTTATGAATAATAGGGAAAGTGTTACGAAGCATATTTCTAAAAAGTTATAAATATAAAATTTACGATATGTTAAAAAATGTTACGATTGCCATGAGGGGACACAATAAATGTATATGATACATACGTTTAGAGAATGCATATTGTTACATGTCAAGTTTCTTTGGTTCGTAGTGTTTGATCTCACATAGCCTACCTATTTTCTTATTAAAGGAGGTAGGCTATGTGAAATCGAAACAATTATAGTTGGGAAATAAATGAGTATAATAAATATTGGGACCTATATTCGGCATTTAGTATACGTACAACTACTATTAAAACCTGTGGTACTCACAAACGACAGTAATAAATTTGAGAGTTGAGACAGATCGCATTTAATTCACGTACGTACAATTATTGAAGCTTAGGGGTGATACTTGAAGGGGGAAAATAATACTAGGAAATTGGTATTTGTACTCCCAATTTTGATGCTGGCGCTTCAAGTTACAGTAATTTTACATAATTACCCTTTTACAAGTTCCATATTTTACTTCAGGCACTCCAAAAAACCTTAACTCTTTTATTTTACTTCAGGCACTCCAAAAAAATAGAATTTTTTTTATCATAAAAGAGAAAATAATTGCTCAACTCCTTTTACTGCACGTCACTGAATCGCCTACTTCCATGTGTAATTTTTCCTTGATAGAGTCTTCATGCTATTGTCTCCATGTTCTGCACCAAGACAAGTGGTCTTCAGCCTGCCTATGATTGTAGAACCATCATTTTATCCATGCAAAGTCTCTTGTGAGTTCTGTTGTTTTTCCTTTCAAGAGTTCTCATAACTTTGATGATGTGGTTTGTTTATCTCACTATAAGTTTTAAAATGTAGATTTGCAGCCATTATGAAGATTTTGAAGGAGAAATGGTAGATAATGAGTATGAATATATGAAGATCTTGTGTCACAATCATTATGAAGATTTTGCAGCATCAACATTTTTAATTGTGTGTTGTTTATTTTGGAGAGTTCTAGCATGTTTAGGATTTTTTTTTTTGCAAAGTGGCGTGAAGCAATCTAACATAGATGCATGTTTAATACTTGGAATCTAATGTCTATGTTGTGGATGTTTAATGTTTGGAACATAATGTTAATGTTTATGTTTAGAACCTAATGTTTATGTTTAACTTTTGTTCATTTTTCCGTTTGGAGTTCCTTAGTAAATGAGGAGATAATTTGGGGGTGGAGTGCTTCTAGTAATTTTTATATCTTAAAAAGGGTAGTTTGGTAACTTCATTAAATTTTGGAGTGCCTGCATAAAAAAAGGAGTCACAAAATCAGCACCCAAATAATATTTCATACCAGTATTGGAATCATAAGGAATATAGTTTGATGGAAATATAAAAAAAAAACGATGGAAGCAACCCAAATTGATAATGAAGGAGATTGAAAATAATAAATACTGTAATACTTCGGTCTTCTGTGCTCCAATTTTAAAACAATGATGAAAAGTGAGAATTTAATAAAAGTATTAGAGGCGACCAAGAAGAAAATTGGAGCACAAAAATATGGTCAAAGTTATGAATATTGATAGGCATATTGAGAAAATTGACTTCTATTAATCAATAGAAATAATACCAATTTTTTTAACCATATCGTATAACCAAATCATGTCATACTTTCGGATCCCCATTTGATGGTTACCGATGCATAGAGCGTTAATGGTGCATAAGTTACTCCACAGAACCACGTATGAGTTCCATATAAATAATTTAAACAGTTCAATAATATTAAAATAATTTTTTACACAAATAAGCAATTGTATTATCTGCTTCGGTCGACGTGATAATGATTTTTTAATTGTGATGATGGTTGATAGTGGCCAATAAAAATTAGCCAATGGATTTAGAAGCGAATGCTGAATGTTTGATCGGTATAATTTGACTACACTAGCTAGAACGATCGATTTTACTCTTGCAATCATGTCTCTTTCTCGTCTCATTAATTCCTCAATATTACCATACTCTCAGACCGATCGCATTTAATTCACGTACAATTATTGAAGCTTTGGGGTAATTGCAATATGGCAAAAGCTGGAGACAACCCTGTGGTGGTGGTCTCCTTTGTACCACACGCTCTCAAATTTCAATTACTTGGTCTGCCCATTTGTACTCTTTCCAGACAATGTCAATTTCCATTAATTTGATTGAAATCTTTCAACCACAAATTACCAAATTATCTTTTACCTTCACCTACGTGGAGCGACTTTTACCTTCCCCCAAGTGGAGCGGTTACAAACCAATCACCGATTTTTTTTATTTTTTTTTTGTACGTCGTACAATTTTGGGGAATGCTAACGGGTGGAACATTACACCCGTTAAGGATAAAAAAAAAGTACATTTGTGAGCCTCACTTGTACTTTTAAGTACGCTTTTAAGTGTACTTTCAAATACAAGTGGGCAAGTGGTGGCTAACTTATGCGGTAGAGCTCTTGGATGCCCCACACTGCATCCTGGAATCGAATCATATTTTCCTCTTCCCGTGTAATAGATTAAGAATAACAAATGACAAAAAAAAATAAAATATACAAGTGGAAAATAATAAGTAAATATTGTATTACTCTAGTTCGGTCTTTTGTGCTTCAATTTTAAAATAATGATGCAAAGTGAGAATTTTATAAAAGTATTAGAGGCGACCAAGAAGAAAATTGAAGCACTAAAATATGGTCAAAATTATGAATATTGTTAGGCATATTGAGAAAATTGACTTCTATTAATCAATAGAAATAATACCAATTTTTTTAACCATATCGTATACTTTCAGATCCTATATTATGGCTACCGATGCATAGAGTACCGATGGTGCACAGATTGCTCCGTGGAACCACATATGAGTTTCATATAAATAATTTGAGCCGTTCAATAATATTAAAATAATTTTTTATACAAATAAGCAATTGTATTATTTGCTTCGATCGACATGATAATGACTTTTTAATTGTGATGCTGGTTGATAGTGGTCAATAAAAATTAGTCAAGCAATTTACGAATCGAATGCGAATGCTGATTTTTTTTGTCAATCGATAGAAGAGAGATCAATTGCATCACATATGAAGTACAAAGTACCAACCCGGAACACTACATGAATTGTGAGACTCTACAAGACAACCAAACCCAATAACTTAATGAATACAAGAAATAAGCCCCCGTTACAGAGTAGAAACAAAGAAAGAAACAAAATAAAGGAAAAAGAAACAAAATAAAGGAAAGCCCCTGCACGCAGGAAGGGAGATTCAAATTCCGGATATCCTGGTGAGATGCAAGAGCCTTGACCAACTGAACTAGTCCCATTGGTTGCTGAATGTTAATTAAAAGTTATGAATATTGATGGTTGAATCAATCAACATGTCGTAATTAATTAATGAACTAGGTACAAGGCGTCGTGCTACGCACGACTTTTATGCCCATCAGTTTTTCGCGTGATCGTTAGTTTTATGCCTATCTGCTTTTAGAACCCAAACATTTATTCTCCAATTGAGGTTATTACCCTCCAGTTTTACTGATTTGTATTTATCCTAATTAAGTTCCAGGGACGGGATAAGTCCAGTACTTTACCCATAATAATGGAATCAAACTACGCATTTTGACTGGCAAAGGAATGAATTTTGTATCATAAACATCATACTATACAATTTTTAACTGTAGTGTTCAGGTTGCAATGCAAAAAGATTTGGCTGGAAGGAGATTGAACAAACAGGTTGTTAAAAAAATGCAAAATGACCGAAGAAAGGAGTCTTAGAAGCATGATATACAAAATTTTGCTTATAAGAGAAAACAGTAAAAGTTTCGGACTTCACAAACTTGTTTCTAGTATACCCCATAACAATAAGAATAAAACCATATCAATACAAATTCATACTTGCTGCCAGTGCTTTGCCTGAAGGAACTTTTGGCACAAGTTTTTCAGGTTCCTTGTAATCAAGGGGAGGTGCAAAGTCCACCTCATAGTGAGTCTCAATGATACTTATTGCATTAGTTCGGCTTTGTTTTACTGATGCGTATTTAATACTTTTTGTTATTGTATGCCACTATAATACTATCTCCTGCGGTTAAGCAAGAAACGTTCCTCAGTGTCGTCTCCAAGCTGCATGAGAAAAGAATAAATGAGCCATGTTAGGTTTCACCCACAGGAAATATAGAGTAACAGAAAACAGAAGGATGAACCACTGTTCCTGATTTCCTATTACGCGCAGACAGGAAACACCAGACCATAAGACAAATACAGTGTTTAAACCTCTCAAAGCTTGAAAATCGCATTGCTATATTGGCAAACATCAACTGATAACCTTTCATTAACAGAAGAATCAGTGCAACTGGCAATTATGAAGAGGTATAACTGAAAAAAAAATGCTCAGTACCGATATAGATCTTTCTGCTCTTCAACTGACCAGGATGAGGGACATTAAGCTTGTCGTTGTTCACAGCCATCTTCTTCAAGTTCTTCTGTTAACAATTAAATATTCTCACCAATTCAACGAAGGGTATAAAAATTGAGTTCCAGAAATAAAAATGAAAAATAATCTTTGACATTTTTTTTCATTCAGAAATTAATGTACTGGTAATTTTGTTGGTCATACTTTACCTTAAATTAATGCAAAGAAAGAGGAGAAAGAGGAAGGAAAGGTCCAATGACATAAAGCATAAAGCAGCACAGCTCTCTCTCTCCTCCAAAGTCCCTCCGATAAACGAGAAAGTTGATTTCTGTGGTTAGGAGGCGTACGCGTGGAGCAGATGGAACCAATTGTGGAACAGCTGTCTCATAGGGCGACTCGTAATTTTGGCCAAATTGGAGGGCAATTGGCCAAACAACTCCAATTGGAAAGCCTCGCTTATATAAGTCCCTTCGGGTCTGGATATGATGCTCCGTCATAGTGATGGTGGTTGACGTGATCAGTGACATGCAATGGGACCATCTCCAATCCATAGTTTTAAATTAGAGATGTCAGTTTTGTTTGAAGGCTTAAAATATGGAACAGTCAAATTTGATTAATCATTTGATTTCTTTAGGTAATTTAAAGTATTCCTATAATCTAACTAACATATAATTTATTTATTTTTTAATTCGATATACATATAATTCACTTAGTTACATTCTTAACCATCCTTTTCTCTTAGTTACATTCTTGACCATCCTTATTTATTTATAGTGCATTTGATCACCATGATATATATTGACCGGTTTTGAGGACATACAAGAAAAACACACACACCCCAAAAAAAAAAAAGACATTTGTCTCACATCAGAGGGATAAAGGAAATATTAAGCCACGTGGTTAAATTAAAAATTAGCAAGTCAGCTAGCGTGGGTTGTTACAGGTGGTATTAGATCACAACCCTAGTCTACGTGGTGGGAGCCACCTCTAGGATCTGTATAAGCCAATCTCTTGAATCCTAGAGTAAGGAGCACGTGCTATATAGAACTAAATACTATACTATGGCTACAAAAAAAGGATATTGGGAGGTTGCATCATAAAGTTGGGAGACTGTGGGATCCACACTTTGTCCCGCATCGGTGGGGTAAATGGAAATGGGATCAATATTTGCAACCCAAGGTTTTGAAATAGTTTTGACAGAGAAAATAAAATTTTAAATGATCTTTTGACAACACTATTGAAAAAGGAGTCCTGCTGCTGCTGACCACTCAAATGTGTGGCATACCTTTTCCCTTTATCAACTCAACTAGGGTGTAGTTCAAAAAGACTAGGATGCCGTACTTTGTATGCATTTTCTCCATTATACATCAAAGTTACTATCCTTTTGTAATTTTTTTTACCATTTCTTTCAAACTAGTACTAAACTAAGTTTTGGCCTTAAAAATTAGTTGGCTTATTTTTTCGTTTTTATTTGATTTTTTCATGTTTTTTAGTTTTGCATCAACCTTTTGTGCGTTATTGGTTCGTCTCGGCTAGAGGAATCAAAAAAGTAAAAAATTATGATCAAAACATAAATTTTTTTGAATAAAGACAAAAATAAGTCAAAAAAACCAGCTTTTTATATTTTTTTCGATCTTATTCAAAAAATTGAGAGTTCTACTCATAATCTTTTACCTTTTTGGATCTCTCTCATCGAGACGAATCAATAATACTAAAAAAATCGATACAAAACTAACAAACGCAAAAAAATAAAATAATAATAAATTAAATAAAGTCAAAAGAAAAAGTTAAGTTGGCTTTTTAAGCCAAAACACCACTAATGCACCATTTGCTGTTGTTTTTCTCCCTTTTTTTTTTGGCCAAACTTTCATCTCGTTAAGAAAAATCGAGAAGAAAAAAATCCTTAACCATGATAAATGCTAACGGCTGCAATATTGCATCCGTTACGGGCTTCAACAAGGACACTTAAGTGGGTCACAAAAGTGTACTTTTTGTGGGACCCAACAAGTGTAACGGGTGCAACATTGCATCCGTTACGGGCACAAAAAAGTATATTTGTTGGATCCCACTTATGTATCTTTGTTGAAGTACATTTTACTTCAACAAGGACACTTAAATGGGAACCAACAAAATGTACTTTTTTGTAGGAATTAATAAGTGTACCTTTTTGGTACCCTTGTTAATAAGCCTATTGGCGCATGTGACGGACACACGTTAAGGTTGAAAAAGTGTGTTGATTGTGTGAAAAAGTGTATAAAAATATGTGAAAATGTATTAAAAATGTAAAAAGTATATTGAAGTGTGTGTTTTTTGTTTTGTGTATACTTATTGTGTGCTCATTGGGTACACATTAACAAAACCCATGTAAAAAAGATGCATATATCAATTTTTGGGATGTTCAAATTAGTTACCTAAGAGCAAAAATGTTAAAAGAAGGACAGCTGCGTCATTTCGTCCGAAATCTGTAGCCATGGCAGTACGACCTGACATTGCTTTGCAACTCCCCATAATTGACTGTCAATGTGATGCGCGTGCATCACATTCCTAACCACCCTATGGGTGATTCTTAGGCCTGATTTTGCTAATTTGAAAAAACTAGTTTTTTGGTTTTTTTTTGTCCTTATTCAAATTTTTTTTTGCATTTGTTAGTTTTCGGTTGATTTTTTGTAGTTTCTTGGCTTGTCTCGACGAGAGGAATCTAAAAAGTATAAAATTGTTAGCCAAACTTAGAGTCTTATGAATAAAAACGAAAAATTATTCAAAAAAACCGATTTTTTTGGATTATTTTCCGTCTTTATTTACAAAACTTTAAGTTTGACTAATAATTTTATACTTTTTAGATTCCTTTCGTTGAGACAAGCGAAGAAATCACAAAAAATCGATCGAAAACTAACAAATGTAATTTTTTTTTGAATAAAGACAAAAAGAAAAAAACCAAAAAATCAGTTTTTTGGATTTAGCCAAAGGAGGCCTTAGATTTTGCCTTGAAAAAGATAGAGGGAAAAAGTTTTCATGTAATGATGGTTGTATTTGACTGAGGTGATATGTGATCCATTAAATTTAATTATTGTGAAAAATTTGTTAGTTTTCAACTTTTGATTACCTACATGTTTGATAAATCAAATGATTAATCAAATTTGACTATTCCATATTTTTAGCAGAGCCTTCAAACAAAATTGACATCTCCAATTTAAAACTACGGATTTCTAACTGACATATATTTCACTTAGTTACATTCTTGACCATCTTTATTTATAGTACATTTGATAACCATGATATATATTGACCGGTTCCGAGGACATACAAGAAAAACACTCACAAAAAGAAAAGACATTTGTCTCACATTGGTGGGAGAAGGGAAATGTTCAACCACGTGGTTAGACTAAGAGTTAGCAGGTTAGTTGGCGCTGATTGTTACAGTTGGTTTCAGACCACAACCCTAGTTTACGTGGTGGGAGCCACCTCTAGGATCTGTATGAGTTACCTCTTGAATTCTGAAGTAAGGAGCACAATGCTGAGCATAGGGCTATACAAAACTAAGTCTTACATCATGGCCACCGAAAAAATGTTGTCTGGCCAATGCAACGTCCTAGGACATTCTAGGACATTGCATCATAAAGTGGGGAGATTGTGAAACTCCCAATTCGTCCCACATCGGTGGGAGAAAGGGAAAGGGGATCAATATTTGCAACCCAGGGTTTTGAAATAGTTTTGACAAAGGAAAATAAATTTTTGAAATAATCTTTTGACAACATTATTAAAAAAGATAAAGGGGGAAAGTTTTCATGTAATGATAAGTGTACTTGACTCAGGAGATATGTGGTCCATTAAAAGTGAAAAAGTTTTTTAGTTTTGATTATTCAAATGCCAAAATTTGGTTATTGAGTAAAAGGTCGCTAACTTTAATTATTCTATAATGAGCACTTTTTGGATCAAACATTGTTAACTTTGGTAACATTTTTCTCTAGTTATGCCATTGGAGAGAACCTAACCCTCATCGCATGTAATCTAGGATTGTTGGTCAACAATTTATAACGGCAATCCGATGTTCTCTATGTTGTTTTGTATATTGATTTTTGTTGATCTGGTTCTTGGTTCATGGATTTAACGAAAAAAAGAAATCAACGTATAAAATTAAAAGAAAGCATGGCAATCCGATGTTCTCTCTGTTGTTTTGTAAATTGATTTTCGTTGATCTGGTTCTTCGTTCATGCATCTAATGAAAATAATAATAATAATAATCAAACTCTAAAATTAAAAGAAGGCATAGATGCATGGATAAGGCTTGGCCATTTGGTCCTACTGGCATAGTTCAGCTGCAACCTTCCGTTGCACCAAAAAAAAATAAAAATAGTTCAACTGCAACACGATCTAAGGTGTGTTTTGGCCTAAAAAATTAGTTGGCTTATTTTTTTGTCTTTATTTGATTTTTTTCCGTGTTTTTTAGTTTTCCATCAACTTTTTTGTGTATTATTGGTTCGTCTCGGCTAGAGGAATCAAAAAATTAAAAAATTATGATCAAATCATAAATTTTTTTGAATAAAGGCAAAAATAAGTTAAAAAGACAGCTTTTTACACTTTTTTTGATATTATTCAAAAAATTGAGAGTTCTAGTCATAATCTTTTACTTTTTTAGATTCCTTTCACCGAGACGAACCAATAATACTCAAAAAATTGATGCAAAACTAACAAACGCAAAAAAAAAAAATTCAAATAAAGACAAAACAAAAGGTTAAGTGGGGCTTTTTAAGCCCAAACACCACTGAGGGTTCGTATTGTAACTTTTTAGGCCAAGAATCGTATCGGGCCGGGTCTTGTGGCCTACTTAACATAGCGGGAAATCCTGGCACCCGTTGTTGGGCTAGGGCTACAAAATAACCATACAAGGCCCATCAATATGGCGATCGTAGTGCCCCGGGTCTTGCGGCTCCACTGGGGTTTAGGGGGTTCACTAAGTTAAAAAAAATTACTAAAATTTTGTATATTTCTCATGTATAAAATGGTTGCCTACCCAGTTTTAATTTTTTAGGACGAAGACGGCAGAAGCCCAAACATACTTAAGAGAACTACTCTTTAGTCTCTTTTAAACTAATAAACTCTCATACCCCTTTCTTTTATTCTACAACAGATTTTGAAACCCTCCCTCACTGTTTCTCTCTCTCGATAGAAGTGAGAAGCCAGCATCTAGTAGTTAAGAAAATGCTTTTGTTTTTTCAATCTTTCTCTCTCGACGGACTTGACTCTCTTACTCAAATTAAATAATCATCTCTCTCTCTGTCTCTCTCTCTCTCTCTCTAGATGATAAATGATCCTCTTTCCTTCTTCCTCTTTGCCCTAAATCTAATTGGAAATTTAATACTTTTTACTCTTTTTTAACCTTGGGTTTAATAGCTTCTCTCTCTCTCTCTCTCTCTCTCTCTCTCTCTCTCTTAATTTTTTTTTATGTATATGAATTTCTATTTATTGATTAATGTGTTGTGTGTATCAGACTATTTGTATCATTTTTTTAACGACTATATTTTTTAAGGGCTATATTTTTTTAAAGGTGGTTGTGTGTGTATCAGTGTATCATGTATGACAGTGTGTATCATGTTCGATAATACTTTTTAATAATCGACTCACTTTTACATTTTTTTTAATGATACATAGAACTTTATAATATTCTGGCTTTCTCGTAATGTTATTGTTGCTGGAAATTTTTTTTAAGGCACAATTTTTAAATTAGGCCTAAAACACTCAAAACCCTTAGACCGGTCATTGATAGATCACGGACAAAGGAAAAGCCTTGGCCCATCTGCCCTGCTACTCCTTCACACGTCTCCTTCTTCCATGCCCCATCAACCACCACCTTCACCTCTAATGTTCTTTACATACCAAATTGCAATAATGTAGTTTCAGATCCAATAATTTCTAGATATTATCAATCAAATTACAATACCGACAACGGTCCGTGGTCCTTACTCCTTTGAGGGCATTTTGGAGTTAATTACTTTTAAAGTTTTGAATTTTGAACTGTAGATTATATTTTTTAAAATCATAACTAGAATTTGTAAAGTACTTAGATGATATGGGCAAAATAATTTTTTGTAAAAAAAATTTGTGTATAGTCAGGGGGTGACGGAAAAGGGTGTGGGGAGGGGCTGGGTCCCTACACAACTCTAGATACTCTCTTCTGTTTTTTTTTTTTTTTTTTTTTTTTTTGAGAAATAGGAGGAATTTCATTACTTTATAAAAATTCTATAAGATCGGCCCCTAAATGGAGGGCTAGGGGTCCAAAAACATGGCCCATGCTTATTTAATCTGGGTACAAAAGTTGCTCCCAAACCCAGCCATGGAATGGCTGAGGATTGGGTATAAGGCGCATAATTAATACTACATCCAATCGGGGCCTAACTTCTTGTTTCAATTCATGGCATATGAAATGAACTTACAAGCAAAACACTTACATGATAGTGATGAAGATGCCATATTCTTGAGTGGAATAGAAAACTGCTCTTGCTACGATCTCATTGATCAACTTTCTTTCGAAATTATTGTCGTACTACGATCGATACATTTTCGTTTCCCTGATTATCACGGAGTTCCATTTTCATTTCTCACAAGTTCGAATTCCAGCCATCTCAGGGATCAATCTCCAAATCAACACAGCATTCAGCTTTCCATCATTTCAAGATTCACTTCCTTTTCTTCAAGATGCACATACAGCGCATAAGGATGCACATTTAACACAAATCCTTGAGGCGTACATACAACACGTGAGGTTGTACATACAACACATTGCCTCAGGATGCACATACAACACATAGGTATATCCAATACCGCACAATTCCTCAATTTCATTGTCTCTGGCTAACCACCAATCATAAAGCTGAGACTCTGTGGGATGGTCTCCTCAGATCTCATCAATCACCATCCATTATCCTTATTTAAAATTTCATCAACGTAAACATCTAGCTGATCTCTCCAAGTCCGCAACTAATTTAATGAACCTAACGCGCTTTCTACGTTCTTGGTAACATTACCGCTCAATCAACAAAGTCATAACTTGAAATGATAAATAACAATTCATAATATCACCACAGTTCAATCACAACTAAGAACAATGATTATTTGTTAACTCGTATGATAATTTTGAATTAATCTACAAACATGAGTTTTAAGGCTTAGCTCCTTATTTACCGAAAAGTACATATTTTATTCACCTTAGTGCTTAGCCAAAATCATCTATCAATAAAAATTTGATTACTATGAAATTCTACGGGCAAGTTATTTTGGGTGTTAGGAACATTTTTGTTGAAGAACACATATCCAAAAATAGAAGTTACGCTAACCCAAAAGGGCTTTGAACAGAATCTGTCTACTTTTAACACTATATGAAAAATAGATCGTTTAGGGTTTAAGGAGATGGATTAAAGAGGTATAAAATTCATCGTGTTTACAACACCTTGTCTAACTTCCAGTGAAAATAGATTTGGAAAATAAAATGCTTAAGTCTTCCAATAAAATGTTAGAACTTCAATGCTTTACCTGAGCTTGACAGATTCTGTTATTAAGACATGTATTTCAAAAGCATATCAAAATAGCTCTTAATTTATGAAATTTAATAGGATAATATTTTAGGATGTTATCAACATTTTTTATATAGAAAATATTTCATAGAAATGAGTTTTTTTTTTTTGAAAAGGAAAGAACTTTATTAATCTCTGAATGGTACAAAGATTAAAAGGGAAAGAGAAGCCAAAACACCAACATGAGATAGGTTCATGATGGAAAAGAAGCAACCTCAAACCCCAAAGGAAGACAGTTGGCAAGTTGCCAACAAAATAGCAAACCAGGAAGCTTACTAAGAGAAAGACAATTACAAGGAATCAATGCTATTAAGTCTAAACAAGAAGTCATCAATTGTGAAGTTTGATCCCCCAGCTTTGGCTTTGACCCAAAGTGCAACTCTGGTCTTGATGAGCTCTGAAATTTTCTCCCAATCAGGAATGTGGTTCTCAAATACACAATCATTTCTCATGTTGCAGATTGACCAAAGCATAGCCAATGGAATTGCATCCCATATCAATCTTTTTGCCTTTTTCAATCTCCAATCTCCAATCTTTCATAGAAATGAGTTTAAGATATACAAAAACGTCTTTGAAGCTAGAATGTCCAAATTTGCCATCACTTACTAAAATCAATTTTTTCTAGAGTTCTATGAGATCAATTTAAGTGATTTCAGCGGCCACTTAAACATAAGAAGTGTATCTACAATTTGACATAAGAATCAACCCCATAAGAGGTTCGTAGTATTTTATATGAGTTTCCAAAGTTGACTGATCTAACCGGCACCAAGACAGTTTCAACACTTAGGAAGTTATAAGCAAGTTCCAAGCATCAATCAAACACCAAACACATAAATCAAGTCTATGATACATGTAGTATACTTAGGAATTAAAAGGTCTAGAGTAATCTACCTTTGGTCCGGAAGAATAAGCTCGGTTTCGGAAAATTTTCTCGGAGAAAGTCGCAAATTCGCACTGAACGTCTGACAGCAATAGAGCAGTCAAACTTCAACCGTTCTGGATGATTCTTGTGTCTAAAACTTAGATCTCGAAGAAACCTAAGCCTGAAAACCACTCCAAGTTGGAGAAAAATGGAGTTTTATGAAGGGTACATGGGCTACCCGAAAAAGAAATGGGGAATGGGTTCTCTCTTTGCTGAAAAATGAAAATGAGAATGGGATTTATTGGTTATGCCAAAATCTAGTGGTTAATGGAATGTGTGAGTATGACTTATTATTCAAGGGTTAAGGGAAAGTAATTTGGGGGTGTGTAAAGATCTAATTGGCTAGGGGATAAGACCAAAAATGGTTAAACATTTGTGATGCTTTGAATGATGGGTTGATGGAATGATAGGAGGGTTTAGTTAGGGGAATTGGACTAGATTTAGTTAGGAGGGAAGGAGATGTATATGCTCAATATATGTATATGCTCATATGCGTGAGTGTAATAATATAATTTAGGGAAAAACGTGAGGATTTAAAACAATTAAGATATTAGTCTAATAATAATAAAATAAAATAATGATAAACTTTAGTAGAATTTTAATAACATAATTTTATCCAAAAAAAATATAGGTCGAAAATCCGGGTCATTACAAGTCAAGTTCAAGGGAGAAGATCTCAAGCATTTTAATGGTAAAAAAGAATCGGCCTCAGGATCATTGTTTGATCCTTGATCAGGGGACTTCTTTGGGTATATTTCAACCTTCTACGTTGAATTTGTACCCAAATAAAGCCTAAAAAATTTCGGGCCCCTAAATGCCCATCTGTACGCACAAATGCTCCTCTGGTGCTTATTTTCCAAAAATCAATTTTTTACTCTGATTTGCAAAAATTTTGTGCTTCTCATCTTATTTTTGCCTACTTGTCATATTAATTTACATTCCATAAGGAAAATTTTTTCTAACCAAAAGTAGGCTTTCACGTTGTTAGAGTAATCTTCAAAACTAAATCTGGAATAGCACTTGTGCGCAAAAGTACGCATTTGTGCGCACAAGTCCTACTCTATAACCATTTTTCTCAAACGTTAGTTTCAAAATATTTTCATAAAAAGACTGGTGCTTTTCATGTTCTAAATTGTCATGCTAGCATTCATCTTCCTTATCGATTAGGAAATCAGTTTGTCAATTTTTAGAGGGAAAAAAAGAACAAAACAATTTTTCTAAACACGTTTCAAATCATCAACTTTTAAATAAAATAAAAGAATTAAAGTTGGCTTAAAAGTTGAAAAGTTTGGTTTTGGTTAAGTTTTTCATATTAATGCATTTTGTACACATTTACATGCATGTTATATTTATTCATATGTGTTTAGATTTATTCTAATTACATTTTTATCCTGTTACATGTATCAACGAACATTAAAGTAGAGACCAATCCTCGTGTTGGGTGAGGGGGTGCCGTAAAACCCTTCTCCTCTCATAACCTGGCTCCGAACCTAAAATCTTTTTGGTTGCAATGATCAGTCACAAAAGCCTTTTTCATAATACGGAATTGAAGTCACATTTTCAAAAAGGTTTCTAGGGTGACTATCCACAAACCCAGCTGGCGACTCCAGAAAAATCAAAATTCAAACCGGTAAAGTCGAGAGCCCTGTGGCACTGTCCACATGAGTACTATAATGTGCATGAAATATTTGAGAGTGTCATTGAAATGTTGTATTTGGCTACTCAACTAAAGTACTTGAGAATTAATGTAAAGGAAGCCTAAATGGAGCATGAAGTTGACACTATGTGATGCTAATAAGTCTACTAATGATCTTAGACTCGAAAAGTTGAAATGGACAATGATATATGTTACTTCTGTAAATATTTGAGGCATTATCAAAAAGTTTGTTAGTAACGTTAGAAATGATTCGAAAAGAGAAAGTAGTTATTTATATTGCTAATCAAACCTAGCTAATTGAACTCCCATAAACTATGAAGCTATTTGATTGAGTTAGTACTTATTTTTACAATAAGATGCGGAGATAGTTAAACTTATTGAAAACATAAGCCCATGGAGTTTCAAAGTATTGGGCTAGAGTTTTTACTAAAAGGGCTTTATGACTTATGTTTGACTGTTTAAGAGTTGGTCATCATTTATGTTCCCTATAATTTATGATTTTAGTTTTCTTTGTCCAAGCTTGATTTTGAAGGTTAGAAACAAAATTTATTTTTGTTGAAAGTATCAATTATTGTATTATGGTAACTTTTTTTATGAGTTGGACATACTCAAGTTTGATGACCATTTTATTGGAAACTCTCCTTTATCATGTATTATAATGGCAGTTTGGTAAGTAGCCTCATGAATGGAAATTACTTCATCTTGTGACATAAATGATTGAACATAGTTGCAAGAAATGTAGTGAGAGGTTAATATATGACAGGATTTTCTAAAATCAAAATTTTGTTAATCTCCTTATATGTGTGATTTGCATTAAGTACAAGAAAATTAATCATGTACATTAAGAAGTAAGTTACAAGAAATTATGGGATTCTTAAAGTGATTCATGTAGACATATTTTATCACCTGTAGATGGCTTTTCACGTTATGTTAATTTTTTTTTTTCTATTGCATGAAGATCTCAATCAATAAATACTCCCAATGTGTATATTATTGAAGTAGAAAGGGCAAATAGAAAATAATGTAAAAGTCATCAGATTGGATATGGGTGATAAATATTATGGAAAGTATGTTTCACACAGCAGAATGTAATAGCTGAAAGGTAATTGTACATTATTAGATATGGTTAGAAGTAGGGTAAATTACCTAGACACCCCCTGAACTATACCTTTTTTACGCAGACACCCCCAAAACTAAATTAACCTAAGACGACAACCCCTCATCTATTTAACGTTTTCCCCTTCTGTTAGCATTCTGTCCACTTTCATTAATAAATGTAAGTTTTCTTTCCAATATTGCCCTCCCCTATATTTTGGTGTTATTACTAAGTCTGCATACCAAACTGAAATTAAATACGCCACATCAAAGCATAATAATATCAAACCAGTCATCTTTCATACTTAATTGTATCAAATTAGTGAATCTGCCATTAAAATGGATTTGAAGGTACGGGTCTTGTGTAATACTACCTCAATCACGAATTTGATCTTGTTTTTTTTTTCTACAACATTTTTGAAAGAAAAAACACAGAAAACATTACTATTTTTTTCAAACTGGAAACTGAAAAAAATCCTAGGGTTTTGAGATGAGACTTGTCTCTCTAAAATGGTACAGGGGCAAGAAAAAAGGGAAAATAATATTTTAGTAAAAGTCTGATCAAGGGTTTTTAGGGGGTCTTCTCCTCCTCTCTCCCCTCTGCCCAATCCACCTCCAAACCCTGATCCCTCCTCGAGTCCGTAAAATGGATCCAATCAGACCCTCTTGGTGAAGTCCTCAGCACAAGGAACCAGTCCTCTCGAGATCCAGAATCTTTCTATGGTGTCGTTTGCGACCAGAACAACGTCACCGCCATTGCATTGAATGAGATCATTTTGGTCGGCTACTTGAAGTTTGCTACGCTGACTGGATTGAAAATGCTAACGAATTTGAGCCTGGTGGGGAATGAATTAACCGGTCTGCTCGTGCCCGAGTTAGGGCTTATCACTACTTTGCGGTACGTGGATTTGTCAGGGAACCAGTTCTATGGACCGGTTCTAGCCCAGATTAACAATCTGTGGGGTTTGGATTATTTGAATTTGTCGTCGAATAATTTTATAGGTGGGTAAGAGATGGAGCTTGTTGTTAGCCTCCTACAATCAAGAAGTCACCTTTTTCTAATATTTATATATTTTATTAATAGATAATTAGACGTAGATACACATATGAGCTACAATACACACACACACACACACACACACATATATTACCCTTTATATAGTGAATATATTTTCTAAAGACCACTGCATTCATGTTTCTTGTAAGGCAGCTTCAAATCCTTCTTTTGAACTGTGTATAGGAAAAAAACCAAACTTAGGACACCTGAATGTTTAAGGTTGTCCAGCAGAGGCAAAAATATGTAATTCACATTAAAATAATTTGAAGTTTAGTATGATTATGAATGACATTATTAGCACTCTAAAAAATTTAAAGCACATGGGTTTTACTATCGAACCATAGTACAAGAATCATAGAAATTGGTCTTTTAGATTCCTTAAGAATGGTGAAATCATTGGAAGTGATAAGCCATGTAATGTAGTTACCTAAAAGTTAGGGCATTGGTACTTTTACTCATAACTTAGAAAATGTTGTTCTTATAGTTCGTAAACAACATAATGACATGGAACAATAAAGTAAGTTGTCAATTACTCCATAATGAGATTGTCACCAATAAAGAAATTGTGAAAAAATCATAGAAGATAGAATTAAGAAAATCTCGAAGGAGCATGAGATTTTCCATTTGAATGATTATCTGATTTATCTACAAAATTGTGTTTTTTTATCCCATTTTATTTTCACAAGACACATAAGGTGATAATTTTACTAAATTAATTGATGCCATGAATGATGAGTTGAACCACTGGAACATAATGAGGTTTGAAATTTCATTGGATTGCCTTAAGGATACTAAAAATAAGTTTGTCAAGACTACACTTGACTTCGAGGGCAATATAGGATGATATAAAGTCAAACTTGTGGCTAAGGGTTACATTTAGAAATGAGGCATAACTGTAAAGAGCCTTTCTCTCATATATCTGAGAAGAGCTCGCAGAAAATTATCGTAGAGTTGGTAACTCTTTATGATTTGGCGTTACATGTAAATGTGAAAATTACTTTCGAATGAGAGTTTAGATGATGGGGTCTATGTGCAAGGGTGGAGCCACAATTGGGCTGTGGTGGGCGCCAACCTAGGTGCATCCCAAAGAAAAGAAAAATCTATAGGTAAAATATTAGCCCAAATGCTTAGCCCAACTCATATCATTTGTAGCCCAACCCAAAACACACAAATCAACCCAAATCGATAAATGCTTGATCCAATAGTTTTTCAAATAACTTGACAGGAATTGGTGTTTTCATAATGGTTTGGAGAGCACTTGCTGATAATTGGATGAATTAAAATTTTACGGGTATCCTTAAAAACATATTTTAAACAAGTTGAATGTTTTGGATTATTAGTGTGGGGCTACAAAATCAATGGTGTGTATTATAGTAGTTTACTGCATTTTAGGTTAGCCCAGGGTAAATAAATGTCCTAGCTCTGCCCTTGTCTATGTGAATTAACATGAAGGCTTCTCAAGTAATGTAAAGTAAAAGAGCATTTGGCTACAAACTTAAGAAGTCAACTTTTGGACTTAAACAAGCTTCCTGCTATTGGTTTCTTATGTTTGCTAATACCATTGGTTCCTTTGGATTTAAAGACAAGCACTATTAACTTGTGTGTTTATATCCAAAGATTAGTGGGAGTAAGTTTATATTTTTGACATGTATGTTGACGGTGTTTTGCTCGATATAATGATCTTTATTTGTTCGCACTTAAATGTTTTTTCTCATGAACTTTTTTGCTTGAGTTTATTAGCTACTCAGGTTCAGATTTTGTTTGAAGCTTTGATAGTAGAAAGTTTACTTATGACTAGTTGTTCCTATTATGTGCAGGAGCAAACAAAAGTTTTAAAGTAACTATCATTGTTTCATCTATTATGATGGTTAAATTGTGGCATGCTTAGCAGTTGGAAAATTAATCTTAGGACTTGGGGTTGCCGACACCATTACCTAGTCGCTAAGAGTTTATGATTCTGCAACTATTTTCTTTTCTAAGAAAAATTTCAGAAACCAAAGACATAAGCACACAACTTATGATTGCAGATCCACTCAAGAAGGGGTTAGTGCAAAGACATTAAAGAACTATGCTAATTGAATGAGTCTAGCATAACCTATATCAGTTGTAACTCGTGGACTACATTGCAATGACGTTGTTATTCAACAATTTGAGAGATCTGATCTCACTGATGTGTTTCTTATAAATTCCTGTTATGAACAGTGTACATACATATATGAGAATGAATCGATAGAGGAATAGTCTTTGGTAGAAGACATTATTGTTGGACCTTTGAATGTACTCATCATTAATTGATCATGTTAGGTAGTTTGCTAGTGTTATAGTACATGGAAGGGACTATGTTATTTATTAAATGTAGAACTGCCATGAGTGTTTTTTTTTAATAGTGTTAAGTTTTTCAATAATAGTATTATGACAATGACCAAATTATGAAAAAGGTTGATGTGGTTTAACGCTTAAAGTTAATTTCTTTGAATGCAATGTAAGTATCATAAGAGCCAAGTGGAAGAATATGTTGTTACTAATTTAATATTTTACATTTACATTTTATGGAGTAGTCCGCAAGTAATTAATAGAATTTGGGTTAGTTGGAGAGACTTAGTCTTCTCCTTATATCTCTCCACAATATAAGATTATGGGAGTTTGTTGATACCCACCTTGACTCAAGTTCGTATTTTTTCTTTGTGTCAAAGGGTTTCCGGATTATCCTAATTGATTAAAAGTTATCTTTATATGCCTAATCCTTGTTTTTTTTTTTTGATCGGGAATTTTTTTATTAAAACTCGACAAAGGGTACATTGAGATCAAAGCCATCGCCAAGCATAAAACCAGGGAAAGGCTATGCAAACACCTCCAGTGAAATACTGAAAGGAATGCATAAAAAAAAGGAAAAGAAATACAATACCAACGTCCTAATTCCTAAATCGTGATCAAAGTAAAAAAGGCTAGCTTTACCATGATCACTCTTATGCCTAATCCTTGTTAATCTCCTTATTATTCTTCACAATATCAGAGAGTAGCCAGATTATCTCTAACAAATTTATGTTAGCCTTCTGTTCCTATATATACTCATATACTTCAATTGGCTGATAATCCAACTTACGGCCATATGTTTGAATACAACAACCGAAAGCTTCAGATGCTTTTTCTTCTTTTTTAACCAATATACAAGTGCTCCATAATATTCTTACTTCACTAGTTTATATTTTGACCAGTTGTCGTATATATATTTGCTACTGATTTCATATGGATTTCGAGTGTTGGGAAACAATTGGTTCGTGAGTTTAATTCGCTGCACAGAAGAAAACTCGAAGGTCGTTGTATGTTGGGGAAGGAGCGCCATTCAATCTTGTGCAAAAGGGCGTGTATCTTTCCTAAAGAGCACTATTCGCATGCCTTGACCACTCTACAAGCTTTTCTAATCCTTTCTCTATCTATTTTATTTCCTCAATTTTATTGATGAATATTATTTAGAATTATTATTTTAACAAAAATTCCTATTTCATATAATTTCTCCAATAGAATATAAGATTATTTTCATTATTGGCCCACATTACATAATCGGCACATATGGTAATTATATATTGACAACATTTTGAGCCATATCTTTTCCCTAAGAAATTATATGATTGGTCAAATTGATGGAATGTTTTCCTAGAATCCCACTTTGATGGAAAGGAGAATAATCTCTTTATTAGGAAACAGGTCCTCTTTCTGCCTATAAAAGAGCACATAGTCTCCCATCAAACTATGACACTAATTTGCTAGTATAGAGGGCAAGAGAGAGAAAATTGTATTCCACCTAGGGCATAATGCTCTTGGTAAATTATGTTTCTTAAATGAATTATTGGATCGCTAAAGTTCCTCATGAATGGATCCGAATATGCTGTTCTTAATTTTTTATTCCGCTTGTTATTGTATTGTGATTATCATGAAAGTTCTAGACCCTAGCATAATTGTAGACTGTTAATTATGTAACTTCCATTAAGATATTTTATGCCTCATGAAATGCTTGGTTGTGTTAACAAGTGAAATCAATACAGTAATATAGATGCATGAGATTGTGTCGTGGTCCGTTTAATCTTTGTTTTTACTTTTAAAGATACCATTTTGATCTAGAGTAATGTGAAGTTAATCATAAATATAGCAAACGGCAGACTTTCGTCTGCTGCGTGCAAAGACAAAATTGAATTGCCAAACTTCCACAATTCTTAGGTTGTCCTTAGTAATAAGCTTGCTCTTGATGGTCTTTGAAAATTATTGTTGATTTTTAGAACACGATGAAGTAATTGCATCTATCTCAAACTCTCTTCAAATGTGGGTTATTATGAGGAATAATTTGAAGAAAAAGTATAACCAGAATCAACAATTACCTCAAACTTACAATAACAAGATTAACACCACCCATGAAAAGGCCCGTTGACATCGCACCATATCCATAGTAGAGATCAAAAAGCGTCATCTCTACTTTTGTGATCTCATTATGTTTGGAAATCTCTTCATAATCAATTTTTGTTCCACTCTTGCTACTGCAACTTCAGAGTCACTCGAAAGTGTTGAATCGGCTTCACTTCCACTGACAACATTATTTGCGATAGGAAAAGTTTTGGTCAGCTTGCCCAAAATAATGTGCTTCCGATCAAGGAAAAATTATTCATTGCCTGTCTCCTTCTATAAGTTCTATTCTTACACACCGATTTAGGGCCTGAGTCCAAGTGTATGGACCTAACATCAACAGTGGAGGAGAGGCCCTAGGCACTGAATAATCTCTCCTTAATCAAAGACAATTAGAACTAGCATCTACTTTAAATCGAAGCCACAAAGGGTAGCAATACCAAGCGGCAAGTTAACAAATGAGGAATACAACACTAGATATTTTGTGTCGCAGTAATAGTCACAATCTGAAATTGTAACCTGTTTTACAGGTAAATCCACCCGTAAAAATGTACCCAGCTTGTCATCATTTTTGTAGAGATCTAGAGAAAAATGAATGAACTTTTCTAGTAGCCAAAGTGACAGACATTTTGAAGGCAGCCTGACAATCCTAATCCTTTCAATAAGGCAATTTAAAGTGTTGTCATCCTTGATGTCAGAGAAGAATACATGCTTCTCGTCAATGGCATCAAGAAGCTCTAAAGACTTCAAACTATTTTGAATAACCTGCTGACAAAAGGTAGTGTGTCACAATAACAACATTTAATCCTGAATAAAATGGACCATACTACTGGGGCGGATAATATTTTACCGTATCATCGCTTTGTAGTAACATTGAGAAGTAAAATACTGTGATCCATCAGTTCCTTCAAACATTTCTATAATCTGACAGATATAGTCTTTTTTTCCTTCATCAGCTTAAATAGAACAAGCCAGTTGATCTCATATAAACCACATAGCAATAAAACTATTGATTGCATATCTAGATATACCAAAAACCCAAAATCAAAACACTAATGGCCTCAAAATCAATGTCATGGTCAATATAGAAAACTCTAGACAATGATGATGTTATCATATTCGTAAACCCAAGGGATGTTAAGTGGGTGAATCATATGTTAGCAGTTATGCCATTCTACCATTATACTAAGGATTTTATTTACCTCAACTTCTGGAAATCAAATTAAGATGAAGCTTTAATAGAGTACAGTATAGCTGTTCAAAAGGCCTCTAGATCATGTGGCTGGAGACAATTTGATCATGTGGATGTTACGTTGGCATTTGGTGCATCATGCATGACGTTAGTCTAAGGAGTGGTTCGGGCATGTGCCTAGCATGCGCTTACTTAGAGCCTAAGCTAAGTCAATGTGGATAAAGTACAGTTGTAAGCCCTGAAGAGTTACGTTGCTCATACTCACCCTATGAACTTCCTCATTTCAAGTGAAACTTACTCAACCATTGCAGTGCCTCCCGGTCATTTCTAGACAATCAGACATTTACATTGGTTCTTGTCTTAACATCTACGTGAGGTAGAAATAACTCTGTTCAAAATCTGAATCCAAGCTCCATTTGAAGAGAACCACACGAACACCACCCCACCATAATATGATACTAATATATACCTATATGGAGTAGCAACTTCTAAACATTTTTTTTATAGATATATTGTACATAATGTTTTTCTTTGACTCTTCATGCAGCTTTATTCTCACAAACGGGAGGTTAAGTCAATCAATTGACTATTGTCCTTATTTACTAAACATTAACACTTTTCTAAGCTTGAGTAGGCTTTTGTAACAAGCCTTTTGTCTCCTTTGCAGCTCACTTTGTGCTTAGTCACCAGAATAGTCAAACACTAAGCAACGGTAAACATAATCTATTTTTGGTAAAATCAGTTTGTCTTTATTCTTCACTCATATGTAGATGAATGTCTTCTTCAAGTCAGTAGCTTTATTTCGTTACTGGTGAACCACTTGGTGCTCGAAATTTTTGCGAGATTTCTTTTTCCTTTAGCTAAGTGAACAACCCGCCTCCGTTGAGCTTTATACTTCTTTTTTCTAGAATCTTTTAGCTTTACTTCCTTATGAGTAAAATACTTAGAAATGGAATTTTCTTCTAGCTCATTAAAGGAAAAAAAGTGTAACAAAAGGGTAAATTGATGTGGTTAATGACATATATGAAAGAACTACAACTACTACTAAATCTCCAATAGGGGAAACAAGGGAATTTTCAATGAAAGTAAGATCACACCAATGATCCACTCTGAGCCTATGCCTCTTTAACTTATGGATGAATTGAATAATGATTACGCATAATTATGATAATAATTGGTATGTCGTTGCAGATGATAATGTCTTAATAGATGAAATTGCAAGAGGTGTTAATGCTGCATTAAAAACTTGGAGAAAAGAATTGAGTCAAAAGCTTTTAGGATTAGTAGAAGTAGAACATGGTACTTGCAATGCAGGTTTAAAGGTAGTCGAAGTGTTTTAATAAAGTAATCCTCCAAAATCAGGAATAACCAAAAATTGAGCATCCAAGTATCTTGGCTCGATATTAAGTTCTTATGGAGAGATTGAAAATGATGTAATGCATGGGGTAAAAGTTGGATGGATCAAGTGGTGGGGTGCTCTGGGAGTATTGTGTGATCACTAGATATCCACAACGTTGAAAGGAAAATTCTACCATTCTGCTACGAGGCTTGTCGTGCTATACAACAAATCAACAATCATTGGGTTACTAAGAAAAAACATACAAGTAAGAAGAGCGTAGCCGAAATAAGAATGTTGAAATATATGTGCGGTAAGAATTTGTGATGGACATTGAGATAGCTATCTAGTTTACTTTTCCATTTGATAAAATCAAGATAAAATCATTGATTTTTTTATCAGAACTTTTCCTCATTTGTAAAAATCTACCCAGTGATTTTATCAACTCTCCTTAAATCTCTCACACACTCAAGTGATTTTATCTAATGAGAACACAAAGTATTATTATCAACCCTCAAAACTTTTATGCGATTTTCCATTTTATCAAATAGGAATGATTGCAACAAATACAAATGTAGAAGCCAACCCACAAGAACAATAATTTCTAATGACTTATTAAAGATTAAGTAAAATGGAACTAATTACCAAAACAGAAAAATACTTCGACCTAAAAAAACATTAAACATTACAGAAATTAAGAATATTCATATTACAACATGGATTTTTCTAACATTCGCCTATTGGGCGAACAATAAGGTAGCCCATGTGCCAACAAAGCTAACTTTTTGACAACCTTGTTTTGATAGATTTGAAGGGACTTGTTCCTCTTAAAGTTAAATAACCATATTGCCCTCATTCATTAATGGGATAACAACACTGCCCATGTCGTATGGTGCCCTTTTTTGAGGATTTGGGGTTCTTAATGTTGTTATATACCGTATATGGATATCTTGTTGTGAGAAGTATTTTCCCGAACAGTATAACGGCACCCCAAGCACGTACGATATAGTGGATACATCTGCAAGCAGCACGTGAGGGTGCACGATCAAGCAGCCGACCACGAGGAAGGTCAGGAAACCCACGCATGGGACCACCGTGATATAGCCGACCACCATGGGTCAGCTCGGGTGCACGATCAAGTACTAATAATATGGCCATCTGTTGGCCCAAAAAGCAACCCAAGAGGGGGGGTGAATTGGGTTTCTTAAACTAAAATAACTCTTAAAATCTAAATGCAAAATTGAGTAAAAAAAATATGTAAGGGCAGACTATAAGCTCAGATTGACAGGAATGATAATCACTAGAAATTCCAAAATTGCAAGACAGATGTTAATGAGATATAAGACACAATTATAATGCAACACTAAGACAATTAGCTATTGCTATTTGGTTTGGAAATAAACGTGATGCAGCAGTTGAGAATGCCAACTAACCAAATTGATAATGCCAACTCTAAGATAATCAGTTATTACTAATCAGATTAGTAATGCAATTTCAGATATGCCAACAAAAAAAAAAGAGTGTAGGGAAGAGAAAATCAAACACGAGGATTTTATAGTGGTTCGGTCCGCAACTTCACGGCCTACTCCACTCCCCAAGTATCCTACTCGGGAATTGCTGCACTATCTCCAATAGTTGTTACAAACCTCTAGCTTCGCGGGGAGCTAGAGAACCTTTACAACGAGCGATTACTCCCGAATCCACTCCCAACTAGCTAAGAATCCGGCGCTAGTCAGACCTAACTCAAGTAATTTTTCTACCCAAAACTCACTCACAAAAAGGCAACAGAAATTCTGAAACGAGGGTGTATCTCTCCCTTTTTACAACAAGGTTCAAAACCAAAACTCAATCTGGAGTAGAGTATTCAAGATGAAGAACAAAGTTTATACGACAGATTAGCAAATAATGGCTCACTGATTTTCTTCGAGAGTTCGTAAAAAATACCGTAGCTGTAGCTTCCTCTTGGTTCGCTTTTTAATGCTGAAGACCCACTTGAACATTAGAATTTCTTCTAGCCGTTGCACAAAAAAATCAGCTCCAAAATCTTTCCTTGTTTACCAATCCCATCTTTAGCAATTGAAAATCTGCAGCCAGCAACATCTTTCCTTATGAGTTTCTCCAGCCTCTTGAAATTTGAAACAAGATTGGTCCTTAATCTTGATTCTTCCCATACACTTGACTATTGGAGATAGGATTTGATGAAGCCTCTTCCTTGATTCTTGATTGAAGAAAAGCCAAGCCTTCTTCGATTCATCAATTGCAAAACAATAATGATACACATACAGCAAAATGTTCCAACACTTTTCTCCAACAGCGAAAACGACGTCGTTTTGGCTGTTCCAAAAAAAAAAAAACTCAAAATTTGAAAATCTGATCGGGACTCCCTCCCCCGCCCCATTTCATTCGACCACATAGAGAGACAACACCGCCGACCCACCCCCCCCTCCTCCTCCTCCTCCTCCTCCCTCCCTCCCTCTCCACCTCCACCGGTGCCACCGCCAGCGCCACCGCCGGCGCCACCAACAGACGACCGGTGAACCAACTACTACTGGTGAAAGAAAAGGTCAGTCTCTCTCTCTCTCTCTCTCTCTCTCTCTCTCCAAGAGAGACCCATGAACCAACTATTACGCTTGTAAGATTGATTTATGGCCACATTTGTTCCTTCCATCTCCTCCTCATATGTTTGCATTTACCCTTCTCAGAGACCCATTAACCAGCTACTGGTGCTTCTTCTAAGGTAGATTTATGGCCCCATTTACCCTTCTCAAAGACCCATTAACCAGCAGTTTGTTCCATTCATAGAGATAACCCTAATGGATTGAAAAAAAACTAGGGTTCCAATTTGAGAATTTGAAAAACCTTTTTGAAAATCCCTAATTCGAACCACCTAATTTGAAAACCCCCAATTCGAAATTATCAAATCATGACATTTTGATACTTTCTGTGTAGCCTAGTTTATTATACTACTCTTACTGATATTGACAGAATCGCTACAAAGTTCGATTATTTTTCATGTCTTCTAAAGGATTTTAAGCAGTTGATTGTAGTATCTTTCTCCCGCAAATATTTACCTCTCTTGCTTGTGTATTACATGCATGTCCCATATAACTAATTGTATTTTTATTTATTTTTGAACCAATAGATGATGTCGCCAGAGTCTGTTCCATCGGCAAGGCCTCATTCTCCTCCAGTAGTAGAAGAAGAGGAATGGAGTCAAGAAAGTGACGACGAAGTAGAGGTGTGGAGTGGTCCTTCGAATGAAGTAGGTGATAAGATAGATGAGATAGATACTAACGAGAATGGAAATGAGGCAACAAAGAATTGTGAAGATACGGTTGAGGAACCGAAGGTCGGAATGATATTCGACACATCAGATGAAGCTTATTTATATTACTCAAGATATGCTAAACAAAAGGGGTTTGCTATAGTTAAAAGAACATCGAGAAAGGGAAAAGATGGAAAATTGAGGGATGCGACTTTTTCATGCAGTCGTGCAGGAAAGGCAAAGGTGACAACAAGCAACCCAGTTAAACCAAGGCCACAATCAAGAATTGGTTGTCAAGCTCACATTACAGTTGGTGTATGTCAAAAGGATGGAAAGTGGTGGTTGAGCCGGGTTGTTTTGGACCACAATCACGAACAGAGCCCAGGAAAGGTAAGGTTTTTTAAGAGCAACAGGGTGCTTGATAAACACGTAAAAAGGAAGATTGAATTGAACGACAAAGCTGGGATCAAAATGAATAAGACTTACATGAACCCAAGTTCACAAAGCAACATGCCAAGTTCATTCAATAGTCAAGTGTATGGTTGGGGAGGGCAATCAAGTCTTTTTGAAAATCAAGGGCATGGTTGGGGAGGGCAATCAAGTCAAGGGCAACAAAGTTTTACGGATATGATGAACGCAAAGGATAATGGCGAAGAGTAGAATAGTTGCTTGCTTCCAATGAATATGTAATGTTGGAGTATTAGTAATGTTTTTTTTATTTTTTTTATTTTGGAATCTTGCATTTGTTACTTTGAATGTGTAATGTTGAAATCTTTTGGAGTATTAGTATCGTGTCGTGTCTGTATCCCGTGTCCATAACAATCCAATGATGTTGTTAGTCTTGCTTATGGAAATATAATTTCTTTGGTAATCTATATTGTGTCCGTATCCTGTGTCCATAATTGTTTTGTTTGAATGATAATGTCCAATGACGTTGTTAGTCTTAATGGTTACTTGTTGCTATAATATGGAAAGAAATATTGATCTTTGTCTTTTATGGATGTTAAAAAAAAAAAAGGCTAATCTGGAAAAAATTGGGCAGCATCTCCTCTATTTTTTTGCCTAGCCCGACGTCTCAACGTCTCATCATACAGTCAACAAGAGCAGCAAACACAGTTCATATAATAGATTCTCGCAGAATAATGCTCATATTGAAGTCCAAACTTCATTTAAAAGAGAACTCTTATAATACAAGAACAAATTAGGGCTTTCATTACTTGAACAAAACTATACATGAACCCAGGTTCTACATATGTCCAATAATCTGGCTCTATGTACAAACAAAAAGAAAAATCAAAAGCCCGAGTGTCCAGTCGTCCTCATCATTCACACTCTCGCTGCTCCATTCACACCCAGGCTGCTCTACTTCGACACATTGTGGCGCGCTCCTTACGGTAGACTATTCTTCTTCTCGTCATGTCTCCAAATGGTAGAAATAACAAGGCTGAAAAGTAGTTGGTTTTGAGGAAGTTAGAGTTGGCCGTGGCTGCTGGCTGCTGCAAGTCTCAAGTTATGTTGGCTGCTGCTGTCACTTCTTGCTGAGCACTCGAAATCCACCCCTTTCACAGTTATATTGGCACGGAATCCACCTAAAATAAGAAGTGGCTAAAATTAGAATTTTTATCCGCATAACATACCTGAATCAAATAAAAAAAAGGGAGTACAAATCAGCTGTAGAAAGCACACTAAAACAGAAATTGGTTTCTTGCAGAAGCTTTTTAACCCAAAATACCAAAGAAATTACACGCAAAAAAAGGAGTACAAATCAATGGAACAGGAAAGGGAATAAAAGAAATGAACAATATCAAGGAACTTAAGGACAGTGTAGTAACATATCAATAATATCTGACTGGGTGACAAGGCATGTGGATGATCATGTAAAATACCAACTGATAATCGCTAAAAGAGGTTTACATTAGCCACAAGAAAACCTTTCACCATCCCTTTTCAAAAGAGAGACGGAAACTACAGCAATAAAAACAGGAAAACCTTATCCGCGGAAAAAAAAAAACGTGACTTACAATCAATATGTCAAGTTACCTGCATACCCGTACATCAGCCCATTTTCAGAAACAGGAGAAGGCATATGATGTTGGTAGTATGCCACAGGAGCTTGCAAGTTAAAGTTTGTAATCTATTTTGATGTGTAGCATTACGATATAAGAGTAAGTCATGCTTAATGAAGAGGTCAATTTTTTTAAATGAAACATTATACCGTCATAGCATACAAAACCATGTTCAAAAGTACCAGCTTACCCTCTGTTGGGGATAGATGATATGTTGGTAATGTCCAATTGTTCTCGTAGCATAGATCATCCAGTTCCTGGTGTGAGAAATTTTTTGTCACAAATAACCACTATGAACTCCACAAGACTCTAGTAACTTTTTTCATTCCATATGCACACTATGTAGATGAACTCATCAAATCAGTTACAATGTCATTGCATTTCAGCAAAAGGATCAGAATTAGCAACATAACAGCTAAATATAATACACAACTAGTCAAGGGCTTAGTATGTTGCAAAACCTTCACAATGAAATGATAAAACACACAGTAAGAAGATTCTGATAAACACAATCCCATTACTCCCTTATACATCATTGACTGGAGTCCATTTTAGCCTTGGCTTTGGATCAGTGGGTAAAACCAAGTGTGTATCTTAATCAGTGGGATTAATCAAATGAGTTCATTCTTAATTACTTCGGTTGATGTGTTCTGTTCAAATTAGGGGGTTTCCAATCATGAACCCTAGTTTCTCAAGAATTAGGGTTTCCAATTAGGAGTTATCTAGATGAATCAAACAAGGAGGGAGAGAGAGAGAGAGAGAGAGAGAGAGAGAGAGAGAGAGAGAGAGAGAGAGAGAGAGAGAGAGAGAGAGAGAGAGAGAGAGGCCAACCTTCGCGTCGTGTGTGGTTCGAAGATCGCTGGGTAGAACGCTGGGTTTGGGCCGGCGAGGGTAATCTGTTTCAGACCTTTCTAGGCGGCAGAGACGGAGGCGGCGGCGGTCACCGGAGGTGGAGAGGGTGGCCGGTGGGATGGCCGGTCGTGGTGGAATGGGATGGTTGCCCTCTCTCTCTCTTTGGTCGAACGAAGTGAGAGCCAGATCTGTTTTTGAAGTTTTTTTTTTTTTTTTTTTGGAACAGCCAAAACGACGTCGTTTTGGCTGTTGGAGAAAAGTGTTGGAACATTTTGCTGTACGTGTATCATTATTGATTGCAAAAGATCCGGCTTCAATCACCGAAACAATCGTCGCTTTCTTGCTTTCATCGATAAAACCTACTTGGGAATATTATACCCTGTATTTCTGTACAATGGCAGGTTATAAAACATAAGGAGAAATTGCTCTTAAGCCCCTACAATAGTGGCTTATAACAGAATTAGCCCTATTGAAGTATATTATGCAATGAAGCCCAATAAATATATATTTCATTAAGGAAACCCATTAGACTAATGAAGCTTAAATTACTGTATGTTTGTTATCATCAAAATATAGAACCTTGGGGCTAACACCATCAAACCGTGGGCTTTTCTTAAAATGTTTTTGTTATGATTGCTTGCAAAAAGTTAGCTAAATCTGATATCGTTAGGGCTTTTCAGAATTCGTAGGTGCCCTATTAATTCTAAAAAAGCCCTTATTGAGATCGGGATGAGTTAATTTTTTACATGAACCCACAAAAATACATTATAGAATAATGAGCGATTCAAATCATTCTTGCATGCGCCAACCCCCCCCCCCCCCCCCCCCCCCCCCCCCAATTAACAAATTATTGATGTGAAATTAAATCGTTCGCTTGGCGAATTATGAAAAAGCCGGGTCTTATTTTGGGTCCCTCAAATATGATTCAAATCGCGAGTTCTTCTTAAAACGTTTAAATATGGGTACTTGAAAAAAATTAGCTCAATCCAACCTTGGTAACAGCTTTTTTCAAACTTCGTAGGGCGCCCGACGAAGTCAGAAAAGCCCCTACGAATTCTGAAAGAGCCTCTACCGATACCTACGAATTTTGAAAAATCCACCAAATCATCGGGCTGCCTACATATCCTCTACGCATAAGGGGAATCAGGTCACTCTGTAGTTCAGACCTCGGTCTGATTTATGAAAATATATTTGATTTCACTGAACTAATCCTGATGTTTTTATTTTGAGGTTTCGTGACAATGTTAAGACTGTAGATAACAAGCAAAGGTAAGCGATCTTAGAAAGTACCGAAAAAGATCCAGTAGGGAGGTGGGGACACTGGGGTCCTTCTCCAAGCCTGCTTCAGCGCGTACGCTGTGTTGTCAATCTTTTTGATATTTCTCGTCTCAAACCTTGACGAAACTATCGCGGTGCACAGCGACAAAGTCATGTTTATATTAGTGTGAATTCTCTTGACTCACAGACTGATCAAATATAAATATGCTGTAAGATGGCATCCGAAACTAGAAGCGAGTCCAGCCCATGGGCAGTAGCCGAGCCGACACAATTCAATATATGTTATCTGCATGTTGAATATGAGCAGGCATATATGGGTATCTTAGATGGGTTTACTGACAGATTACCGGCTTGAACCCTTGGGTAGAGAATTGGATAGAGCTTTCGCTGTATATTTGAGAAAATCTTTCAGAAAAATTGGCTATAGCCTCTGGCAGAAAATGGATGATTTTGAATCGATATTCAGACAAAGTAATGGCATGACTGGATGATTTTGAGTTAGTACTCAAATAGAGTAACGGTAGGATTTATGATCCGAGATTTCTTTTTAGAGAAATTCGGCAGCGCTTACGTGTAGCCCTGGCCACCGAAATTTCTTTTGGGAGAAATCTGGTAGAGCTTCTACGTTGAAATGGGCACTGAGGTTTCTTCTGGGAGAAAGGCAGAGCTACCGCATGGACTAGTAATCTCTAAGCCTGAATCTGCACTATGACAAACGCAAGCATCAGGCGGAACCAGAGGTCAGAGGTGTGTGAATGTATGTGTCAAGAAAAGGTTGGGGAGAAGGGGTGCCTCTCTATTTATAGAAAAATTAGGGGCCTAAAAAATAGGCTACTGCCATGTTGCAGCACCCTAGAGGGTGCCTCAAAATACGCGCCCATCAAGTGGGCACCTATAGGGATTTGCTCTGTCTCATGCGATGAAGTCCCGGCTCGGTGCTGGCATAGAGTGCTTTGATCCAGAAACATCCAGGGAGATACCCTTAGGATTTTGAGGTGCTTTATAAGTCATGGCGAATCATTTTTTTTTCTTCAAATTATGCTCCTAAGATAGAGAAACACGACTATCCGTTTCTCGGTTGAATTGGAGTGCTGTAGATGATCTGATGGCCAAACGGAGTTCGATTGACCTGAAATTTTATAGGGGCTTCATAATGGTTAAAATGAATTTACAAATGGTTTATATTTCAAAATTTGGGTCCCGATGTCCATGATCATGGAATCGACTGTCTCTGGAAGCGCAATGTCCCCGAAAGTAGCAACAGGCTCAGAGTCACCCGAAACTTGACTCTAGACTTAATTTTATCACATGAAGCTTAAATATGAAGTTTGGTAAGATTTGGAGTACAAACAAATAGGGCTGTCAAAAAAAACCCGCGAACCGTGAATCCGAACCGGACCGAACCGAACTGTAGGTTTTGGATTGGGTCCGTGGATTAATGGTCCGGACATGGATTGAAAAATTAGAAAATCGTGCTTCGCGGTTCGGTCCATGGATTTTCATAAAAGAACCGTGGATAAACCGAACCGGACCGTGAGAATTTAATCAATTAAAAAAAATATATTTATATATATAATATTGGGATAAGAATTATAATTAAACATATTATTCTTAATTTTATACCCTAAATAGGTGAATGTGGTATAACTGAAAAGTAAAGGCGCAAACTGCAATTAACAATTGTAATTTTGCTTGCACGTATATTAGCTACTCTCAGACTCCGGGACTGGTTGTGGTGAAGACTTTTGTTTACTCACTTTGTATTATGCTGTTTCTGCATCTTTTACTACTGCTAGTGTTTACTTTCTTGAATGTAAATCTCTTTGAATCATTTTGAAGCGTTGTTGGTGACTTGGTGTTGTTTATTAAAACTTAAAAGCTACTGATGAATTTGTTCCAAAAGTTACATTGAGAATGTGAATGTGGAATATATATTTTTATTTTGTGAAATGTTATAATCCATGGATAAACCGCGAACCGAACCGTGATGTTTTTATTGTTTCGGAACCGGACTGTAAACTTTTGGTTTGGACACGGATTCCCTTACATTGGTCCGTAGACTTTTGGTTCGGTCCTCGGATTCATACCAATCCGCACCAAACCGGACCGTTGACACCCCTACAAACAAAACCTGGGTCTTCTGGCCTTGTTCGCCTGTTTTTACCGAGTAAAGGTAAGGATGGGGTGATAGTTCAATGGTTAAATGTCCTCCGATTTTGACGTAGCCTGAACCAATCACTGAGAAATTTTGAAGCAAGTGCATTCAACGATCTCGATGTTTGACTAGATGAATTGAAGATAAAGTTGGCGGATTGGCCCAAAAAAGAACTTCTAGGAGCTTATCTATGACAAAACAATGGAGGGAGGGTTATGGCCTTTCGTAAAATGGCATGCCTACCATCTAGGGTATGCACATGCAGATATTATATGATGTGTGATGTTTGAAATTGATATTCGACTTACCGCAGCATCAGTATGATACGTATTGTGTCGGTTTACCTTTACCAAAAATCGTGTGTTCTACACAACAAGCCTTGCTTGATTTCAGGATGATTAACGTCTTTTCCATGCTAGCGTTGACATCATCGATTTGATTTGATATATAGGGGTGGGAAAAATATGGTGTCAACAACACTAAGGGGGTGCTCCACTAACAAAAAAATATTGGCTTTGTAGCTTTTCACAGTTTTTTATGTGATGTATTGTGAGAGAATGACCTATCTTGGTTTTTTGTGAAAAGTTGATTTTTTGTTAGTGGAATGGGGCCTAAATCATCTTTCCCTGAACGATCAATTTCTTTCAAATACTCATTCAACTCAATCCCTTCTTCCTCGTTTGGAGGCTCATTCAAGTCAATATCAACAGTAGCATCCATTATCCTAAAATTCTAAATATAACGTCCCGAACTACGCAATCAGTAAATTTAAACACAAAGCTTGCTTAAATAAATAAGGGAAATGTAATAGACACTAACTAGTGTACCAACTATTATACTAACCGTCCATGTGGCAGTCTTTTAGTGGATGTATCTATGTACTATTCAATAGTGCATTGATGTGATAATGCCACGTGTGCATTTAGTGTAATAGTTGGTATACTAGTTAGTGCCTGTAGCATTGCTCATAAAAAAAGCCTAGCAAAAAAACATGGTCTTTCTATGTTGGAGACAAAAAATTGAGTTTAAACTAGGTATTTATCCACCGAACACAGGATTTCCTTTTACATTCAATTAACCCTACAATCAAATATAGAAAATAGTTTTTCATAGTTAAACATACCTTGTTTTTTATGGCTTTCAAAATAGAGCTTCTATTTTGCCAAGATTTTTTATTTCGACAGAGTTTCCGGCAAAAAAAATCAACGATTGATCCCGTCAATCACACCCATCTTGGTCTTAACGGAGCTTATGAAATGTTGAAGGAAAGGATGGAGAAGGATAGATAAAGTAGGGGGGAAAATGAGGGAATTTTTTTTACCTTTTCTTGGGGCTATTTCAAATTATGCAAGAATGATTTAAATCGCTCAATATTTTTATAATGTATTTTTTTGTGGGTTCCTGTAAAAAGTTAACTCAATCCGATATCAATAAGAGTTTTTTCAGAATTAATAGGGTGCCATTGAAATTTTGAAAAGCCCTAATGATATCAGATTCAGCTAACTTTTTGCAGGAACCCATAAAAAAACATTTTAAGAAAAGCCTGCAGTTTGAATCATCTTTGTGAAACATGAAATAGGCCCCACAAAATATCCATATACGGAATACAACAATGTTAGGGCAATATGGGTACGCATAGCATGGGCAGTGCTGTTGTCCCATCATTGGATGAGGGCAATATGGTCATTTAACTTAAAGAGGAAAAAGTCCCTATATCAAAACAAGGCTGTCTGAAAGTTAGCTTTGTAGATGCGTGGGCTACCTTATTGTTGGCCCAATAGGCAAATGGTAGAAAAATCCTTACAACTTAAATTACACAATGTCCCGGGGAAAAAAAAAACAAAATAATCCTACAAAGTTAAATAACAAGAGAGAGTAAAACGGTCTTCTAACATTTGTGGGAAAAAAGAGGAGCAGAATGAGAAATTGAAAAACTCCTCTTGAGCTCTTTCTCACTTCTGCCCTCTAAACTAAAGAAACACAGAACTCATTCTCCCACAATGTATTTTAGTGGATAGGCAAACACCCAAAAACCGAAAAAAATAAAGAACTAATGCAAAAACCAAACCCCCCTAAATGATTGTGCAAAAATCTTGAAGGATATTGTCAAGTGAAAGCAACATCGAATTTGGAGCCAATTAATACGATATGAGGACTCTGTAGACTTGGGAGGGTCCAATCTTAAAAGTCTCAGAGAAGGTCCAATAAGTGATGTCCAAAACACGTAAATTACGAAAACACCCTTGCTCAGTTTGACAAAACGGCCGCAATTATAATTGTTTGATGCTTTTTCTAAGGGAAATGAATTTTTTTTTTCATTCATCATTCTTAATCTATTACATGGGGGAGGGGGAATAAAACTCGATTCCGAAATATAGTGTGAGACACTCAAGGGCTCTACTGCATGAGCTAACCACCATTTGCTAAGGGAAATGATTTTCAAACTCTTTGTTTTTATCTATTTGCACTCTCTTTTTTACTTTTACTAAACTATTATTCCCTTGACTCACTTTTTCCCTGTAAGTAAAAAATAAAAAAATCAGTGCTAGTGAATAGACAGAGAATATGAAAATCATTTCTCTTTTTATGTAATTCATTACTAATCTGGTTCACTCACCTAACTTCCCTACTTGCATCCCTCCCCAACCTCTTACTTCACCAACCAAAAAAACAAAAAACACAGATCCGTTTCCCCTCGCACAATTTGCAAGTGACTAGGCATATTGTGTAGTCTCGCGTCCACCAAGTCATACGAACTTCTGATTTTTATTTGGGGAGTGATTTTTATATTCGATTTTATAACACACTCCACTTTTTGTTTCATGTAAATTTACATGTTTAGGCTCTCATGAATGAATTGTTTTTAGTTTTTACGCTTGGAAGAGCAATATTGTAAATGCATATTACAAGATGACAAAAAAAGGAGTGCAATTATGAAAAAAATAGAGTGTGGAAATTAATTATCTTTTTTTTTAAATAAACAAGGGTCTTAGGGACATTTAGGGGTGCACATACATTGGGTCGCGCTCGGTTTGGGTTGGGCTTAGACTAGATAATAGTGAGGCTTGACCATGCCCAAGTCCGGTTCATTAATAATCGTGTTTTATTTAAGGGGAAATTGCAGGGGAGTGGCTAACGGGGCTAATATTTGCGCATACATGGCGCTGTTTCTGGCAATTACCATTGGCGTGACGAAAAAAATAATTGCACATAAGCGACACCACCAATGGCATGGACAGAAATACCCTCTTCTTTGTTTCACACTCCCTCTTTCTCTTAACAATTTCACACCCACCCGCGCCGCCGATGATCCTCCACCTCGATACAGGCCCTTCTCCTCTCCCTCTCCAATATTTCCTAGCCGCCGATGAATTTTTTTTTATTGCGACTGTATTGGATCCCTGTTTTCCATCATACGTCAAGACATATAAGCACAAGCAGCACAATGCCTCTTATTTTGGCACTTCTGTGAATAAATGGTATTGGGAATATAACTATTGCTCCTTTCATCAAATAAATCTGTGAATTATTTTGGCATCCTCTGAAAATAACAATGCACCTAAATGAGGACGTCCTAGGTTGCCGGTGTGATGTCCAAATTCAATTATCGTTTTTGAAAATTTTTTTTTATTGCTCTTTTGATGAAACAGTGTTGCACCTTGAGTGAATTTTTTTGGCACCCTTTGAAAATAGCATTGGACTTGAATGAGGACAATTTGGTTGCCTGCATGAGGTCTAAGTCCATTTAACCATTGCTCGTTGAATGAAACTACTATGTACTTGTGTATCTATATACTTGTACTTATCCATATCTACATTACTATTTTTGTACTACAAAATCTCCCACATTTATATCTATCACCATTCCATCTTCTCCCTCCAACAAACATATTATTTAGTCAAACCTAGTGTAGACACGTAAAATTTCTAACCTATCACAAATAGCCACGTGTTGCTAGGGCACACAAATTGGCTAATTAAATGTTGCCAAGTGTTCACAAGTCAAAGTCAAAATTTACGGATGAGCCTATTAAATGCTGCCAAGTGTCCATATGTCAAGAGACCGAGCACGATAAATGGCCAATCAAATGTTGCCACGTGTTCACAAGTCAAAAAGCCAAAGATATGTGAAATGACCAATTAAATGGTGCCACATGTCAAAATGACACAATAATTTATTTATCAAGTTTGGCCAATTAAATTATGCCACTTGGTAAAATAAATTATTATCTTTCCCAAAGTAAATAAAAGAAAGATATTTATTATATTTTAATTATTTTCCTTTAAATCAAACAAGGAAATAATTAAAGAGAAAGATATGGAAAGAATTGTAATCTTGCCAAAACTCTCCATCCCACATCCCTATAAATAGAGGTGCTATCTCTCATATTTTTGGGGATCTAGACATTGAAGCTTCAACAGCTCTGAAGATCAAGCTTCCAAGCCCTTCAGAATTTCTTCAAGTCTTCAAGCATTCAAGCTCAAGAGCTCTGAAGATCAAGCCTCGAAGCCCTTCAGAACTCCTTGAAGGCATCAAGACATTGAAGCTTCAACAGCTCTGAAGATCAAGCTTCCAAGCCCTTCAGAATTTCTTCAAGTCTTCAACAATTCCATCAGCTATCAGAACTCTGAAGATCAAGCCTCAAAGCCCTTCAGAATTCTCCAAGCCTAGATCAAGCAAGATGGTTCTTCAAATCAAAGCTTCAAAGCTCCGAAGAACGCTCAAGCCAAATCCACAAATCATCAATCTCCTTCTACCAAATTGAAGAAGATATCAAATTCCGATTAAAGACCAAGCTCCAAAGCCCTCAAATCAACATCTGCAAATCTGCATCTCCTTCAACCAAATTGAAAAAGATCTCAAAGACCGATTTGAGAAGAAGCTCTATTGCCCTCAAGTCAACGGTCACAAATTCGTCATCTTTTTCAACGAAATTGAAGAAGATCAAGTAAATCAACTTGAGAAGAAACTTCAAAGCCCTCAAGTCAAAATCCGTCAAATTTGCCGTCATCTTCGCAAAGACCGAAGAAGATTACGCCATTTGATTCGAGATCAAGCTTCAAGCCCTCGTTTCAACATTCGAAGAGAAGAATCAGAGGATTATTTTCTTTGCTTAGAACATCAAAGATTGTAAACCCTAAATTCTCAAATCAATAAAATCATCGATTTTGGTCAGCATATTTCCGTCTTTTTCGCAGACTCCAAATTTGTGTGATACACCTAGTACCACCTCATTAACTTCAATTTTGACCTACCTTGGACCAATTTTCACTTGTTTTTACCAATTTGACCATATTAATGTGGAGTTTTAGAGAGAGAGAGAGAGAGAGAGAGAGAGAGAGAGAGAGAGAGAGAGAGAGAGAGAGAGAGAGAGAGAAATGGATTTTGGACATGTGGAAAAATTTCCATACTTGCTCTCCAAGTTTGAACACATGCATGTATCCACACTTGTTAGGTGTTTTCTCACAAACCCTAACCCTAAAATCTCTGCAAAATCTTCCCCACTAATGTTAGGGAATAAACCTAGATTTTCTAAGATTTCCTAGCCTAAATAGCCTCATGCCTATTTTGTGTGTTCATATACGTAGAACTAGTACCCAAAACTTTCTAAAATAAAGTTGGTCATGCAAAACCATACATAAACTAGTGACTAACTTTCTCCCCAAGATTTCTCCCGTTTAATTCATAGATTTCTAAGTGCAAAACCCTAGATTTCCCTAGGTACTTTAGCTAGTCCAAAGTCCAAACCACTGGCGGCTCCACACTATGAGGTGGATGGTCACATGACCACCCTAAAAAAAATTTGTACTAATAATACATGTAAAAATTTGTACAAATTTTAGGTTAGTTTATGTTTTGAACACCCAATCGAAATATGAATGAACACCCAGTGCAAAATTAGCTGAACACCCACCAACAAAGCAGTTTACTTTGAACAATCTAAATTACATCCCATTATGGCCCAATCATAGATGGCACCACATATAAGAAAATGTGGTCAATTGAACACGCCTTTTTATTTTGTTGTTATATTACATCTAGTAATTTTATCTAATATTTTGTTTGAACACTTAGTCCTATACTATAAAAAAAATACACTGCAATTCAAGTGATTTACAAATGAATACTTAATATACCATCTCAAAACAAATGGACATCTAAATGACAAAAAAATGAAAAGGAAAAAATATTTATTGGTATCGTTATGGTGTAATTTTTCTTAGAGCAGACAATCCAAAAATAAAAACATGTTTAAAAAGATCCGTGTAAATGTATTCGCTACATAATTTCCTAAAACAAATAAGCGCATTTATGCTCCTGTTTGATTTTGCTTTGGTAAAAATATAAAAAAAAAAAAAACTAAAAACAACTACAATGTTTTACGTTTTTTTTGTATTTTTTGAGGTCGCATTATACACACTAGTTTATGAAATTTTGTGAAGATACGACTGATTGGTTAAGCTGAGTTAAAGGTAATTTCTGAACACCCTGTTAAAAATTCCTGGAGCCGCCACTGGTCCAAACCATCATGAACCCTAGGATTTTGTACTACCAAAATCCCACAAAATCCTAGCCATTAATGTGCATTAAAATTTAACACATGGGAGAGAAAGAGGAGAGGGAGGGAGACAGCTAGGATGGGAGAGAGGTGCCCATTTTGCCTATAAATAGGAGCCATATATGCACTCCCATTTTCTTCACACCAAAATTTATACCACCTTTGTAGTTTCTAGAGAGAGAAACTCTCACACTTTGTTCTTCCTAATCAACCTACAACCACCACACTCCACCACTAAAAGCCACCCTCCAATCCAATTCGTAGTAGAAAAGTGTTCGAGCTTACGAAGTCTAGACGTTATGCCATTCAACCTAGCTTACGCTTCTTCCAACTAACACTCAGAGCCAAGTAACCTAATCTCATTACTTACTAGTAACTTCTATTATAAGTTCTTACTGGTCATTTTAGATCTTACTTCCTAGTTAGTTTTAACATAGTTGTTATAATGCTCAAGTTTGGATTAAAAAGTTACTAAGTTGGTTCTGGAAAAATTAGTCAAATGTTCTTAAAATTACTTTTTCGAATATACGTAGTCGTGATAATGATCATTTGGAACATTTTACGAACCAAAACCAAATATTTAGTGGCACAGTTTGGTTCGGCTTGGTTCATTGACCAATTTATTCTGGTTTTTTGGTTTGGAGCAAAAATACAAGTTACTTCAAGCAACATAAAGACAGAACAATAATTTTGAAGTCCACAACAACTAGCACAGAGCAAAAGCGTCTAAAAAAACATTAAAAAAAGAAACACCCGCAAAGAAATTTTGAATTAATTCCAAACAAAACCGCATTTATATAGCCATGGGCATAAACGATTCCAGCTGCTATTCGAAGCCCATTCTTGTAGGTCAATCACTCGATCGTAAAGCGTGGTGGACTATATTGGACTATACGGAATCGACAACGAATAGAAGCCCAATTAGAAAGTTCAATCCAATTAAACGATGTGCAGGCTTGGACAAATAACGACAGGGGGCGACTCCGAGATTTACAGGGCCTAACGTGAGCTTTTCAAATGGGCCCTAAAGTCATTACAAGCATGGGTTATTTACCGGCCGGTCCAGAATTCAGTGGGCTATTCCCACGCGCTCCAGCCCACTTCCGGAAAAGCACGGAAAACGGCATTTAAATTCAAGGGTCCCTTCCGTCAGTCCATTCTCTCTCTCTCTCTCTCTCTCCACTACAAGAATTAATGCTTTTTACGACGGGGAAAAACCATCGCAAATAGCCTATTACCGTTGCAAAAGGGCTTTTGCGACGGTGTCGCGACGGGAATGGACCGTGGCAGAAAGGGGGGTGGCAAAAGCTTTTTGCGACGGGTTTTTCCCGTCGCAAATAATGATGTGATATTTGCAACGGGGAAACTAAACATTTGCGATGGTACAATACCGTTGCAAAAAAAGCACATAAAAATCCAATCTTATTAGCAACGGGGAAGCCCCGTCGCAAAAAATAGATTTTTTTTTCAAAAAAAATAATATTTTGGTCCTGTACCATTGAACCACATTATCCAAACAAATCAAAACTTTTTTTTTATTGAGATACTAGCAAAATTGTCCTTCCAATGAATAGACCATGTTCGCTGCATGTTTACATTTCAAATTGACCATGTTCGTAGGCAACAACACTCTTCTTCTTCCTCATAAGCAGATCAAGTCCCAAAAAAAAAAAAAAGTGAACAGGTGACAAAACTGAAGAGATACAATCATAGAATGAGCTGCAACGCTGTTTGTCCGTGCTTGATGTAACCTGCAACGCTTCCTTCACAATAGCTTTAACCTCTATAATGTGGTATCACTCTGTCAAACACAAATCAATACCAGTCATTTAAGCAGTTCTGATCTCTCAATTTTGTGGAAAAGTAAAAGCAAATGGGATGAAATAAGAACCGAAGAGAAATAATCTCGACTTCTGGTTTGATTTGGTTGGTTTGGAAAATGAGAAGCAAATGCACTTTCTTTGTCCAAAAGATCAGTATATGATTAGTTACCCCATTAAAAAATAAAGCAGATACATGTTTTATTCGTTTAATTGTGGAAATCTATGATACAATCATAGAACGAGCTTGTGCCAATAAAGAAAGAAAAATGTGAAGGAAAGAGGATAACGTGGACATTAATGTCAAGGTCGATCTCTTCGGTACGTTGCAGCCTGGAAAATTGGGTTATTTTCAGCAAGGATGAGTAGGGCTTGATTGAGATAAGACAATTGGGTGAGAACTGTCCCAACTCTTCTTTTTCTTCACCAGGCATCTTATTAAGATAACAATATCAGAATTAGCATTTTTGCGAGAAGAGGTTCTAAACTTGCAAATATTGGTCCACTCAAATTTTCCCGAAACTACACCGAACATCATAGATGGAGTTGATTAATAAAGACATACTTCGTTACAAATCCGTTGAATGCAAATTGCTTATTACAATCACCAACACTTGATAAAGATCCATAGATGATTTCGATACGGGTGCATTCCCAACTAGTTGGAAGTGACAAATAAGTCCCGGTAGAAAAAGTTCCTGGCCAAGTCTATAGCAAAAAGTTCCTAGCCAAGTCTACAGCTAAAAGGTCCTGTTCACAGATGGGGACTTTCTCTGTGCCTACAAACTGAAATGAAGTAAATAAAAGACAAATACTCCTCCATGACAAACTTCAAACAAAAAACATGTCGATCAATGCAGTTGACACTGAATGATGAATGACTTTATGATTCCTCACAAGTCCAAATGTTGAAGCAATAGCATGAAGACAAACCTGCAAGTTCTGGGGTACCAATGCTGAATCCTTCATCAAGCTGAAAAACACCAGAACAATTTGACAAATTGTGACACAAAACCCCTTCAACTACAATAAAAGGAAAAAAAAAAAATAGCACTCAATGATGTTGATAGAACCCTTTCAAGTATTGACTACCTCAGTGCTAAAATCATTGTCATTTTGACATGAGCAGTGAGCACTCTTTTGATCAAACCGCATATCCAACCGAGCCTCTGCTTCCTCCTCTTTTCATCAGTTTTCCCACAAGTAATTTGTGGGAATTGAAACTATGGTGATAAAAGCAAAAATCAGAAATAAAGTCATCAACTCTTGGAGAAGAAAACTTACCCTCTTATTCAACTCTTGGCTAGAGTTGCAGCAACTTTGAAGTTTTCCAAAATTAATAGATACCCACCGAATGAATACTATCATTAGACCCTAGCATAAATTGGAATCAAATCTACATTCAAACATCATCAACCAGTACATAAAAAATCAAAGCATATGGCTATATTGAGAGATCGCTTACTTATTCATAAAGATTAAAACATTCAAACATCCTCCGCTTCGAACCCATTTTTCGAACTTTCGGAATTCTAGTGCATATCTACAATTTTTCTGATGACTAAGAGCTCTTCCTCCTCTTTGCCGCCAAAGAAGATCGGTGAAACTGAAAACCGGACACGATCGGCAAAAGCCGCTGAGGAATTGCGTGCAGTGGCGACAAGAGCCCGCCTTTTCTACAATCGTCCATGGCAGTTGAGAGAGAGAGAGAGAGAGAGAGAGAGAGACAGAGACAGAGACAGAGCGGAGGCGGTTCATAGAGAAAGAGAGAGAAGACATTGATCTTGTGAAAGAATTAGGTTTTTTTTTAATCCGCTAATTAAGGTAATTAGGCTGGGAGGGGAACCCATTAACCCACGAACTCTACCTCTCTTTTGTATTCTCTATCTGCCACGGGCCCCAACCGTGGCAATTACTCCTAGTTTTGTTTATTTTTTCGTTACCAATTGCAACGGGTAATTTTCCTGTGGCCAATAATGCCCGTTAAAATTAAAAATTCTGGCGCCATAATATCAGGTCATTAAAGTGGCCTTTTGCAACGGCAAAACCCCGGTGGCAAATATTCTGGTCGTGTATAGTATATTTTCTTGTAGTGCTCTCTCTACCCACCCCACCTAAACCCCAGGTACCTTATGAAAGTAACTAAATTTAAATCCTATGGTACCCCATGAAAGTGCCTAAAATCGTAGGGTATCTATGAAAGTGCCTAAAACACTAAAAATCCTATAATAAAAAAGTGCACCCTAAACCTAAACCCTAGGGTATCCTACGAAAGGGCCTAAAACTAAACCTCAGGGTACTCTATGAAAGTGTCATCCTAGGGTACCCTATGAAAGTGCGTAAACCACTAAAAACCCTATAATAGGAAAGTGCACCCTAAGTGCCTAAGCCCCAAAAAATAGTGATTAACCTTAATGGAGTTAGTGGTAATTAAAAAGAATGATTGGAGTTAGTGGTAATAAATATTTATTTTTTGTACCAGCCCGTAATAAAACTTACAAGCATTGAGGGCATCGGATATAGGGTCTCAAAGTGACCAAGTTACTACATTCCCTAGTGACCTCAATTGTGGACCTTCAATAAATTGTATTTGGGATCGAAATCATTCAATTTGTCGGGAATATTGAGTAATCATTGTAAAAAATCAATTTAATGGATATTGGTAGCCAAATGGTCGGATACCATTTATTTTACGAAAATGAATGGCCAATATAATTTAGAGAATAAATTGTAAAACAAATTTGTCTAAAATTATGTGTCTACCAATCTCCGATGATCATAATTTTTTGTATCCATTATGTGCCCAACATTCCTGAAAAAATGAACGATTTAGATCTCAAATGAAGATTTCAAAGGGCTCACAATTGAAGTTACTATGTTAATATAGTGACTTGGGTCACTATCGGTACCTCAAGTCTGCAATAACTATTACAATATCCCAGAATTATAATTTATACATTGCTAGCATTTTTTAGTTGCAAATATACTAAGAGCAAATCCAATGCAAGAGCTATACTTGGTTCTATACTCAAAATTTGATATCAAACTCAAAAATCTGGAATCCAGTGCAGTGCTATATTTGGTTCTAAAATGGCACAAAGCTATACTTCGTTCTATATTTAGAACCAATGATGACTATAGTCATCCTTGACAGCTCACAATTCCAATTGCCAAAATACCAAAAAATGGGACATCGGACATACCTGAAAGTGGCCGGCAAATGGCTAGAAAATAAAATCTCACAGGAAAGTGGCCGAACAAAGACGACCGAAATCTCAAGGCCATCACGGGAACAAAGCTAGACGACCGGAATCCCAACAAAGATGATTAGAATCTCAATGTCATCACCGAAATCTCAACGGTTGTTGTCATCACCGGAATCAACGGGAATAGGAACCACTGAAAAACCCTCAACAGTGGCTGAATACAGAAAATAGAGAGACAAAGATGGGTGTTTGTGTGTGTGTGAGAGAGAGAGAGAGAGAGAGAGAGAGAGAGGGAGGGAGATCAACTTCAATGGGGGATTTTCCCCTTTCCCCAATTTTAGATCTGAGATGAGATGTGTTTCTTCCTCTGGAGCAACAGACGTTGGGGAGAAGATAGAGAGACATGAGGGAATTATTTGGTGTAGCAAGATGCACACCAACTGGTGTGCCCAACGACTAATCAATGGCTTTTTCTAACCCAACGGCTCTTTTTTGATTTTTTTTTATTCCAATAGTAATTTTGTTGGCTCTCCTATAAATAGTCTACAAATTATGGGTGATTCAAGTCGTACTGCGAGAGGAAAATCATTCACTGCAAAGCAAAATGAAACAATTTGTAATGCGTATATGTGCATTACTCAAGACCCGATTATCGGTAACTCCCAGCCACGTACCCAATTTTGTGCTTGGGTGCTACAAGAGTATTGCGAAAAAACAAATGACGATCAACGATCTGAAGCAGGTATCAAATCTCGTTGGCAAATAATCCAAAGGTGTTGCAACAAATTCGGTGGTTGTTTAAGAAGTGTTGAAGCTCTAAATCAAAGTGGAATGACCCATCAAAATGAGGTAATAAATTCATCTTTTTCCTTTTAAAATGACTTAATCATTTTTTATTTAATAATAAAATCTTCTTATCCAATATACAGTATGATATGACAAAGCAAGCGTACTATGAAGATACTGGAAAATATTTCAGTGGTATGGATGGTTGTTGGGCCACCTTAGAACATGCTATTAAGTGGCAGGATATCACTCCTAGTGGGAGGAAAGCAAAAACTCCTGAAGCACCTCAAATTCTAGACGGGATGTCATTCCCTTTTTCCCCTGAAAAAACTCAAATTCCAAGCACTTATGAGTCTTTAAATGCATAAACTACTCCTTCAAGTGGAGGTACTGGTAGTGTGTCTTCGCCAAGGAAGAGGCTTGGTGGAATGAAGCTAGCAAAGGAAAAGAAAGCAAAGGGCAAGGTTCAAGAAGTTGAGAATGCGAGACGTATTAATTTGTTGGAGACACTCAACAAAACTGTATCGGATAACCAAGCTAGGAGAATTGAATTGGAAGAAAGGAGAGTTGCATCTCTAGAAAGGCAGACAGTATGTGAGGAGAGAGAGATGGCAAGGAAGGAGAGAGAGAGAGACAGAGAGGAAGGATAGAGAGATGGAGGAAAGGATTATGCAGATGGACTTGTCTGTCATGCAAGACCCGCAAATGAAGGCTTATTATGAGCATCGCAAGGCTGCAATCTTGGCAAAATGGGCCAACTCAACTTCCACAACTTATTATACTAATCTATCTGAATATTGATTATTGTAGTTTTTTTTTAAAAAAAAAAAATGTACCCTCTCTTGTAGTTTTTTTTTTAATCTATTAATGTAATTTTTTTTAAAATCTATTAATGTAATGCCTTTTTTTTTTTAATCTATTAATGTAATGCTTTGAAATTGGTTAATGAAATGTATTTTATTTAGCTAATTTCCACAACACGGGAAACGTGTTTACCCAAAAAAAAAAAACACGGGAAACGTATTACAACACTCAAACTAAAATTATTTAGCTAATTTCCAAAACACGGGAAGCGTATTACTACATTAAAAGTACAATTAATCTAAGCTCATGTTTCCTCTCCTCTACAGGCCCAGAGGTGTTCAATAAGATCATTGCGAAGCTGGTAACGTCTCTCAGTAGATCGTATCTTCCTGTTATGAGCGAGGAAGTCAGTGAATGTGGGTGTTCGCTCTCGTGAGACTTGAAGTGGCCCCTCACGAAGTAGTTCAGTAGCTTCAACATATTCTTCACCACGTTGGTACTCAATTATCATGTTATGCAAGATAACACATGTTTTCATGATATAGTATAGATCTACCTGGTCCCAAAAACGGATTGGCCCTTTCACAATTGCAAAGCGTGCTTGTAGCACGCCAAATGCCCTTTCAACATCTTTGCGATGTGCCTCCTGCATTCTCGCAAAGTGAGCCTTCTTTCTGTCTCTGGGCTTTCTAATGGTTTGGACAATAGTCGACCATTTTGCGTAGATACCGTCAGGAAGGTAGTACCCCATGTCGTATTGCCGGCCATTGATGACAAATTGGGCAGGAGGGGCACAACCAGAACGAAGTTGATCAAAGAAAGGAGATTGATCAAGCACGTTGATATCGTTAAATGAACTAGGCATCCCAAAGAAAGCATGCCAAATCCACAAATCATGTGAGGCAACTGCTTCAAGTATGATGGGCTTTTCAACATGTCCAGTGTACATACCGTGGTAAGCAGTTGGACATTTCTCCCATTGCCAGTGCATACAGTCCAAGCTGCCTAGCATCCTAGGGAATCCACGATCCTCGGCCACACGTAGGAGCCTTGCAATATCGGCTTCATTTGGAGCCCTCAGGTACTCTGGTTTGAAGATCTCCACAACTCCTTTACAGAATCTCTTGAGCGATTCTATAGCAGTACTTTTTTTTATTTTGACATACTCATCAACGCTATCAGCTGGCATCCCGTACGCAAACATCCTCAGTGCTGCAGTCATCTTTTGGATACCAGATAGACCAACAGCACCAAAAGCGTCAGACTTTTGGACAAAATAATCGTCGTGTTGTTGGAGTTGAGTCAAGATCCCTTCTCAAACAAGGGTTTAGCCATTCGAAAACGTTAGCGAAAAAAATTTTCATTGAAAAGGGGATCTTTAGAAAAGTAATCCGAATAGATTCTTTCGTTGGCGGCAGCCCTATCACGGCGGATGAAAGCCCGGCCAGTAACAGAACCATTATAACCCCCTTGTTGGTTATGACACATTTGCATTTGTTGATAGCTACTCGCCATTACCATCTGCAGCATTGCAACTTCATTTTCATCTGAGGAATCTCCGTCGAAATCTCCCCGCAGTATCCTTTTGGTTAAGTTGCTCATGATATTAGTTTGGAAAGGAAAATCTATATGGCAGATGAGAATGGTGTGGTATTTATGAAAAATTGGGTATTTATAGAAAAAATTGGGTAGAATGTTAGATGAGAAAGTTAGGTGAGAAAGTTAGATGAGAAAATATCTGGGGTAGAATGGTGGTTGAAACAGTGGAGGACAAAAAAAAAAAAACATAATTAAAAAATAGATTGGAATGGGGGTTAAAAACTTAGATCACAACGGGGTTGAAAATAACGTACTTAGTTGAATTTGGGTTGAAAACGTAATTAAAAGTGAGGTGGTGGAAAAGTTATTTAAATTTGGAACTGTTTGGTTCTAAAATAGAACCAAGCACTGGAGCCTGGGTTCTATTTTAGGACAAAAGATCACTTTTTGGTGCCAAAATATATCAATGGCTATAGCCATTTTGACAATTGCATTGGATTTGCTCTAAGTAAACCTACATAATAAGTTTTTTGACCATAGATTTTTATCAATTTTAACTTCGAAAAACTACTACTATTCTTTGCCTTCAAGATTGTTGCAACTAGAGACTTTAAGAGAGAGCCCAATTAAAATCAAAGCAAAACTCTATATGAACGGGCCATATACCAGCCAAACCCTTGTGTTAAGACTGTTACACTTGCATGCATATCCTTTGTCGTCTCCCTTTCTTTTTCTTTTTCATTTTGCCTTCTTTTAATGGTTTCTTTTTCTCCCTTTTGGTGGTCTTTTACAATCTTTACAAGTTACCCATTATTTTCCCGATTCTGAAGTACAACCTTTTGGGATTTTGCAGAAAATAAAATAAAAAGGAATTTCCTTATAATGGCGAGTGGCGATGGAGAGGGGTGTAGAATACTAGAATGGGCTCGTTTCCAAGAGCCGGACCGGCTTAGCCCTAAGGCCGGGACGGATGTAGGCCAAGAGCTGGGCCGGCTGTGATCGAGAGCCAGACTGGCTTTTGTCTTGAGGTAGGTTTTTTCCAAAGTCGATTCGGGACGCGTGCGTTCGCCTATATAAGTCAGTTTTTAGGGTTGTAATGCTTTTGCAGCAACTTTTCTGTGAGAGGCAAGCGAGAAACTCTGAGAGTTCTCATCTATAACTTTTTGGACATCTGTTTTCTTCTAATTAGTGAAACCCTTGATCATCTGCCCGTAAAGTAGGTATTCATTGTTGAATCACGTACAATTTTTGTATTCTATGTGATTGCTCTCTCTGTCTCTCTCTAGTTTGTTCAATTACATAGCATAAACCCCATATGTTTTCTGTGTTTGTTAATGCTTCCGCACAACAAGGAAACCATGTTTTTTAGCTTTTACTTCCTCAGGGACCACAGTTTGACATCATGACAATTATTTTTTATTGTACTCAGAGAACCAAGATGATCTGCATAATTTTTTTAAACCTTTGCCAGAACTGAATGCATGCAAAGACAATTATTGAGGGGAAGAAAAAAAACTTGTGGCTTTAACATATGAAAAACAAATAGGAGACAATGATAGTGTCTACCCCTGTGTCATGTTAACCAGTAGTCCAGTTTGAATTTTGAAAAACAAATTTCATATGAAAAAATCTATATGTTCTGGTCAACTAAAACAGTCCAATTAATTCCGTTTTAATAGAGAATATTTCATAAAATATTTTTTTACGTATTTGTCATGGTGAAGTAAATTTCATTCGCCCCATGAAAGAAAAATAGAAGGAATTTTCCCTCCTATAGAACGTGCAACACAAATTTTTGATGGTATATTAAATATTATCCCTCCCTCCCCGTGCATGGATCTCGCAGGTTCGAATCCATTTCATGCCCTTACTGGGACTTGTGTGGATTGCGTGAAGGGCCTTTGGCCAACTAGTCTCTTAGGTGGTGCTGCGGTGACAACTTGTCCTATTTGGACAGTAGCTATGGCTGAACTGGACATTCCACAGCGGGTTGGGAACCCCAATGGTCACGGCGGCCATGGAAAGTTGCTACACTGGTTGTCCCTTCCCACCCTTTTTGCCGTTCATCAAAAAAAAAAAAAAAAAACAACACCCTCCTGGATGAAATAGTCAAAACACAAATCTCAAGAGTGTCTTGATATGGTAAAACAAAAAAATTTACAAGATCCAAAGATATGAATCACTTGTAATCATGTGATTACCAGCTACCTAGTATTAAAATTAGCAAAATTTAATGAGAAAAAAACAAAATAATGGAACAACCAAACACGTCTTTGTAAGAGACATTCCTGAGAGGATTAGGCTGTATGAATGAAACAAAAGTAAACAAAACACAACAACCACCCCACGCTATCTGCTCAACTTTTCAGGGGCACAGTGCCAGAGATCACTCACTGCCTTTTTATGACTACAATTCAGCAATAACCAACACGGCAAGCTATTTGTCCCATAACAAGGAGTCATTTTTCAATTGTCCCAATTACAACCACGCACCGGCCAAAGATATTTGGGTTCCCTAAGCCTAATTCTGAAGTGGTGTCTTATATTTCTTTATAACTAAATAATAAAAGCGGAATTAGTTGTTTATATAATTATTTTAGTCCATATTAAACAACAAAGGGTGGGGCTAGTTCGCCAAGGAGAAGCGGCTCGACACGGGCGATGTCGTCTTGTTCTTGTGCCACCAGCTTTTTCATCGAATGGAGGAGGCAAGGAGTGGCTTTGGTGGCGGCGATTGGTCAATTACCCGTTAATGTTGGCGTGTGGGCACTGACCGCGTTACATGTACCTTTCAAAGGTCACATGAACTCCCGAAAAAAATTCTTATAATTGATATGTGTCAAAATTTTAGATTAGTTCTCTTTTAAACACTTAGCCCAAATATAAAATGAACAAGAACGTATCTTTCAAAGGATCTGTGTGAACTTATTCGCTATATAGTTTTCTAAAAAAAAAAAGTGTATTTATCCTCCAAATTTAATGGGTCACCAAATGTGTTTTTGCTACGTGTGTATCATTGGGTTTCAACAATAACAGTTTTTAAGAGCCCTAAAACCTTGTTGAATCACTTGTTTAAGCTTCAAAAGACTCCTACTCGGCCTAATACTAAATATTATTGGAGTGCCCCTGTTTTTAGACTATTTTTTGATGCCCTTGGCCCAGGTCTCTTGGGTCTTGCCCAAGAGCCGGCCATGCAACCATGCACGTGGTGTTTTGTATCAGTCTAGCACCACACATTTACATAGTATTGTCCATAAACTTAGGCCTTAGCCATGGATTCTACGAGAATGTGTAGTGTTGGAGTGTTCCGAAGTACTTCGTGATCGTGCTCTGGGGACCGGGAGCATTGAATAATTAAACCGTAACAAGACCTCATAATCCCAACTAGCTGTAAGGCTCCGATAGGATGCGGGATAAGGATTGTGGGATAAAATAGTAAGGAGATAAGATGAAGTGTTAAATTCAACAGTATAAAAATGACAAATAATAATAATAAGGTTACTGTTTCAGTTTAGAGCTATATTGGCAATAACTTTTGGAATTTCCAAATCATTTTACTTGCTTTTTGGGGCTTTCATTTTATACCGAGTAAAGAGAGCATTTACAAACCTTTTAGCCCAAAAGCTAATAAAATATCTGATCACTTTTATGGTGGCTTGAAGGATACCTTTAGGAAGCCAAATCTATACCCAACTTTAATCTTAACTATGTCGGAAATGCAGCTGGCACTAGTTGATCAGCACTGATACATTCAAATGGGAACATGAATTAATGTCGACCTTTTTCCCTCCTGTTTTGGCACATAAAATTGACCATTAAAGGAATCAAATTTTGAGGTTAGATAAAGTGCCAATGTCTTACCTGTAATATATCCTCCCAACAGAGACATTTAAAAGAAGTTAAGACACAGCCAACCACTCTGTTTTAGGATGTCCAACCTTCAAGAATTATTATAAGTGGAACTTTGAAAAAGTAAAAGTTTTAGGGGGGGGGGGGGGGGGGGGGGGGTGGTGGAAATGTTGGAAAGCAAACCAATATTTTGAGTTTAAAAAGTTAGAAATTCTCACAAGAAACCAAATTTAAGTGAAGAACAAAGGAACTGGGATACTTTAAGTGAAGGAGGAAGGACCTGTAGGATACGTGTCTTACATTATTTTTACGACATGTTCGACACTTTTGGTGCGACAAAGAAATCAATATACAATCGACACTTTTAAGAGACTCGCGAACGTGAGAGTGACGAAGAAATTAATTACTACTGGAGTATAAATTAACATTAGAATTTATAAAGTTATTTTGTTTAAACTATTTCTTGAGAACTCCTCGCTAGGCATTGCCGTACTTCAAAATTTCTTTGTTCCATGTCAAATGTAAAGAATTCTTAGTTCCATGTCAATCTACAGTACGTGTACCTAACGTTATAGGAGTATTTGATTAAACAAGATTGAACGGATGCCTTGTCCTACATTTTAGCAAAATAGTAACCTAATATCCGTGTCCGCATCTGTGCTTCTTACAATAACTGAATGTCCAGGCCAACTTGCGCACCTCAACTAATTCCGAGACCCTAGTGGTAACGACCAGGAAAATCCCCAGTGGCCCTATGGGTTTGCTGACAAGGAGAATCGAACCTGAAATCTTAGGTGGGAGCAAACCTCTAAGTCCCAAGACCATTTTTCTGATCACTTGGGGTTCTAACTATCTGCTCATCAAGACTTGATCGACGCGCTCTTGACCCTAGTTGTCTGAGAAATTTTGAAAACAAAACACATCCCAAGGATGGTTTTATATTCTAGGCATGAAAGAATCAACAATCCATCTGATTTTTGTTTTTGGACAAAAAGTGTATTGTCCTCTGAGAGGGGAACTCAGGTAAATATCAAAGGCAGTGCCACAAGAACAAACAATGACCCTTGGCAGTTAAAGATAAATACCAACAGGTTTCATTGGATTGAAACATGTACAACCATATAACACATAGAAGTCCCAAAGCAAAAAAAAAAAAAGCCACAAAGAAACAGCAACAGGAAAAGAGAACAAATTTCACAGGGGAGAAACCAAAAGCCTAAGGAGATGGGGGCCAATCATACACAGAATCCTCATCAAACCCTTCATAAAACCTCAATTCCAGACTTTCCTCATCATCCCACATTCCTTCGAAACTGTCGGAATCGTAAAATGACTCAGAGAAATCCGAGCAAACTTCCCAGTTGTTCGTCTCGTACTGGTCCACGATATTAGGTCCTAAAACCTTCAACTTCGGAAACTTTTCTTTTAAATGTTGCTCGTCTAGTTTCACATTCCAACACCCTCTCAAATCCAGAAGATCGAGCTCAGGACACTTGGATATGATTTCCATAACACTTTCAGTCTCAATCAGAAGGTAAGCTATCTCGAGCTGTTTGAGCTTTGGCATTGTTGTAGCAATGGAATGAGCCTCGTCCTCCTGTGAAAGCTTTCCGTCCATGTCTATCGGGTGCATGTTCCGGCGGAGCCCAGTCAGAGATTTGCAGTGCTTTCCCATGGCCTCTAAAGCACGAGCGCCGATTTTGCCGCAGTAACTCAAGTCTAGGAAGGTGACGGTTGACAGCCTCCCAGCAAACTGTTCCACAATTACGTCACTCATGTTGCTTCTGGGCAGTCGTAATGTCCGAAGGGAACTGGCACTAGAAAACCAAAAACGATACAAAACTATAGCATCACTTATTAGAAGTTAGAACCCAGGATCAGGAATTCATTTTGGTTTGTTGTTTTGACAAACGTAGAAACAGAAACATTTCGGAAACATTTCAAAAGAGACAATAATAAATTGAGGCATACAAGAAATACGTAGAAACGTGGACTAAAACCTATCTAAGAGCATAAAAGTCTACAAATTGATAATCAAGCATATTTACACTAATAGATCGATTCACTTATTTCATTAAAAAAACCGTTATAATATCAAAATGTAAACTTCCTCATAAAACGGAAGTAGTCAAATGACATCAAGTAAAATCCAATTCCATCTTAACAACTTTGGTTTTGCTAATGCTTCGCTTTTTTTTTTTCCCCACGTGTTTTTACAGCATATTCTGAGGTCCTTCATTGGAAACACTCGAATTTTGTTATTCCACTATACTTGGGGTTTTGGTTTCATAGAACGACATGTTTTGGCCGTTCCGATGCAAACAAACGTATTTTTTGGCCGTTCCAATGGAAACAAATATTGTTGTTTTTTTTTTGAGAACCAAACAATAGATTCTCTTCAAGACCAAAGTACCATCCAGATGGTATTAGGTTGACGCCATAATATTGCATGCCCTGAACACGTGTCCAAACATCTGATTTACCTAATACTTTTTTCTAAAAGCATGGAGACACGTCAAAATGTTCATATTCCTCTGTATCCTTCTTTCAATTTGTAAGTGGTGTTTACGAGGTACTGAGCTTGGTGTTTACAAGGATGCATTGGTGGCTTGACACTTTATATGATAGTTCACAATGTACGCTTAAGTTCCTAGGAATACCGGGCAGAATGCATGTCATACACAAAGCCTTCCTTACAAAAGTAATGACTTCTGGTTTCGATATGCAGAAACATTTGGAAGAACCCATTTAAAATAGCTGATTGTTTTGTCAATCCAACCTAACAAAGAATTAGCACCTTAAATAAACAGCAATGGGCTAACAGTTTACTCAGAACCCAGTCTGAATCAGTTGATCATACATTCATGGATCAGCTCAATGACACCCTTCACAAACCAACCGCCTAAGTACCGAAATTTGATTAAATGGTTTCCTCTTATGGATGTCTTCAAGAGCAGATTGATTATCAAATTAGACTATTAGGTTCCCATCTTATTCCTGTCTGAATTGGTAACTAAACCCGCGTTTGCTTCACGGAAATAGAATGATCATTCACTTCCAATGCCCATTCCAACATTTGCTTTGCTAAAAATCATCGGAACGTACATTACCGTGAATGGCTGGAATTCTAATTGAATAACCATTAGATTCCTTCCCAAAATCATATATCCCCAAACCCATCACTTTCCTAAGGCCAATCTATACTCAAAACACTTCAATAATGACATTATAGCTAAGCAATAAAAATGCGAAATCAAGGAATATTGCAATTCTACTTACTGCTCTGCAATGAAGGAGAACATGAGGTCATTCTGGAGTTCAGAAACACAGAGTTTCCGAACAGACCCAGAGCTTCGCACGATCAGCAACCGAAGCAACCGATTGATGGAATCGGGCTCGGCCAGATCACTCCATTCCTCAATGTCAATCTCTTGCCAGCAATAAGGCCCTGTGACCACTTTGCCCCATGATTTGCATACCCTTGGTACCACTGCCAGTTTCTCCTGGAGAGATAGGTTCCGGAAAATTAACCCAAGTGCATCGGGTATCAGCTCGTCCCAACACCGAAAATCAGCCCCTTCTTCCATCTAGAACTTCACATAAAATTTCCAGAACAGAAAAAAAGGAAATTAGTTTCAGCTTTCACAGATTAGTCCATTTTCATCATTTTTTTTTGGGTGTGTATCAAGATTCCCACAATATCGAACAAAATACAGAAAAAAACACGTGGGCATGAGGAAAAATGTAATTTTTTTTAAAAAAAAAATATACAAATCAGATCGAGTTTGTGGATAAGAAATTAGAGAATGAAAGAGATGGAAGTACCAGATCCCTAAAAAAAAATGAGGAAACCACAACTGTAATACGGACAAATAGGGTCCAAAAACTTTGATTTTTGCTATCAATTTTGGGAATTTAAAATCCCCCACAAAAAAAAAAAAAATCACCGTTTACTATTAAGCCATTTAAAGAGAAATAAATGAGGCATCTTTACCAAATCAAGCAAATAAATGTGAGCCAAAGGGGTAAGAAATCAATCGGTATGAAGAATACATTTCAGCAGAAGAGATGTCTAGTCCAATAACTGAGAAAATTGGGTGGAATCAGATGCAGAGTAAGGGGGGAAATCTGTAAAATTGACAAAAACCCAGATGCAAAACGCAATATTCCGATTGATAAATCAAACACCCATACAAAGGTATTTATGGAAATTTACAGTATGTTGTAACAAACATACTTACATGAGAACGGAAAAGGAATGAAACATACGAGTTAGCAAAGCCCAATAGAAGCTCAAACGGCTCGACCTTTATCTTTCGGATAAGCAAAGGAGCCACCGACTTATCCGCCAGAAACTGAGGGGGGTAAAGGAAAATGAGAATGAGAGAGAGAGAGAGAGAGAGAGAGAAGGGGGGAGATGAGATGATAAAAAACAAGTACTTGAGAGAGAGAAAGGGAAGATGAGAGCAAATTTGTTTACCCTCGTTTTGTTCACCTTTGAATCTTTGGGAAGGGTGTACTCATTTTGTATCATAATTTGATGTTCGAATCATTCGTTACGTCGGAATTCACTTGTAAGGAGGCCACGAAAAAATTTACCCCAATCAGATATAGAAAAACTATTTCTTCTAGAGTTTTTTTTTTTTTTTTTTAAAGTTCTCGCTAAAAAATTGAACTTTTACATCAAGAGCTCACCGATATTGGATTGAATTCAATTTTCGCATGAGCTTTTAAGAAATTAATCTAAACACAATTAACGATTTTGATTCTTGATATGAGTCACAGAATAAGCACATTCTCCCCTCTAAAGTGAACAAATTTGCTCTTCTCGAAGGGAAAGGGGTGGGGGTTACATTTACAAAGCAAAAATTACTGAAGGCCACCTACCATTCCAGAGCAGTGCAACAACCAACAAAAATATGAAGAGATGGAACAAGGAGAGTAAAGACGAGAGTAAAAGCAACAGAGTCCACAGCTTGTGTGAGAAGATAAAAAGTACTGGTAAAAAAAAGGTCGGTAGTTTATGTGAATGCCCCCATTTTTTTACAGTTTTTACAGTTTTTACCAGAAATCAGAAGGATGGGAAAAGTGGGGGTACTTTTATCGTGCAGTCAATGTCTTGAATTTTTACTGCGGTATGAGAAATGTATGACAAGTGGGGTACTTCTATCGTGGCAGTCAAAGTGTTGAATTTTAACTGCCGTATTTTCCGTAGTTTTAGACAATAAATTGTCAAATTAACTATTGTTAATGAAAGTTTTATGGGAAATATGCCAATCAAAATTTTAGTGCATAAATGACTTGTATCTATACATCATACAAATATTTTATGCACTATAAATTTTGGTACAAACAAAAAAGATTTTGACTGTAACAATTGTTTATTCATTAGTGTGATTGTATTAGTCGGAGTCGGGGTTTGGCTGGTGAGTGCGAAATGATATTCATTTTGATTTGGGTTTGATATATGATACTCCTATATAGTATGATTCGAACCCATCGTATATTGGAGTGACAAATAAAATATTTTGTGCCAAAGATGAAGTTGATCCAACATTGTAAGAGCAACTGCAGCCCTGAACTGAACTCATAATCAAATTTGAATTTGAGGAACAAAGGCCTCCGGTCGTGGAACCAAACTCATACCAAATTAAACTTTATTTAGATTTTTCTCCAAATTTGGGGAGACTCAAACTTTGAACCAAATTTCCAATGACTACATTATAGTGGTAGGTGATGGTTTCAGAGATTGATGACGGCAATCTTGGTGATGGAGGCGATTGGAATTCTGGTGGTGGAAGGCGACGTACGGTGGCGAGGGGAGGCTAGGGCTTGAAATCTAAGTAAAGGGATGGGAGGGAGTGATCTCAAATTGAACTTTTACTCAGATATTTGAACAAATTTGATGAAAAAAATGCTTCGGGGCTCAAGTTGCTCTAACTCAGTGACCAAATTGCTTTATTCTCAAGAGAATGAATGGCAAGAACGCATGCCATCTAAAATTAATTTTGTTTGATCACGTAGTTATCGGTATTGGATTGACTTGATTTATTTTATGAATATTCCGAGTTTCAAGCTTTAAAGAACGACTCAAAATATAATTTTTGAGCTCGAGATATATTTTCTATTTTAGAGATATAACAGGGCTCGCTGTGTTTAGGGAGACATCAAACCCCAAATCTATTTATTTATTGTTTCGTATATATTGAAAATAAAATCTGTCTTTGTGCACTTTATATTAAATACTTGGATATGATAAGTGTGGTTTTGTCACTGTCAAATTCGAAGATGGTCTCACAATTTATGTGTTTGGATCATGTAACGAATCCCATTAGGTAAGATATAAATATAGCAGGAAAAAATGTGTGTTGTTAATATTCGCTCTATTTTTTGAAGTATCATTATTCGAAGTATGTTAATTATACTCTTAATGGACCCTGTTACTGGATGTGGGATTGATCCGCAAGGCGTTAATTAGGCCTAATGGATATGTGGTCTTGCTCGTTTTGGGTTTCAAGACTCGGTTTTTTCAATTATTATCCAATCATTACTCTTATTTTCAAATATTATTCTCATTTTTCTCTTTATCTCTCTTTAATCATTAACCCCTATTTTTAATTATTATCCCTATTTCTCCCTTCAATCATTACAAAAAATCAAAACTCAAAACTCAAACCAAACACAACCAATAATTGTTCGTCCTCCATATATGGTCCCACGTTTGAATCTTATGGAGGCAAAACATTCCACATCTTGGAGCTATTGTCCAGTCATTAGCTTCAGGGCCACAGAATTAGTCAATGTATGCGCAAATTGGCCTGGAAATTCAATTATAAAAAAAAAAAAACAACAAAATCAAAGAAGAGTGGGAATGTTTGCACTTTATTTTCAAATCCGAATACAAGATGTTAATTTTTTTCCTCTCTAGTCTGAATAAAAAAGAAGCGGGGCTAAATCAAATATAAGAGTTCATACTATCTTTTTTTCAAAGAGAGCCTAGCAAAAGAGGCAGTAACAATAGTGTCTAAAATGTCCAAAACAAGAATAGAATAGAAGAAGGTAATTGATTTTCACGCCCTCAATTGATATTCACATTCACTTTTTTGTCTTTTAGTGAAACTTTTAACCATAAAATTTCCCTAAAAGACAAAAATAAAATCACTAAAAGACCAAAAAAGAGTGTGAATATCAATTCGGCGTGTGTGGAAATCACTCCACTATAGAGAAACTCAACACCAAAGATAATTATGAAATCTGGTTGTAACTGAACTTCAGGGGTTGTTTCACTTCACATAACTTATTCGCGTGACTTTTTGTACTTTTAGGGTTTTGTATTTGTTTGAGGTCCAGTCATAATTTTATACTTTTTCAATTCTTATCAGCGAAGCAAACACGAAACTTAAAAAGTTTGACGCAAGACTAAAAAAAAAGAATTTCCTTTGAATAAAGACAAAAACCAAAAAGTGTAAAATGTTCAGGGGAACAAGGTAAAGTGAATAGGATGCTCTCTTATTTGAAAACTTGTAGTCCAAGAATACTGAAAATACCGTAGTGAAAACTTAACCTCAATTTGCAGTAGTTACAAAAAGTGGCCCATTTGCCTAACGATATTGAGGGGTTGAGATTTGAATTTAGCTAATTATTGTGAATCTGTGACCATTTGGAACTGCTTTATTAATTATTACGCCATTTGTCAAAAAAAAAAAAATTACATGGTCCTCAAAATGAGAATTTAAAAGTAAATTTTTATCAAGAGAAATTCAAACTTTTTTCTAATAAATTAAAAAAATTCATTGATATTCATCAACTACCGACAAAAAGGTTGAACTTTTTGCAACAAAAATGGACCCTACTACACGTAGAGAGCGTAGTGCACAGAAATTGCACAGATCGTGCTCGAGGACCCACTTTTGGGTCCCACAAGAGTGATCCAAACCGTTCATTTTTCTTAGAAATTTTTTTTGTGTGGGCTCACAAAAATTCAGCTCAATCGGACGGTTAGAAGTGGTCGAACCAAAGTCCCACCGTTTCAATCCAAATTTTTTGGATTGAAACAGTGGGACTTTGGTTCGACCACTTCTATCCATCCAATTGACCTGAAATTTTGTGGGCCCACTCGGAAAAATGTTCTAAGAAGAATGAACGGTTCGGATCACTCGTGTGGAACCCAAACATGGGTCCCCGAGCACGATCTGTGCATTTTCTGTACCTATGGGTCGGTACCCATAGGTTTTCCGCAACAAAAATACGTTTGGTGTGTTTGGTTAGATAGTTTATTTTAGTTTTGATGATGTCATCAAGTGTAATAAATGGAGAGAGATAGAGAGAGAATGAGAGAAATGATGATGTCATCAAAACTAAAACTAAAACTAAAACCAAACTGGGAAACGAACTGGGCCGTTACTTTTAAGTTATCGTTTTACTGACTAGATAATCATTTTGAAAGCTCAACAGCTGAACGGAATAAGTGAACGGAATAAGAGAAAGTAGTTGATCAGCCTTGAGACATAGAGCCTTTGGCCTACCTAAGTAGTTCTTAGGCTTAGTTTTGCAAAAGATTTTAGCAATTCATTTGCTAAAATCAACCATGGTTTTAGCAAATGAGTTGAGTTGCTAAAATCTCGAGTACTTTAATTTGGTGTGAAAAAAATCGAAAAACGATAAACGAAACCCCTTAATAATTTTGTGATTTGAAATTTCTATGATTTTAGCAACTCAACTCATTTGCTAAAATCATGGTTGATTTTAGCAAATGAGTTGCTAAAATCTTTTGCAAAACTAAGCCATAGACTAGAAATCATACCTTTATGTAATAAATTAATACTTATTTTGTTGTCTATTAATCAGGCTTATCCTTTTTGATGTAAATTTTTTATTGGCAATGTTTGCATGATATTATTATACGTTGTGCATGTGTGTCTTTCATTCTACATAATAGATGCTCTAGTGTGTAGAGAACAGCTTACACACGGAAGATTTGATCACTAGTTCTTGTGGAATATAAGTTTTGATTGACGATCTTAGATGGAATTTGATACGCCATTAGTAGGATTATAACACAATGTTTAGTAGGTCTGTCTTGAATACAGAGTATAGTTCAAGTTCCAACTCATTGTGCTGGTATACTATGTGTGTATTGAACGGGAATGCCTAAAGGTAATTATTTTAATACTGACACTATAAGACAATTAGAAATTTTTGGTTATTATGAATACTTGTGCTCTTAATCCAAAGATAATTAATAGATATGTACATTTAATATTGTTGATTTTGATTCATTAAAAAGTGAGATCCTCTCTGGGGTGAATAGTCTTAGTGAGTTGGGTCATGGCATTATATGTATGATGGATATTAATTATTAATAGAATCAACGTCGCGGTAGGGATTAATGATACCTGATTGAGTAAGTTCATAAGTTTCGACCATGTCAAAATTTGCAGGTTGATATTTATATCCAACATATCAATAATTTAAGTGGAAGGTATCCAAGTATTTTATAAGATTTTGATTAAGTATAATTATTAGTGATTTAATTCAATCAACAGATTTAATTTAATCAACGGGTATCTGTAATCTTGATGTTGGGAGATGTTTAAGTATGTAATAACATGGAGCTCGGAATTTAATTTGAGATAGGGTCGGGAGGGCAATTATAATTCTGTAGTAGGGGGAATTATGTGTAAATAAGAGATATAATCCATGAAGGATTAACCTTTCTTATCTTCATGTTCAATATGTTTTGACAAAATTTCATAACATACAAAGTTGAACTTGTGAGAGAGAGAGAGAAGAGAACTTAAAGGTTGCATTTGGAGTCCACACTCAAAAGCCCAATCGAGGTATAAAGGAATATGCTAAGAGATACTAAGGTTGTCCGGGGTCAAAACCAAGGAAGCCGATCTCATTCAAAACAAATCAAATCAATAGTAGCGATCATGTTTGTGGAAGTTGAGGCCGGCATATCCTAGTTCCACTTGGTTAGAACACCCAAATATAATTTTTGTAATCCTTGCAATATATACAAGGAATAATGAAATATTGCCCTCTTTGATACCTTACCACACAACTATATCTCTACAAAAAAGATAAACGCCTTATAAACAATAATGCTAGGGACACAATAATAATCTTAAAGACACAATAAATCAGCCACAACACCAACCACAATAGTCTATGTAGCACTACATGATTCGTAACTGGCCCCATATATGGGCTCACAAGATGTGGTTATCTGCGCCGGTGACTTTTCCAATCTAATCCCTATAGCAACTGGCCCATATTTGAAATCACAAGATGTGGTTATCTACAGACTACAAGACGTGGTTATATGCGCCAACGACTTTTCCAATCTAATCCTTATCGCAACTGGTCCCATATATGGAATCACAAGATATGGTTATCTGGGCTGACAAGATGTGATTATCTGGGCTTCAAGATGTGGTTATCTGCGCCGACAAATTTTCTAATCTGATTCCTTTAGCAACTGGCCCCAAATCTGGAATCACAAGATGTGATTATTTTGGCTCAAAAGATGTGGTTATCTGAGTGGATGACTTTTGTAATCTGATTCCTATAGCAACTAGGCCCATATCTGGAATCACAAAGTATGGTTATTGTACTACTCCCTCAGTCCCATTTTAAATGTCCCCTACGTAAAGTCGTGCCATTTTGACTTTAAAAGGAAATGTATTTCTAAATTTAAAAAAAAAAATTTTTTTACACCATTCAAAAGCACTTGTTGAGATCTTTCGAACAGTGCAAAAAAAAATTTAAAAATTAATTTTGAAAGTATTTTATGTTTTAAAGTCAAACTAGCCCGGTCTCCCGTAGGGGACATTTAAATTGGGACGGAGGGAGTATATATTTTTTTTAAAGCCTACTTGGGATTAGATGTGGTTATCTGGACTCACAAAAGGTGGTTATCTGGGCTCACAAGATGTAGTTATCTGTGCAAGCGACTTTTCCGGCAAAGTCCAACTTTCCTATGACTTTTCTGATGTCGGCGAAACATTTCCAATGAAGTCCAATTTTTCGTCGCCTTTTCCAGCCGGCGGAATTTTTCTGCAAACTTTTCCAGCGTCGGCGACTTTTCTGGTAAGAGTATATTATGTATTAAATTCAATGTGAGGGGTATATTTGTCTATTAAAAAATGGAGAGTGGACCTTACACCTTAAAAAATGCAAAAAAATGGATTAGAGGTGTAATGAAAATATGAGGTGGACTAGACACGTTACAAAGAGTTATAATGAACCTTAGAACAATTTGTTATTAATTATATCCTCCTACTTGGTCCAATTTTAGGTCATCCAAACCAGACAACGACATTCAAGCTGTTTATTTTTAGGTTTTTCAGAGAAGTATGATCTCGCAAATTAATAGCTCGATCAAACATCAATAGCAATAAAGTAAATATAATTTAGATCTGTAGAAGACAAAATGAATGGACAATGTAAATTGCTTTCGAAAAATGTATCTTGTTTGACATAATTATCGATTTCCGATTGATTTTATTTTTCGCAAAAATACTTCTTTGTGATAACTAAATTACTCACTCTGTCCCGAATTTTTTGTTCATTTACGAGTATGCGTGTCATTTTTCAAATGCTTATATCTTTCAATCTATAATGTTTTTTTTATAAATTTGAAACTTTGTTTACTAGTCATCAAGAACTATTAAACGAGATCCAAATTGAATATGTATGACATTACACATTTGATAATACAAACAATTTTTTAAGTTGTGGTAGATAGTGCAAGTAGATAACAAATATGGGACAGAGGGAGATCTGGATGGTTTTGAGCACTATTGTAACCGGGGAGCCCAAAATTAAACCAAATTGGAGGATAAAGAACCGTACCAGAGCATGGTCCCTCCACGTTAGGTGCATGAAGATAGAAGGGCATAGTTTTTTTTTTCACCGTAGAAGGTCATAGTTGTGATATCCTATTTGTTTGTAGGGAAATATTTACAACAATGTGACCGCATTTCTTTTAACGCTTTTCAAATATGGCATCTCTTTCCATAAGAAAAAAAACATCAGAAAAAATTGGGACTTGTGTTACTTAACCAGAGCATTTTCCTTGTTTTTTATTCCAAAATTGATTTTTGCCATGCATATTATTTCTGAGTCGATAAAGCCACCCTTCGACTCAAGATTTTTGCCGTTCAAAAAAATAAAATGGATAATTTTTGCTTACAAAAACTAGTAAAAATGGCACCCAAGGTTCTTTCACTAAGATTTTCCGATTGCATGACATGGACAATTTGTGTTACAAGTAGTGAATAGGCAATAGCCACCCAAAATTTCTTTTATTATTCATTCCAACAGAGGGTATGATGACTTATTCTGGGCCAGCTCCCTAAGGTTATGGTAACTGGGCTGGCGTCCATGAATTACAGGGCCCACCTTGAGATATGATTCTGATCTTGTAATGGCACCTTCCTCTTATCTCTTTCCCCTTCTGCAATGTTTCATTCTATATTCCCAAACAATATGATAGGATTCTCAGGAGATTGTACCTCATTTCAGTGATCGAAACTGCAACGAACAAGTTAAATCCTGTGCCACTTGCAACGCGGATCGTTCCGGCACTAACTGGCCGGAGTAATAGAAACAAACAAGTACCTTCAATTGTAGTGTTAAAAGTGTTGGGTTTTCATCAAGAATATGTTTGGGATGTACTTATTTCGATATACAATTGCATATACTAATAGATTACAGCATTAGTTGCTTCATTGTTCTTGCAAAATTAACTCTAGTGGCATATGGTATTTTTTTTTTTTTTAATAACTCAGGGGTTTGGAGCCGTTTACACGCATTTAACTAATTTTAAGGTACCGATCCCGCCGCCCACTTAGGAGGGATACAATGAAGCCGGAGAAAAGCCTCATTTGACCTCCCCAAAAGGGTTGCACGAGGGGGCCCGAGTCCCTGTTCACCTCCTAATTATCCAATTATTTATGCTCTATTTTAGGCATCACTTATAAAAGTTATGAAGAAATGTCCCCTTAAAATTGTACTCCATTAATTACTAGTACATTGGGTTTAAGGCGTTGGGGAGGTTGTCATTCAGATAGACTGCATGGACTTAATTTATCATGAATGCTAGGCAACCGGAGGGTGCTCATCCTTTCCTTCAACCCCTTTTGTTTGATTTGTTTATCTTTGTACTGAATTGATGTATGTTAAAGTTAGAAGATATATCGTTAGGAGGGCTCATAACCTTGCTAAGGGGGCCCTACGTATTATGTAATGTTTTGTGATTTAAGGAGATCATCTTTTCCATTCAAAAAAAAGAAGATGATATTCTGTTGTTAATTTATGAATACTTCTAATTTGGTCTCTCGCATTAAAAATTTTGCGTCTACCACTACCTAAGAACATTGATGGACCCAGGCACATGGACAGGAGGGGGCACCTGACCCCTGGGTTTCCTGTTCCCACACTTTTACCACTATAAAAATAAACTCCTAAGTTTCGATCATCAATTATTTAAAACTAACTGGGCAATCTCAGTTGGGCAAGACTCCTGCATCTCATTAGGAGGTTAGGAGTTCGACTCTCTAGATTTCTGTGTGGGTATGATTTTCCTTGTTACTTGTTGGGTTATTTTTGCCCTTAATAGAGCTTTTAGTTAGGTTGGCGTTATAATGATTGTAGACTTTGTTACAAATCTCCCCACTGTAGGTATTTCAAATTTGATGTATTTAATCTTTATATTCTCATACCGTTTGAAGAAAAAATGAACATCATAAATTCTTTAAGTCTCCCAAGTATTTTAGACTAGCAGACTAAAATTTTGAATTTCCTCTTGCCATTACTCTCCTCTCTCCTCAAGGTTCTAATAAAATTGTAAATTTTGATTTGTTTTGTTCATATAAGTGTTAATGCATTCTCACAAGTACAAAAATACCAACCATTTCAGGTAAATTACTGACTAATTCTTCCTTTTTTTGGGTACTTTTTGCATCTTTTTCAACTTTTATGAATTTTGCTAAGATTCATTTTATTTTTGCAAGATTAATTTTCATCTCGATGAGAGGTGTCTAAAAGATAAAATATTACGATAAAAAAAAAACAGCTGGTATTTTTGTCTTTAGTGTCGTCTTATGTGAACTTTCTTCAACTTTAGCCCACATTTTTTAAAACTTTTCTGATTTTTCTCATCCAGAGAAATTGAGAGAAATAATTAATCCTTTAGATTATAGCAAAAAGTTAAACAAAAAATTATGAAAAGTAAATAATACAGAAAAAACAAATTCAGGGAGAATGAGTTATCTTTGACTTGAAGACAAAATGAGTCCAAAATTAACATTAAGCAAAAATACCAAAATGATCACAAGGGAGAAAGGAGCTTGAATTTGCCAACTAATTAATTAACTAAATTAAAATTAACTCCCATATATGAGGTAGTATTTTGTAACATTTCTATAGTAATTAGCGTATGAGGGTCATATGAACGGGTGCCGAGGGACGAATTAATGTACATTTGGTAGTTTGTAAGCGCATACTCCATTTGTAAGCAATTGAGTGCATCATCTAATTATCTCATTTTGTTTTTTAATTTGGTATCAGAGCAACTCATTTACTTGAATTGGTTAACATGCAGAAACGTACTATAGGATTGTAGTGCACCTTCAAAATATCTTTAAATCGTTTACTCTATTTTGTAAGGTTTTTATTGAGTAATTTATCTTAACAAAAAAATCAAATTTATCGGGTATTGGTAACCACATGCTCAAACAACATATATTTTCACAAAATGGATGATTATATATCATGATTCAGAGAATTAAACTATAAGATAAATCTTTGACAATTATATGGCTATAGAAGCCCTATTAAGGCGATTTAACATACAAATAAAATGCTCCGCAAACTCTTAAAATGCTTTCTTAGTAGATAAAATACTTGAAGTAGTTGCGTAAAAATATTTAAATTATTAATTCCTTCTAACGAGATGAATCTATAAATAAACAACAGTAATGGTTTTCACACTTTTTTTTTTTATAAGTGCATCAATTCAATCTGTAAATGTTTTACTAAAAGACAGAAAAAAGGAGTGCACTTATCAAAAAAAGGGGCGTAGAAATCACTATCCATAAACAATTATAATTAAAAACTTTATAGAGTTCAAGAGGAACAAAAATAATTCAGAAAACCAGTCAGGGTTTTTTTTTTTTTTTTTTGTCTTAACTTTTGATTTTACAGATTATACTCCTATTTATTTAAGTGAAATTAAATGAACAAGAAATTATGGTACGCCAAGCAAGACCAAGAAACTCATGCGCTGTTGCTAATTTTTTTTCTCGTGAGAGAAAGCCAAAGAAAACTCATGCGCTGTTCGTTGTTACAAGTGGGGTCAGAGGCTCAGAGGGTTCAGGGGTTGTCCTTTTTATTCCCAATGTTTCTTGGCTTGGCTCCGGTTGATAGTACTACTACTATGCTTTGACAGAGGGAGAGGTTGAGGCCTGAGGGAGGAGAAAAAATTGGGTGCCTCGGAGTACACGTGGTGCAGAACGCGCGCATTTTGGCTATTTTTGGAGTGCTCGGATTTCTATGAACCTTTCACCTCTCTATCTCTCTCTCTCTCTCCCTCTCATTATTTCTCTCTCTTCTCTCTCTCTTTAAAATGTGGGGCCGAGAGGCGTGCTTGGCATCACGTCACCCACACCCACTCGGCACCCAAATTCCCAGGAGACGGGGTGATTCAGGTTTGCTTTGGCAAAGATTCATTTTTTGTCTTCATTAAAAAAAATTTATTGGTTCGTCTTGACGAGAGGGATATAAAGAGTAAAAAAAAGTATTAAGAAACGTAAAATTTTTGTGACCCAAAAAATTCCAATAATTCACAAAAATTTGGATTATTTTTGTCTTTAGTGAACTTTTTAAATATTTTTATAATTTTTTTGACTCTTTAGATTCCTATCGTCATGACAAATCAATAATCCAAAAAACTCGACATAAAACTAACAAATGCAATTTTTTTTTTTGAATAAAGAGTTTTGTAATTCATGTAACCCTAATGGACTTACAATAGTAAGAACCTTTTTTATTTTGACTAAACAACCTAAGGGTGCTTTGGAAAAAAATTAACACGCACGTCAATGCACATTTTACACTTTTCAAGACATTTACACTTTATTTTATACACTTTGGGAGCTGATTTTGGGGCTCGCTTTTTTATGCAAGCACTCCAAAATGTAATAAAGTTACAAAACTATCCTTTTGAAAATATAAAAATTATTGGAGGCACTCCACTCTCGAATTATCTCCTCATTTAGTATGGCACTCCAAACAGAAAATTGAACCAAAACCAAAGAGAAAAAGATAGAAGCGATTATCATTAGCAGTCCAAATGGTAAAGATAGCAGCAATCATAGTTTATAGCTATGCAAATTTGCTGTTGTATGTTAGATTGAAGCAGGAGAAATCAACAATTGGTGCGGTGGCTGGATGAATTAGCGAGGGCGATTAATAAAAACAATTAGAAAATCGAAAAAACAATGGGAGGGGAGGGGAGTCGGTGTTCAAGGGACTGGTGTGAGGCACCCGGCCTCCCCCTAAGAGGTGGCAGCTGGCTGAGAGGCGGCTGAAAAAAGGGGCTTACGAGAGAAATTAGGTTAGAGAGAGTTGGGTTAGAAAAACTCAAAAATATACATAACAACATTAACAGCTAGAACATGGAACCTTAAAAAAATTACAGCTAGAACAAGGAAACCTTATATCAGAATACCAAGGTAAGTTTCGACGTGGAGAATCTACTCAAAAAATAAATAAAAATAATCACGAGCTTGAACCAGCTTTCAGATCTAAAAATTTCCAACATTTATGCTTGTAGTGGTAGTGGTGTGGTGATGTATTGAAATGCATCGATGTTTTTTCCCCTGTTTGGTTCCCCTCTCATATGGATTTGTGAAGCGATGATGGCGAGTTTTTTTAGCTGAACCACGCCCTTCTTAAAATACACAAAACCCATCCAATCATAACTTAATCCCGATAAAATCATAAGAAAAGAACTAAAAAACTACCTTCTGAGCTTGAATCCTCGATCTACATCACCCAATTCACAATAGAGTTTTTGTTACAAGTTAGGGTTTGGGTGGGCGTCCATTTTTTCTTCTTCCGTTAATAGAGGAGGCAGAGGAGAAGAGTAAAAAATTTTAGGAGCGCTTGAAGTAAAATTGAGAGTAAAAAATTTTAGGAGCACCTGAAGTAACATTGGAACTTGCAAAAGGGTGGTTTTGAAAAATCATTGTAGCTTGGAGTGCCTGCATCAATTTTGGGAGTGCAATTATCAATTCCCATACACTTTTCACACATTTCAATATAAGAGTACTCAGGCCCTAAGCGCAAAATCGATTTGGACCCCTCCACATTTAAAGAAACACTATGATTTAAAAAAAAAAAAATACAAATCGTCCCAAACAAAAAACTTACAAAAATTTGAATATCGAAGTCGCAAAAATTACTTAACATTGCAATAATTAGTAAGTATCACTTGAACATTGCTTTTCTTTCATTTTTAGAGGCAAATAAATCAATCAAACTTGTATAATTTAGCTTTGCTTCAAAAGACAAAAGTACAAGTCAATAAAAAAAATTGCATATCTGTTGATTGAATCAGAACTGAAAGCGGAGCTATGGCTGACAAAAGAAAGCTTAGGCCGAAATTGAAAATGATATGCTACAGTTACGTACTTTTCCCAATATTACGTGTTGACTCTTAGAGCTCCTTAGTGCTAACAATCTTTTCGAATTTTAATTTGATTTTTGAATTTGGGATTGGAAACTTACGGCACAGAACATTAGCAACAAAGAGAGAGAAAGAGAATAAGAGTATGAATAGAAGTGGAACCCGTGAATTGGGTTTTTCAGTTTTAACGTGTTGTTTTTTGTAGTTTTCAATTTTGGTTTCCCTTTTAGGATGCTCCACTTTTGGGCTTATACAAGCATTTGAGCCTTTAGTTTTTCAATGGACCTACTTAATTGAAATTAGTTGGGACCCTACCTAGTTTGTATTGGGCCCATTTTGTGGTGTCCTAAGCCACCGCCTGGTGTGCCTCATAGTTAGGACGGGACTGAGACTACTTTTTAAATCTTAACATAAACCTAAACAAGGAGTAAAAGCAGTAGAAAAAGCTTCAAACTTCTTTAGTCCTTTGAAATTGTTTACTTCCTCGTTTTACATTATTCTAATTAGACTAGGTGTATTCTCTTTTGCAAAAACACAACTTATATTAATAAAAAATATATATAAAATTGTGCAGCCATAGGCCTACAAACAATAGATATATAAAGGACCCAGAAGGACCAAACAAAAAAGTTTAAACAAATAATAACAGCCGCAAAATTTTATAACGATGATGGTCCTTTAGAGATTTCAACTTATTGAGGAGAATGTTATCATTACATATGCCATATTTTGGTCTTATCATTTTACTCAAAACATTATCCTTGTTTTTTTTCTGATGTATAACTTAATTTCAAAGTGTATGGACAAAATAGTAAACTCATCACTCTTTTTCGATTACTTTTAGTGTAAATCTCAGTTAATTTCAAAGTGTATGGATAAAATAGTGAACTCATCACTCTTTTTCTATTACTTTTACGGTAAATTTCACTGAACACCTCTAAGATTTTTGACAAATGCACTGACCCCTCCTGTGGTTTTTGAAACTACACTATCCTCCCTTGCATTTTAAACTATTTTCTAGATTCCCATCTCTCCTAACTTCCGTTAGTTTTCAAACTTTTTTTTTTAATATCAAAAACTTTTTCCAAAACTTTATTTTTTGTGAAAAATGTTTTTCAAAAGAAACTGTTTAATAATAATTAAAAAATCTGTCTATATTTTTGAAAAAATACTTTTTAAAATAAAAAAAACTTTATTTTAATAGTTTGTTTTTTGAAAAAATAGAGTTAAAAAAAATTTCAAAAAAATAAAAATAAAGTACAATTAAAAAACTACCTTTTGAAAAAATATTTGTTGAAAATAGTTTTTTGAAGAAAAAAACTAGTTTTGAAAATTTGGGGAATTGTTTAAAAAGCAAGGGAGGGCAATCTATTTTTAGAAACCACGGGGTTTAATGTATTTGTCATAAACCTCAGGAGAGGTTAGTGAAATTTACCTACTTTTAAATAGAGATAATTTTTTGGGACAGCAAAAACTGCTATTTTTTTGCTAACTATGAGGAAAAAATTAGGACAAAAGGAGTAATTAAAATTTAAAGATTGATTTTCACTTTCCATTTCTTTATTTGCAGTCCCCCGCTTTTTTTTTTTTTTTGGTGTCTCTATTAGGACCTCTCCATCCACTGACCTTTTTTCTCACCAAATTTGAGTAAAAAAATTGATCAAAAGTTTGATTTGATATTGAGTACGCAATAACAATTGTTAAATTTTTCATCAAATTATTAAAAAATTCTCACCATATGTCTAAAAACTCTATCAATTGTCATTTAAAGTGTTACCATTGTGTTTAAAGAAAGGCCAGCGAATTTATAATGTTACTATTGCATTTATAGAAAGAATGACACAAAAGCTATTTAGAATTTACAAAAGGTTACTCTTGAAAATTTGATAAAAGAGTTGATGTTGGCTCATTCTATATAAATTTGATGAAACATTTAGTTATCCCTTAATTTGATATCAATTTGGGGCTCAAGCTCCATTTCAACAAATTTTTCATCAAATTTCAATTTGATGAAGGGTTGGAGATGGCCTTAGGTGACGTTACTAGATGTTCCATAAACTGACTTATTAGCAGTAATCGGTGAAACTGGCTTAAGTTGGCTTTTTTGAGTTGATGTACTATTAGAAAATAACATGTCTCGTAAAACACAAGTCAATTTTGGTGAGGTTACTTTAAGGATTTAATTTTTCTCTTGCTTTGAAAAAGACTGAAACAACCCATTTATCTCCGGACCAGGAAAAAAAAAACTTTTGACTTCTAGATTTTCCGTTCGTCCTCTTAATTTTTGACTTCTAGATTTTTTGGTTCGTCTCAATTTTCGTGTAGGCTTTCTGGTCTCTGGAACGAACATTTGAAGTTAATTATCTGTTTAATTAACTAGATGAAGTTATGTGCTGGGTTCTATTCTATGAACGATTTCACTACCGAAACCATGGCAGACCCAACTCCTAAGCTCAAGAGACCTGGGCTTTGGGTATAAAAAAAAAATCCAAAAAAATAAGGCCAACCCATGATTTTTACTATTAGGCTTGAGTACGAGTTTTTACATCTCAATAGGAAAAACAAAAAAGACCCACTCTTATTTTTTTTTTTAAAAGGCATAAACAAAAAACAAAACACACACAAAATTAACTTTTACAACTGATCCATTAGGCCTAAAGGCCAAATATAATAGAAAATGGTATCAAAGTTTGATCATGGGTAGCTCATGGCCAAAACTTTCTCCTCAAGATGTAACCTCCGATTGCGACCACACAATGCACGCGAGAGAGGGTTGTTATTCCACATTTGTTATCAAACCCATCCAAGTTTAATTGACATAATCTAATGGTTGTATGGCAAATGATTTTACCTTGAATGTCCAAAAAAAAGAAGAAGCAAAATACAAGGATAATAAAATTTTATTAGTTTTGTAATGTAGAGGTAGAAGTTAATAATGTGTGTCATATATGTGGTGGCACGGTCTTCGGGTTCACTGTTCCTCTAATCAACCTTGAGCTCACTAGCCTCGCGCTGCCACTTGATCTTCCCTCCTGCGCATGAAAGAACTGCGTTAATCCCAAATTGGACTGTGGAAGTCCGACAAGGCACTCTGAGTCTTCGACGGTCAAGTAAGAGGAAGAAGATGAAGGAAAGAACAAGCAGAAGTTTAGGGTTTCATAGTTTTGAAATGTACCCTTTAGGGCTGTATTGCATACCTTTAATAATGAGAGCTTGACTTGTCCTCCTAGTACGTAGTGCCTTGTATGTGTGATAACTGCTCGGCTGATGTCACATCTGACGTTGGGGATCAAAGCGGTTACCAGCACATGCTACGAGTTGTCCTTTGACATGTGTCATAACCGTTCGATTGACGTCCTTTATGACATATTGAGCAAGTCGGTTAAGCACCGAATGAGCTTCCTCTCCACGCGGATTGACCCATTTGGATCCGGTAAAAACCATCATGACCCTTTAAGCTTTAAGTACACGAGTATGGATCCGGGTCGAACCTTCAGGCTGGGCCGTTGGGGTGCAAACTATTTTGCTTCGGCCTGGTCCGTGGTCAAGCCCAATAAAGGCCCTTGATCGTCCCGGGCCTTGTGCCCCTTTGAACTTGACTTCTTTAATGGTCCGGATGATTCGGCCCACTACATTATATATGCACAATCAACAAAAAGTTTAAATCAAGTTCATTGAACTAATTAATCACACGAACAATGCTATGCGTAGTGCGTAGCGTACACAACTTGTGCTGCACACCACTCTAATGTGGCAAATGAGGAGAAGCCCAATGTAGGGCTCACCCAAAAAGTGGGCTTCTCCCCATTTGCCACATCAGGGTGGTGTGCATTTGGGTTGGACAAATGGTGTACCCATATCATTTTCCTAATCACAAAATAAGTTCTAATTAATTCATGGGTTCTCAAACACTTTAATTTCGTAAGCCTTTTGGTATGAAAAGCAATTGGGAAATTGCCTCGGAAGCTTTTGCTGGCACCTTTGGACAAAATCCTAAGCTTCCAAAGGGGCTTTTCAACCAATACATTGAAGAAGATTGAAAACTTGGCAGCGAAAAATTGGACAAATATTGTGACATAATGGAGATGAATTAACAAATTTAATTTCCTGAATAAAACAAATAAACGAATGATTGAATTAACAAATTTAGTACATCATCATTTTTTCCCTTCTATTTTTTACCTTCTTTCTACATATTACAGTTTTTAGTAGTACTCATACATCTCTCAAACATCTACAGTAATTTATTAGACCAAAGTGGCACAAGCTAATGTAGCCGGATCAAACAAAGCAGGAACCAAATACTTCCTTCCATTAGCGCCATTTGCGTTATAGCTAGCACCCGTTGTAGAGTCCACCAAAAGGTTCCCTGCATATCCTGGGTACGCTCCCTTACCGTAAACACCAGGGCAAGCTGATGCAGCCTCTAGTGGAGCATCGGTAGGGCCTTGGTAGTAGCCATTTCCAAATGGGTTTGTTGCGGTGCCAGCCAATAGGCTAGCGAGGTTGATCACCATCCCATCCATGCCCACGTCTTGGTTGGGTGCGACCAAAGATGGGTTCTGTGGTCCATAAATCGGCTGGTGAAACGGCCAAGCACATTGACCAGGGCACTGAGTCTCTGAGTTGCCAACCCAGATATAGGCAAACTTGTAATTTTTCTCCTTAACTTGGACATTACCCTTTGATGATCCATGGGTTCCACACCGGTTCATGCAGAACCCATCGACTGTAACGTCAGAGGAGGTCAAAACGACGTTGATTGCGTTCATTTGATCGCCCTTTGATGCTAATTGCACAATCTGCTTTTGTGTGAGGGATTTTCCTAGCGAGTAGTTCTCCTCGAGTATTTGTTTGCCTAGAGATAAAGAAAGCGAGGAGAGTTTTTTGGATTTAACGAGGTTGTAGTAATTCTCAGTGGTTTTCCACCACGCGGCGACTGATGGCTGGGCTTGAGGTGGGGGAGAAGACAGTGAGGTGACAAAATCGGAGACTATGGCTCTTTGGGAAGGAGTGAATTTGCCGTACCAAATGAGATTGATCGGCATTTTACCGGAAAGAAGAGGGCCATTGTGGTATTGCATTAGTGTATTGGATTGATCTTGGACTAACTCGGTGAGTTTTCTGGCTGCGAGTGAGAATTGGAAGAGAGAGAATAAGAGGAGGAGTTGTGGAAGGAAATAAGCCATTTTTTGATTTGAAGAAGAAGCTGGGCACACACAGAGAGAGAAGAGGAATGGAATAGCTCTGATTTTTGGGGTTTTGGCTTTTTGGTGCTATGGAATGAAGGCGTAGTAGCAGGCTATTTATACAGGGGCGTTGTTTGGCTGGGTTGCATTTGACGTGTAGTATGTGCGTTATGTTTGAAGCTGCTGAGAAAAAGAGGCCATAAACTTTACTATACCTTATTAGCTGTAAATGGTGGTGGACCAAATTTTCTTCCCCGTCTTCTTTAATACTGAAGGCAATCTAGTTCCAACGGTTCACGAAATTTCTCCAAACAAACATTTTGGACTTATTGCATTTGATTTGTGTTCAAATTTCACTATCTACATCAAACTCTACTACCTTCATCAACAAAAAAATAGAAGAACTAGAGGTGAGTTGAACGTACATGCCCCGGCCCCCGGCCCTTACTATGTTATTGCCTCCATATTTAATTTCGTGAAATATTAAGTACATGAGTTGTGAGACAAACTTATCCAAAGATTTTGTGGACTTTTTGAGCGTTTAGTTTATGAAATGTTTTTTAGTTGCCTCCAAGCAAATTATTTTTAACTTAAAGACAACAAATTTAGCCTTAAAACGAATTTGGCCTACATTTTTGATGGTGTAATAAAAAAGACCCTACAAAGTTGTCAAAACTCACCCTCCGTCAGTTTTGGCATTAAATATGGTAAAGTTTTCGTTGGGGTGCCACCTGTATTTTTGAGCTCTAGAACATACAGTAACGGATTACAGCTAATGTACAGTGGGAGTGGGATGACTTTGGACAGGTGGATTCTTTATTGACAAAAATGCCCTTGGAAATATGATCTTGTGGAGAACATGGGAAATAGGGACGGGGGATGATGTTGTCTCTAAAGGGATGCATCCCAGTCGGGCCGAGCATGGCCGTCCGTGCTCGGCGATGAACGGCTCAAATTAATTTGATCTGTAACGAACGGTTCGGATTTGTTTGGACAAGATGTGATTCGAGCCGTCCATTGTCAAGCATGGACGATTGAGATTGGACAACATGGATACTGTCCCTTTTCCATTCACTTGCCAAGAATGTTATGCGAGAAAGTTAATCATGAGAAAAGTGAAATGAAGTGAAGTAAGAGAAATGAAAATTTGCTTTCTCGTGAGTGTTCACTTGATAAAGGATTTTCACAAGAATGTGTAATTGGTGGGAGCAAACTTTCTCACGACACATAATTCCTTCCTTTTTGCAAGATGCATTTTGAGGGAAAGTGAGTCCTAGTGGGAAAAGTATTTTTGCAAGTCCTATTATTTTCCTGCTAACTGAACACCCAAATAATTATGGGAAAGTTGATTTTCCCATCATTTCTCATACTTTCTTGACAACTAAACGAGGCCTTAGGGACAACACCCTCCCCGGATCCGGGAAATAGGCATTAAGGACGATAAAAGTGCTCATTAACCGGTAAGAATGTTTTTTGCCCGGTAAAAGTGTTTGCACTTTTACCGATAAGAATGCACTTTTACAGGACAAATAACACTTTCATTGTCCGCCCGTTGGGCTGACGTTAGAAGTTTCCATTTTGATAATCAAAGTAAGTCATTTTCTCACTCTAGATGTCGAAACCATTCATGTATGCAAAAAACTCACTTGATCAGGTATGTTCGAATCGAACTAATTGAATAACATGAATAATTTTTCAACGATTCTTTTTTTTATTTTTAGAAAAATGTAAAATTTGGACTTAATTCATAAACGATTTTTGTGGTGGATTTGAGAGTTGTGTTTGAAGATATGTAAGTATAACCAATTTGTGAATAAGAGGGATAGAGGGGTGGGTCATATTGGTTAGGATTGGGAGGTGTAGTTGCACAAAAACCGTGACATGCCGGGTCTACTCCGGAGATTAGCTGTGGATATTAAATGACCCGATTCAAATATATTTTTCCTTCGAGGCTAGACATTAGGGCCTTTTTTTTTTTTGTCATTCTTCATTCTTGATCTATTACATGGGGGAAGAGAAAATGAGACTCGATTCCGGATACAGTATGAGGCATCCAAGAGCTCTACAGCATGAGCTAGCCACCACTTGCAATTAGGCCTAGTTTGATAACCCAAATTCAACACTTAAAACTGAATAAATTAAGCAATAAGTAATTAAATAACTTTGATAACCACAGTTTGATAACCCAAATTCAACACTTAAAAGATTAAGTGGCTCTGAAAATGTAAGTTAAAATGTTTAGCTAATTAATTTTGACTGAATTTAAGATTGTTTTCATTCAATCATTTTTCCCTCCACCACTATCCTTCACACTAATGTTTTAAAAACCGGACCGGACCGGCCGGTTCAACCGATTGGCTCGCCAACCGGTCATCCTTCCGGTTCGGTTATATCAAAGAACCGCTTCAAAATCAGAACCGGTCTCCAAAGTGAAAACTGTCCCTAAATGGCAGTCGAACCGCTCAACCGGAAGAACCGAGAGCGAGTCAGTCAACCCAAACCGGAAATTTTTGACTGATATTTGGTCCACTGTGGTCGCTAGACTTGCTACAGGTGGCACAATCAATGTGCACCACGTGATCAGGGCCTTGTAAGGAGCCCAATATGCTTCATTTTGCTCAGGCAGCCTTTCAATTTTCAAATAAGCGAAAGGCAGGCTAATTCCATCCCACTGATGTGGGTTTGGAGAAAAATGTATTCAACACATCTTCAACCACACTCTTCCTCTTTTCACACTATTTTCAAGCTTTTTCACATGTATTTTTTTAATCACTCTTTTTTTTTTTTGGTTATATATATATTTTTATGTATATTTATGACGTCACGGTTCGACCACGGTTGAACCGGTGACCCGTCCGCCCGGCCCCTTCTCCAGTTCGTCCTTCGGTCCAGGTTTCAAAACATTGCTTCACACAACCGCAATTACTATTGCTGTCACCACCACCCCGACTCTACCAACACCACCATCTTCACTACTTTACTACTGCTACCACTACCACCATCACCACTACCCTACCATTACCATCACCACTCTAACACTACCACAAACACTCTTCAGTTGCATCCACTAGCCACCGGCACCACTTCTATCGCCACTCCACCACCACCACTCCGTCATTCCCACCACAATTCCCACCACCATTGATGCAGTAGCCATGGAGGAAGAGTACCTTAGGCACTTTAAGCCTAGGGTGACAAAATCGTAATTATGCTGCTGTGGAATTTTGCGTTGGGACCACTTGGGTCGGACCCGAAAGGGCCTACAGCCATGGCGTACGTCGTTTTTTGGGGGCTTTTGTCGCTGGTTAGGGTTCCGAATTGCCAAATTTGCCGTTTAAGGAAAGATTTGACTTGCCAATTACTTGGGTAAGGAAAATCCAAATTAAGCAGCGCTTTTGGAAAAAATTCTGGAATTTTCTCTAGTTTTTTATTTTGCTATTATTTTCGAATTTTCTATTTTTGGTAATTTTGCATTAATTATTGATTTGGCTTCCCTTCCGGAGCAAATCAATTAGGGTTTTCAATTTCCTATATAATAAGTTGTAAGACTTAAGGGCAAGACAGTTTTTTGAGTATTATTGAATGATAGAGAGTCTAGAGAGCATTTTCTCTAAACTTTTTTTGTTTGTGTTCGATAATACATGTCTTTTTTGTAGTTCATAAGGCGCCCTGCGTCAACCACTCACACCACCATGACCACCAATCTGTCACTCTCACCGTCATTGCCGCAACTACGCCATCATCACTCACACCACCACTCCGCCACTATACAATCACCACAACTACCACCACCACTCCGCCACTCCCACCACCATTACCACCACATCCACCACCACTTACATCACCATGACCACAACTCTGCCACTCCTACCACCATGACCACCGCCACTACCACCACCACGATGATTACCACTCTACCGCTCCCACCAACAATGCTGCCCTTACTCCCACCATCACCCCTCCACCACCACGATGCCACCACTTCACAATCATTACCACCACCACTGCACCACCATCACAACCATTACTACTGCTATACCACGATCTTATCAATATTCTGTATATTTTTATTATTTTGATAAATATGCGCTCTTTCTCATTTATGCATTCCAATATGAACATATGAAAGGCAAAGTAAAAAAATTAGTAAATTTAATTCTTCTGCTCCTTGTATAGATCAAACAACTTATTTATTTCAGTGCTTAAGATTTAGTACATATCAAACAGGTTATTAGCTTAATAAATTCAGCATTCAGTTTTCAGTACTTAATTTTTAGTTTTCATTTTTCAGCTTTCAGTTTTATCAAACATCCCCTTAGGCTCATTCTGACAATTAGTACTCCGTACATCTTTAAGGGAGAAAAATTAATCGATTGACGACTAATGTCTGATTCTATGGTTATGGTTAACCCGTGCGCGTCAAGAGTCTAGAATAGTAATAAAATTAGGGTCAAATTTCATCACCACCCCTTTAGGTTTATACTAACAACGGATACCCCTTAAAGTACGAGAAATGACCATTAATCCCATGATTTTTATGTGCGTTTTGCCGTTATCTCAAATTGACAATTATCTGTTCAAACACATTGATGGAATGAGCAAAATTTTACTTATATATAATTATTCACCCTTTCTTGTAATAAAAGGAAATAAAAACTGTCACCTCTCACTTATTTTAAAATTTACTAACTTTTTTTATCCATTGGAAAAATTGTTTTGGTGCTCTCTCTCTCTCTCTCTCTCTCTCTCTCTCTCTCTCAACCTAGTTGCAAAAAATATTTTTTCCTTCTCCCTTCCCCTCCCCCCTTGGGTTTCACTATCCTTATACAGCAGCGGAAGAGGAAGGCTATGGTACTAGTTCGAATCTGCTTCTTATATTCTTTAGTATTTCTTTTTCTTTCTTCTGTCTCTCCAGATCAACTTGTCATCTGATATGTGAGAGTTATGTCTCTCATTTCTGTTAGAGTATTTAGTTTCATCTTTGGATGAATATTTCGTCTATAGATTGAGTTCTTTCAAATGGTGTTGTTTCACAATGATGTTGTATCACACAAATTTCGAGTCTGCAAAAAAGACGGAAATATGTTGAACAAAGTCAATTTATTAATTGAAAATTAGGGTTTACAATCTTTGTGATAATTTCTAATGAAAGAAAATAATCCTCTGATTCTTCTTCGGTCTTTGCGAAGATGACGGCGAATTTGATGGATTTTGACTTGAGGGCTTTGAAGTTTATTCTCAAGTTGATTTGCTTGATCTTCTTCAATTTTGTTGGAAAAATATGACGAATTTGTGACCGTTGACTTGAGGGCTGTAGAGCTTCTTCTCAAATTGGTCTTTGAGATCTTCTTCAATTTGGTTAAAGGAGATGTGGATTTGCAGATGTTGACTTGAGGGCTTGGGAGCTTAGTCTCAAATCGAAATTGGAGATCTTCTTCAATTTGGTAGAAGGAGATTGATGGCTTGTAGATTTGGATTGAGCGATCTTCTGAGCTTTGAAGCTTTGATCTGAAGAGGTGCCTTGCTTGATGTGGATTTGAAGGATTCTGAAGGGCTTTTAGATGCTTGATCTTCAGAGCTCTGGAGCTTGAATGTTCTTCGGAGCTTTGAAGCTTTGATCGGAGAACCGTCTTGCTTGATACGAACTTGGAGAATTCTAAAGGGCTTTGGAGACTTTGATCTTCAGATGTCCAAAGCTTGGATGCTTGAATGTGCATTTGACTTCAAAGAATTCTGAAGGGCTTTAAGGCTTGATATTCAGAGCTTTGGATGCCTTGGAATTGTTGAAGACTTAAAGAAATTCTGAAGGGCTTTGAAGCTTGATCTTCAGAGCTGTTGAAGCTTCAATGTCTTGATCTCTCCAAAAATATGAGAGAGAGAATCTCTATTTATAGGGATGTAAGATGGAGAGTTATGACAAGACTGCAATTCTTTCCATACTTTTCTCTCTAATTATTTCCTTGTTTGATTTAAAGGAAAATAATTAAAATATAATAAATATCTTTCTTCTTATTTATTTTAAGAAAGATAATTATATATGAAGAGATATATAATTTATTTCACCAAATGGCACAATTTGATTGGCCAGACTTGATAAATTAATAACTGCATCATTTTGACACGTGGCTCCATTTAATTGGTCTTCACACATATCTCTGACTTTTGACTTGTAAATACGTGGCATCATTTGATTCGCCATTTATCGTGTTTAGTCTTTTGACCTACGGACACGTGGCAGCATTTAATTGGCCAATTTATGTGCCCTAGCAACACGTGGCAGCATGTGATAGGCCAGAAATTTTACGTGTCTACAGATGTCTGTGTCGATAGTGTTCTCTAAGCTTACATGATGGCTTTGGCGGAGCAAGTCGTGGTGGCTTATTAAATTTGTATCACTTTATCTTGTTTGAGACTACTAATTCTAGATATGAATTTTCGGCACGTCAGGCGAGATGCCAAGATTGGGTACTGAAATACATCGATTGCCTTGTACTTTTATTGTTTTGCATAAGTTAGATGAGTAGTTTGGCTTTGTCCAAGATTTTTCTAATGAATTCAGTTATGTGAGTGCCGCTAGCTTATATCAATATGTGATCTCACCCTTTGTCAAAAAAGAAAAAAAAAACTTTTTTGATCAAAGAGGAATTGAGACGTGAGATGACATAAAAATATTGTGAATCAACCCTAGGATAGTTACCGGAGTTTTCAAGAATTCAGGGTGAGAGGAATTGTCCATGCCCAACTATCCAACTACGCCTCCCTCCTTTCTCTACTTCCTCGTTCAAATAGGAGAGGAGCCATTTCGATGGTTGTACGACACCACATATTGACTATGAGGTGTGTGTTTAGAGCTAAGTCACATAATGTGCTTGCGCGAATCTTAGCGTGAAAATATCTTTTAAGAACATTCAGATTGCTAAAATTTTAAGAGAATATGGAATATTGAGAGCACAAACATAGAGTGATAATCAAGCAAGAGCAGAAGGTCTTGCTGAAATATTATGTTGCTACGATTGGAGGAACGGATCTTGGAAGATGCCAGCTGGATAAAGCTTCAACCTAAAAGAAGGGATGGTAACGGTGTAGATCGGTTTTGGTATTGGTAACACAAAAACCAAAACCTGCAACTAAAACCCAAATCAAAACCCTAACTAAATCAAAACCATTGGTTACCGTTTCGGTTTGGTTTTCCATCGAAACCGGTAGTCAACATTTTTAAACATCAAACCTTAAACAACTAGAAGAAAGGGGCAATAAAAAAAAATTAAGAACAATGTAAATAATAATACATCAACACAAAGTGAATTCATCTTCCAAACATAGAGACAAAATCAGTAACATTAACGAAGGTTAGCGGAAAAGTTAATGTGTTAATAATCAAAAAGAATTCGAAGTCTCCCCATAGACTGAACCCAGACCTTCCTTTGAAAGCCAAAAGGAACAATCAGATGGGCTAAGAGCCACATCTAAGCTATGCCTATTATAATAAGTGATCATTTCAAAAAAAAAATCTAGTAAGTTAAAACTTTGAGTTTCGGTATATTTGCGAATTGTTATTAGAGTTCAACATGGCCTGGCGAGATGAGAGAGGAGAAAAACTTGCATGTTGAACGGATACTGCCATGTGGTACCCATCAGGCGCATCTGAGCCGTCCAAACATGTAAACTTTAAGAGCAAATTTCCCCCAAAAAATCTGGGCCGTCCAAAACGATGTGAGATACTCTGTTCCCAATTCCCATGTGCCTCTGTTGCAAGGGGTTTTGGGCTGTTGGATTGTGGGTTTTGTTTTTATGTTTAAAAAATTTGTGTGTGATTCAACGGTCCAAAACCCCTTGCAATAGAGGCACAGGAGAATTTGGGAACAGAGGATCTGGTTCCGTCCAAAACATGTTTGGATAGCTTAGACGCGCAGACGGGTACCACATGACAAGTTTTGCACGTCACAAATTTCCTTTAGAGGATAATTGATAAATTAAATAGTGCCAAATATGAAGGAACGTGATTGGGGATGTCAACGGGTAGCAAAATGGGGTAAATTGTGCTGCGCTCCGTAGCAACGCTACACACACTGATTATACTCCCTAATCCCTATCTCCCAAAACGCCGGACTATATTTCTATTTTTGAATGTCTCAAAATATTTATTTCTCAAAAATGATAAAGTAAAAAAAAAGGTTTTAATCACAAACCATCTCTAGTTAATAGCAATGATTGTAGTCAAAAGATACTAGAATATAGGGATAATTAGGAAATTGATACCACTATTTGAATTTAAATGTTTTAATTATTTGTCATCTTAAAATCATCATTCCCCAAAAAGAGCAAGCAAATAGGACGTCTGGAGCATATGTAGTATATTTTTGCCTTCTACACTGAGTATGTTAGCACAACGACCAGACAAAACAAAGGGATGTTTGGAAATTGGAATTGGAAAAAAGTTTCGAATCGTAGATGTATAGTGCAATAATTAATGAACTCAAGCTATACAAAACAAATAAATGAATGTCTTAAGCAACTAGTAGAAAGCTTTTTCCTTCCTATGCATCTCTATCATCTAATGATTCAGACCAAAGTGGCACAAGACGATGTAGAAGGATCAAATAGAGCCGGAACCAAGTATTTTCTCCCGTTAGCACCATTAGCATTGTAGCTAGCGCCCGTCGTAGGATCCACCAAGAGGTCCCCAGCATAACCAAGGAATGCTCCCTTGGCATAGACCCCAGGACAAGCCGATGCTGCCTCTAATGGGGCATCGACAGGTCCTTGATAGTAGCCATTCCCAAATGGGTTTGTGACAGTCCCAGCCAATAGGCTAGCCAGGTTGATCACCATCCCGTCCATACCCACGTCTTGGTTGGGTGCAACCAAAGGTGGGTTTTGTGGTCCGTAGATTGGTTGATGGAATGGCCAAGCGCATTGGCCTGGGCATTGAGTCTCCGAGTTGCCGACCCAAATGTAGGCGAACTTGTAATTTTTCCCCTTTACTTGGACATTACCCTTGGAAGACCCGTGTGTCCCACACCGGCTCATACAGAACCCATCGACTGTGACATCAGAGGAGGTCAAAACAACATTGATTGCGTTCATTTGATCGCCCTTTGATGCCAATTGCACAATCTGTTTTTGCGTGAGGGATTTTCCTAGCTAGTAGTTCTCTTCGAGTATTTGGTTGCCTAGCGATAGAGAAAGGGAGGAGAGTTTTTTGGATTTAACGAGGTTGTAGTATTTCTCGGTGGTTTTCCACCACGCGGCAACTGATGGTTGGGTTTGAGGTGGTGGAGAAGAGAGGGAGGATACGAAATCGGTGACTATGGCTCGTTGGGAAGGAGTGAATTTGCCATACCAAATGAGATTGATTGGCATTTTACCCGAAAGAAGGGGGCCATTGTGGTATTGCATACTAGGTTGATCTTGGACTAACTCGGTGAGTTTTCTGGCTGCGAGTGAGACGTGGAAGAGAGAGAATAAGAGGAGGAGTTGTGGAAGGAAATATGCCATTTTTTTATTAAAAGAAGAAGCTGGGTACACACACAGAGAAGAGGAATGGAGTAGCTCTGATTTTTGGGGTTTTGCTTTTTTGGTGATATGGAATGAAGGCGTAGTATCAACCTATTTATACAGGGCGTTGGCTGGCTGGGTTGCGTTTGACGTGTACTATGTGCGTTATGTTTGAAGTTGCTGAGAAAAGGGGGCCATAAACTTTACTATCCCTTATTAGCTGTCAATTTCTTACGCGTCTTCTTTAATACTGGAAGGCAATCTAGTTCCAACGGTTCAAAAGATTTCTCCAAACAATTTTTTTGACTTATTGCGTTTCTCTTCAGGGCCTGTTTGGATGAGGTTTATAGAAGAGGGATGACTGGGTTAGGTTAAATAGTTAGGGTTCTCCTTCTATATCCACCGTTTAGCAACATTTTTCCTTCCCCGACTAAATAATCCGGCAGCCCCCTCATCCCCCATCCCCCTCACTAAATAAAAGTAGGGGAGGAGGTGCTTATGTTCAGTCATGGGAGATGACTATCCCCATTTTACCTCCCTACCCCCGTTCTTCTCCATAGCAGATTGGGGGAAAAAATGCCATCTAAAACAAAAACGCTAAAAAATAGAAATCTTACCAAATTGAGAAATTTGAGAGAGAAATCCGAAGTGTGCATGCACCATACCTATGAAATTCAAAGTTGCCGGAGACATCCGAATTCTGCCGCCGGAGCGAGAGAGACAGGGAGAAGAGATGAAGATCTGTACGTTTTTGGGAAGAGAGTGAAAAATGTTGATGTTTACAAGAACAATACTAAAAGAGAAATAGAGAATTGTTATGGTGCATCAGTACATCACCCCTTTTTTTGCACCAGGGAATCCAACGGTGGTCTACTGTCATTGCATTACCTGTTTTTTTGGGTACAAATGAATCCAATGGTGGGAAACTTTAGACCACTAGTGCATTACCTTTTTTTTTTTTTCCCCACATGATCTCCTTTTAATATTTAGTGACAAAGTGATTTATAGAAAAAAGTTTAAAAATAATTACTATAGGTTAATTTTTGTTAAGTACAACAAATTGGAGTAACAATTATTGAAAAGTAGAGTATATTAAATTAATATTTTTTTATATTTACATGGTTATTTAAATGCATAAGTAATATGGGCATTCACAAGGGCAAATATGTCTTTTGACATAATTTTACATCATCCACCCTCCTTATCCCTCCTATTTTATCCCTCATCCAAACGATGTACTATTTAACCCTCCTTTCTTAACTGTCACATCAAAGTGGGTCCCACCCTTCTTATTGAATCACCCCTAATATTTTATCTCCCCTTATTATTTAATCTTTCTCAAACTAATACACCATCCAAACGGGCTCTAAGAAATCAGTACAATTGGAATTGGGTGTATGTATAAACATCCTCTATTCTCTCATGCAATTGATTTGTGTTCAAATTTCACTATCTACATCTAGTTATAGTACCTTTGTCGAGGAAGGAAAAAAAAAAGAAAAAAAAAAGAACTAGAGGTGAGTTGAACGTACATGCCCAAGCTTTTCTTACTTATTGCCTCCATAATTAATTTCGTGAAATATGTAAGTACATGGGTTGTGAAGTCTAAACATAAATTTGTTCAGAGTCTGGACAAACTTATCGAAAGATTTTGTGGACTTTTTTTTAGCGTTTAGTTTATGAATTTTCTTTTGGTTGCCTCCAAGCAAATTATCTTTAACTTGAAGACAGCAAATTTAGCCTTAAAACGAATCTACGATAAAGAAAAATGGTTGTCTTCTACTCGAAGACATTTTTGTGTTGTAATAAAAAAGACCCTACAAAATTTGTCAAAACTCACCTTCAGACAAAGAGTGTGACGCATTAAATATTGTAAAGTTTTCATTGGGGTGCCACCTTGTTTGTTTGATCTCTAGTCTAGAACATAAAGGATTACAGCTGATAGTACAGCTGATGTACAGTGGGATGACTTTAGAGCACCTTGGGTTGCTGCTGTGTAGCCCCATGCACAGCAAGTGTTGTGCACTTCTGGGCCGTCCGTTGTTAAGATGGATGACCCAGATTTCATCTTACACGTATGATAACAAACAGTTCAGATGCAAATGTGTCGAGGTGAAATTTGGACAGCACATCTGAAATTTGGGTGCCACCTGGTTTGTTTGATCTCTAGTCTAGAACATAAAGGATTACAGCTGATACAGCTGATTGACAGTGGAATGACTTTGGACGACTTTGGGGTTGCTGTTGTGTAGCCCCCATGCACAGCAAGTGCTGTGCACTTCTGGGCCGTCTGTTGTTAGGATGGATAACCCAGATTTCATCTTGCACGTATGATAACAAATAGTTCGGATGCAAATGTGCCGAGGTGAAATTTCAGTACCTGCTGTGCATGAGGTTTGCACAACAGCAACCCAGGTCCAACTTTGGACAGGTGGATTCTTTATTGAGAAAAATGCTCTTTGAAATTTGATCTTGTGGAGAACATGGGAAATAGGCTTTAAGGACGATAAAAGTGTCGGACCGCTTTTCCACCAACTCTCCTAAAACCAATTGGTGTTAGGAAGGGCTTCAATTAAGTCTTTTATGGCATTCGACATCGCACCCGCAAGTCTGTTTTTAGAGCGGTTGCAGGGAGTGGCATTGTGTAACCAAATCCATGGGGGCACTCCGGGCCCAACAATCCCTCCCTCACGATGACACTCCCGCGACTCGAACCCATGACCTCTGGGCTCTGTTTTTAGATCCTTAGCAACAATGAACACAAACGTGACTCATATATCTAGTCGTATACCTACCTTGGATAGTGAAAACTTTGACTACTGGAAATCGAGAATAAAAGCTTTCATGAGGTCTGTGGACGTGGAAATATGGAATTCTTGCGTTAGGGGATATAGTTATCCCAAAAAAACCGTAGAAGAAAAACAGGTCCCTAAACTCATTGCTGAGCTATCCCCCACAGAAAAGGCAGAATTACAAGCAAATAATCGTGCCTTAGATATCTTATTTAGTGCTGTTGATGTGATTGAACACCGTAAAATTGCTAATTGTGAAATTGCTAAAGATGCGTGGGACATTTTAGTTACTTGTCATGAAGGTACAGATGTAGTCAAACAATCTAAGTTACAAAGGCTCACTACTGAATTCGAGGTTATTAGAATGCAAGAAGATGAAACATTTAATCAATTCTACTCTAAATTGATCTCTATTGTTAATAGTTGCGAAACCCTCGGTGAACCTATCCCTCCTTTTAGAGTTATTAAGAAAATTTTGAGATCCTTACCAGAACGGTTTAAGACAAAGGTCACTATGCTTGAGGGTAAACGTAAACTTAAGGAAAAATCCGTCGAAGAAGTGGTAGGTCTCCTCCAAACTTATGAAGCGGATATGTTACAACCTGAGTCTCAAAAAATAAATTCTAAACCTTCGGCTAAGCCGATTGCTTTTTCTAGTTCTCAAAGCGAAAATAGAGATTCAGGAAGTGATAATGATTATGACTTAGAAACTATGAGTTTATTTATAGAAAATTTTAAAAAGTTTTTCAAGAAGAAAACCATTGGTAATGATTTTAGTAACAAAAAGTCTAATATAAAAGAAAAACACGAGGTCTCTTCTGGAAAAAGGAAAACGAGGGTTAAAAGATCTCCTGAAGGGCCAAAGTGTTATGAGTGTCAAGGGTATGGTCACTTAGCGCATGAGTGTATTAATAAATTGAAGAAGAAGACCAATTTCAAGGCCAACATAACTTGGGATGACAATAGTGAATCCGATAACTCTGAGGAAGAACAAGTAGATAACGCAAACTTTATCGCTTTTGGGGCGTCTTTAAAATCAAACTCTAATAAGCAGGAATCATCCGATGAGAGTGAGAATGAAGAAAGTGATGAGGTTTCGAGTTTTAATGAGTTGAAAGAGTCTTATGATATGCTATATGAAGAGAGTGTTAAGATTAGTGAGACTAATTTGAAATTGGCTGAAAAATATAAAAATTCTAAGATGGAATTAGTGATAGTCAAAAAGCAAGTTGACGGGCTGCAAGGGTTGTTGAGTAATGTCACTAATGAGAAAGAAAAGTTGAATAATGAGGTTGAGAGTCTTCGAGAAAAGAACAAGGTCTTAACTGATTTAAACACCACCTCAGAAGAAAAAATAAAAATGTTAAATATTGAAATTGATAATGCTAATATTCTATTTGAGCGTTTAAACACAGGGTCAAAGACACTTGATGACATTCTCAGCATACAAAGACCGGCAAGTGACAAGACAGGGCTTGGTTTTTATGAAGCTTCACCCTCAAAAGCACTTGAAGGTAAGGCGAATGAGTTGCAATCAAAAAAGGTAATATCGAAATTCCACACTATAAATATTGTCGATGACGTGATTGAAAAGGCTTATGATATTAAGAAGGGTAATTATGTTAAATTCATTCCTACATGCCATTATTGCCAAGTAAAAGGTCATATTCGACCTAATTGTTTCAAACTTCACGGCTACCCCTGTGTTGATCATAATCATGTTTGTCTTAGTAAAAGTGTCTCCAAGCATCACAACACACATAAATCTTTGATTAATCATGTGAACTATGATAATGATAGAAACATGATAGTGAGAAGCTCAAGACCTACTTTTAAACCTAACAATCAAATTAAGACATCTCAAGTTAGGACTCGATCCATATGGGTCAAGAAGTGTGATTTGCATTGTTTTGTTGCTCAAACGGCGTCAAATGCTAGAAACTCTCACATGTGGAAATTTTAATCACACTTGCTCATGTCATATGTCTGGCAATAAGTTTGGTCGGGGTATGTCTCGTTGATTGAGTCTCTTTGGAGTGCTTTACTTAGTAGTGTTTTGGTAGATTTTTTAAATATTTTTTATTTTGTTGATGCTTTTATTTTTGCTGATAATAAAAGAATACAAAAACATTCATATAAAAAAAATTGGGCTTAGCATGATTTTTTGAGGATGAGTAGTCGGTCATGGGACTTATTCATATGCACATCTTTGGGAATGCATGCACATATTTTGTTACCTCCACTTAGGAGATGCGTTAGGAAATTCGTTGTAACATGCCTTTTGTCTCTATGATCACCACATCTACACATCACGGTTAGAGAGGTTACTTAGAAAGGAAAGGGGATTCTCATGCACCTGGGTATGTCTTGTCCTTTCTCTCGGCGATTGACCATTTTTTTTTGGCATCATTGCTTTTGGATACAATGGTTCATTAAGTGCATTTGAGGAAAAAAAAAAAAAAGGGAACAAAAAGGAGTACAGTTAAAAAAATATATCTATATATATGCTTATCCGGGCGTTCATTGAGTAACCGGGCAATCGGGGTGAGGTACTCTCCCTCTGAGTGTTCGCGTCAAAAGATGGATAGACTTTGTGAAAGCATTCGTCATTGGACCATTCGCTTAGTAACCGGGCATTGGGTATGAGGTACTCTTACTCCCAATATTCGCGTCAAACAGCAATGGGGTAAAAGCGAAAACATGACTATGGTTTTCTATCAAATATTGAATATTAAGTTGAGGGGGAGTTGTCTATTTTTGGTGGCACAAAATTTGTATCGATGAGTGCCTGGTTTGACTTCGTGAGGGGGAGAGTGCTTGACAATCCATTGGTACATGAGAATTTTCGAATACTTGGATGATGAACTTAATTTCCTATGATGTGTCACACACGCACTTTGTCATAGATTCATCTTGCATGTTGCAACTTATCTCCAAACTCACTCTTGAGTTGGTTTAATACAAATTGTTCATGCAATCTTAAATTTCGTCATATTGTTTGAGCCTCATCTTTGAGTACTTGTACTTCAAATTTTATGTTGCCTTGCCACATTTCAACCAAAAAAAAAAAAATTATATAAGGTCATTATTTTTCAGTTTTGTGTTAAGTAATTGGCTTATGTTAACTTTCGTACTGCTTTATGGACTTCCTTAGTGTGACACATTTATCTATGTTCAGCTTTACCTTGTCTCCTACTGTTATTGTTTTTTGAGCTTCTAATTACTTAGTCGTTCCTCTTGATTCTATTTTAAGGATTTGGTGTTTGTTATTGCTTGCTCAACCTTTGTCATTCCATGACAAAAAGGGGGAGTAATATTGCTAATAACAGATTGTGATTTTTTTTTTTAGCATTTTTGCAGCTTCACAGGTCGTGATCCCAATCTGTTAAGGGATATATATTTTTTGATAATATGTTTTGTCATGGAAGTGCCAAAGGGGGAGATTGTTAGGCCCATAGTGCTTAGTCTGTTTGTGTTGGCAAAATCCACGACAAAACACACATTTATTTGTATCCCTATTTATCGAGTTGTAATTTATTTTTTTTATTTTTAGAATGTCTGTTTAGGAAGTGGAAGGAAATCAATTTGTTGTGTAACATGGGACCGTGAGTGTGTAGTCCATCAAAGTGCGCGGCATCAAAGTGCTTGGTATATTTGGAAGGTTTTGCACAGTATATGGGGGCCTAATTAAATTGGAATATTGGAGTGATTTGAGGCTAATCAAGATTGGAAAGATTTATTACTGCAAGAGAAATCTTCCTCAACATAGAAAGATTGAAAGTCATGTTATAAGGAAAGCAATTGGCAGCCACTTTATATAAAGGAGGAAGTTAGTCAAAGAAATTGCCGAACCACATATTAGAAGAAAACAACGACGTCTGCGGCTTGCAAGGTGATAACATAGAGGTCTCAGTTGGAGAAAAAGAAATCAAGCTTTGGTCTTTTATTATTTTAGATTTCAGGAAGTTTATTGGAGGACTTGAGGATTCAAGGCATGCGGCAGTCAACCACTTGGTGCGGTGTACGTGGATTCGGCAAAACAGTCTTGGGTTAGTCGGTGAGAATTCACGATTATATTATTGAGATTGTTTTGTAGCTGCACAATGGTAATTTTTAGTGCGTTGATTTCCTCCCGTGGTTTTTACCCTTTTTAAGGGGTTTTCCACGTATATCGTTGTGTTCATCGTTCATTATTTTTTAATTCTTTTTAGTTTGTTTGTTGAGTATTGGATAGCATAAAAAAAAGGATTTCTCAAAAAGTATTATTTTACTGGTAATAATGCACTCTTATAGGGCAAAGAACACTTTTATCGTCCGTCCATTGTGCTGACGGTGGAATTTTTCATTTTGGTAATCTAAGTCAATTTCTTGCTCTACATCTCTAAATCATTCATGCATGAAAAAAAATCAATTGATCTGGTATGTTTGAATCGAATCAATTGAACAACATGAATAATTTTTCAACGATTCTTTTTATATATATATATATATAGAAAAATGTAAAATTTTAACTTAATTCATAAACGATTTTGCGGTTTATTTGAGAGTTGTGTTTGAAGATGTGTAGGTAGAATCAATTTGTGAATAAGAGGGAGTGAGGGGTGGGACATATTGGTTAGGGTTGGGAGGTGTAGTGGCACAAAAACTGTTACATGCGGAGTCTACTCCGGAGATTAGCTGTTGGATATTAAATTATCCACAAAAAAATGTTACATGCCGGGTCTGCTCCGGATTCAAGTATTTTTTCCTTGGAAGCTAGACATTAGTCTGAACTGTAAGTGTCGTAGGGCTCATTAAGAAAAGTATTCAATAAAAAAATTTATCTTAATTGAACATCAATAGATATGAAAATACTAAAAATATTAATTGTTTTGATACCTATCGATGTTCGATCAAGATAATTTTTTTACTGAATGCTTTTCTCAACGAGCCCTACGACATCTATGGTTCAGATTAATGGGTTACCAAACACACAATTGTTTAAATATTCTTGAAGATTCTTTCGTATTATAGGGTCCTGAATTCTGAATGAAAATCAAATAGATCAATTACATAAAAATATATGACGAGTCTGATTTTCTACAAGCCCACTTAAAAAATTATTTGAAAATTATTTAACTGTTTGGATCGTTTGCGTGGAACCCAAAAATGGGTCCCACAAGACTGCATTTCATGAAGCATTTGGATTGCAGCCAAAACGTTACCGTTTTGGACTGCACGTCATGTGCTGTGCAAAGTCTGCATAGCACACACCCCACGTCCCCTTAATCCCATGATTTCTATGTGTGCTTTACCGATATGCCAAATTGACAATTATTTATCCAAACACATCGATGGAATGAGGCAATTTTACTTATATATAATTATTCACCCTTTCTTATAATAAAAGGAAATAAAAACTATCACCTCTCACTTATTTTTAAGTTTAACTAACTCTTCTTATCCATTAAAAAATTGTTTTGGTGCTCTCTCTCTCTCTCTCTCTCTCTCTCAAAACCTAGTCGCAACAAATATTTTTTCTTCTCCTTTTCCCTCCCACCTAGGTTTTCACTATCCTTGTACAGCAGCAGGAGAGGAAGGCTATGGTACTAGTTCTAATTCGATTCTTATATTCTTTAGTATTTCTTTTTATTTTCTTCTGTCTCTCTAGATCAACTTGTCGTCTGACCTGTGAGAGTTATATCTCTCGTTTCTGCAGGAGTATTTAGTTTCGTCTTTGGATGAATATTTCGTCCGTGGATCGGGTTCTTTCAGACAGTGTTGCTTCACAACGATATCTGTGCCGATAGTGTTCTAAGCTTACATGATGGCTTTGGCGGAGCAAGGCGTGGTGGCTTGTCAAATTTGTAGCTTTGTCAGTTCATTTGTTTGCTCATACTTAGTTGGTATCCATAGGAAAATCTGGGTATTTATTATCTTTAATTTACCTTTGGCTAGCACTTTATCTCTTTTGAGACTACTAATTCTAGACATGAATTTTCTATGCGTCAGGCGAGATGCCATAATTGGGATGAAAATACATCGATTGTCTTGTACTTTTATCATTTTGCATCAGTTAGATTAGTAACTTGGCTTTGTCCAAGATTTTTGTAATGAATATTGTTATGTGAGTGCTGCTGGCTTATATTAATATATTATCTCACTTTTGTCCGAAAAAAAAGAAAGGAAAAAGAAAGAACTTTTTTTATCAAAGAGGAATTGAGACGTGAAACCAAACCAAAACAAACCAAACTAAACCGAGCCTTATGTCCCAATCAATTTGGGGTCGGCTATGTGAATCCCTTTTTTCCATTGAGCGTTGTCAAGTGTTGCTTGTTCACTTAGACCTAGTAGACTCAAATCTTTGTACACTATCGCATCTAATGTCAATTGGGTCTTCCCCTCCCCGGAGCATTTGCTACTCAAAGGTATCTTATCCGCTCTCTTAACTACTGCATCCGCCGGTCTATGGTAGACATTCCCAAACTACCTTAGCCTATTTTCCTTCAGCTTCTCCTTTATAGGTACTACACCTACCATCTCGTGGATTATTTTATTTCTAAATATTGTGAATCAACCCTATGACAGTTACTGGAGTTTTCAAGAATTTAGGGCAAGGAATTGTTCATGCCCAACTATGCCTCCCTCCTTTCACTACTTCCCTCGTTCAAGAGGAACCATTTCCATGGTTGTACGACACCACAAATTTACTAGTGAGGTCTATGTTTAGAGCTAGCTAAGTCACATCATGTGCTTGCGCGAATCTTAGCATGAAAATATCTTTTTCGGACATTCAACTACTAAAATTCTAAGAGAATACTGAATATTGACAGCACAAACATAGAGCGATACTTGAGCAAGAGCTGAAGGTCTTGCTAAAACATTATGTTGCTATGGTTGCAGGAACGGATCTTGAAAGATGCTAGCTGGATAAAGCTTCGACCTGAAAGAAGGGATGGTAACGGTGCAGTTCGGTTTAGGTATTGGTTAGACCAAAACCAAATCGTGTAACTAAAACCACAATCAAAACCCTAACTAAACCAAAGCTATTGGTTATCGGTTTGGTTCGGTTTTTCATCGAAACCAGTAGTAAACATTTTTAAACATCCGACCTTAACAACCAGAAGAAAGGGGCAAGAAATAAAATTAAAAACAATGTAAATAGCAAGTGCATCAACACAAAGTGAATTCATCTTCCAAACATAGAGACAAAATCAGTATACATCAACAAAAGTTAGCGGACAAGTTAATGTTGGAAATTATCAAAATAAACGGGTCTTTATTTGGGGTTTTTATCAAAGTATTCCTTGTGCCTTTTAGAAAGCTTTTTTGTTGTGTTTTGGTTTTGTCCCACATTGGCTAGTGAGGAAATGTTTGAGTTGTATATATGTGGAAACATTTCTATAATGTTCACATAATGTTAAGTAGCAAGGCACCTATGGTGTTGCGCACATTACCGGCGTAGCCGGTGATGGAACACACTCATACGCACCCGCACCCGCACCCTCGCGCGCGCGCGTGCGTGAGCGTGGCAGTGGGCTGTGTGGCGCTTTGATGGCGCACTTTGCACTTAGCACGTCGGCGCGAGGCGCCCTTTCTTATTGCCATTTGGCGGTAAGGTGTCGCTGATGTGGCGTACGGATCGGCATAGAGTGTTGGTATCGATACCCCTGATAGGTGTATCGATACCGGTTGGTTCGTGAGCGGCTGTTTCACGAACAGAAGGTTAGGTATCGATACCTCTGCCAGGGGTATCGATACCGGTTCGTTAGCTCGCGAATTTCAGACACTAGTTCGTGTATGGGTGCAGCTCTAAACGGAGGGGTATAACCCAAACTCAAGTCTATTCACAAAAGGCCGTGTCCTAAAGTGAAAGGGTACATTTGGGTCTATTTATAACACCCAAATTGCTTTCATTTTACACCGAATTCTAGCCTTGTTACTCTGCCAAAATTACTACAGATTGCTTTCTAGTTTTGCTGTACCGTTACTCTGCAGAAACGGTGCCAGCAATCCCTTGGTTCATTTGATCACAAATTCGACTCGGTATTCTGTCTGTCCTTCGTTTGTGCGGACGCAGGCAGAAGATCATTGAATTGATCGGGCTTCGTTGTATCCTCGGACAGATTCGCTATCAACCCGGTGCACACCTAACGGTGGGGGCGAATACTGTTTTCGGAAAGCGACTCAGTAACGTGCCTCGAAGCAAGTTCCATCATCAACAAGTTCAGTTTCCCGAAGACTCCCGGATTTTTGCACCATCAGTTAATGAGTTAACAACCAAATTAAAGAGTTCGAAGTCTCTCAATGGATTGAACCCAGACCTTTCTTTGAAAGCCAAAATGTACAATATGGGCTAATAGCTGCATCTAAAGCTATGCCTATTCTAATAAGCGATCATTTCAGGAAAAAAAAATTCTAATATTTGAAAACTTTGAATTTCGGTATATGTGTGAATTGTTATTAAAGTTCAACGTGTCCGGTGAGATGAGAGAGGAGAAAAACTTGTATGCCAAACGGGTACCGTTATGTAGTATTTGTCGGCGCTTCTGAACCGTCAAAACATGTAAATTTTAGGTGCAAATTTACTCTAAAAAATCTGGGTCATCCAAAACATGTTTGAGAGGCTCAAATGCGTGGAAGGGGTACCACGTGACTGTACCCTATCCGCATGCAAGTTTTTCTCACGGGAGAGAGAGAGTCCAAAGAAACTAAAACAAATCTTTTTTTTTGCACGTCTCACAAATTTCCTTTACAAAATAAATTGAATAGTGCCATATAGGAGGCAACGTGATTGAAGATGTCAGCGGGTAGCAAAATTGGGTAAATTGTGTTGCGCCCTGTAGCAACGCTCTTTGGTATAACAAACTAATTATATCCTGTTTCAAAATGCCGGTATACCGTCTATCGATCTTTTTATTTTCGGATAATGTAGCAAATAGATACCTCTCAATTAGAATTTGAATGTCATCATTATTTGTCTACTTAAAGTCATCGATTCCGAAAGGAGCAATCAAATTAGGATGGAAGTAGTATATAATAGTATTTTTTATCTTCTACACTGAGTAAGTTAACACGACGACCAGACAAAACAAAGGGATGTTTGGAATTGGAAAAAAGTTACAAATCATAGATATATAGTGCAATAATTATTGAACTCAAGCTATACAAAACAAATGAATGAATGTCTTAAGCAACTAGTACAAAGATTTTTCCTTCCTACGCATCTCCACCATCTAACGATTCAGACCAAAGTGGAGCAAGACGATGTAGAAGGATCAAATAGAGCCGGAACCAAGTATTTCCTCCCATTAGCACCATTAGCATTGTAGCTAGCACCCGTTGTAGGATCCACCAAGAGGTTCCCCGCGTAGCCAGGGAATGCTCCCTTGGCATAAACACCAGGACAAGCCGATGCAGCCTCTAATGGAGCATTTGCGGCTCCCTGATAGTAGCCATTCCCAAATGGGTTTGTGACGGTCCCAGCCAATAGGCTAGCTAGGTTGATCACCATCCCGTCCATACCCACGTCTTGGTTGGGTGCAACCAAAGGTGGGTTTTGTGGTCCATAGATTGGTTGATGGAACGGCCAAGCGCATTGGCCTGGGCACTGAGTCTCCGAGTTGCCGACCCAAATATAAGCAAACTTGTAATTTTTCCCCTTTACTTGGACATTACCCTTGGAAGACCCGTGTGTCCCACATCGGCTCGTACAGAACCCATCGACTGCGACATCAGAGGAGGTCAAAACGACGTTGATTGCGTTCATTTGATCGCCCTTTGATGCTAATTGCACAATCTGTTTTTGTGTGAGGGATTTTCCTAGCGAGTAGTTCTCTTCGAGTATTTGTTTGCCTAGCGATAAAGAAAGGGAGGAGAGTTTCTTGGATTTAACGAGGTTGTAGTATTTCTCGGTGGTTTTCCACCACGCGGCGACTGATGGTTGGGATTGAGGTGGTGGAGAAGACAGGGAGGATACGAAATCGGAGACTATGGCTCGTTGGAAAGGAGTGAATTTGCCGTACCAAATGAAATTGATTGGCATTTTACCCGAAAGAAGAGGGCCATTGTGGTATTGCATTAGTGTACTGGGTTGATCTTGGACTAACTCAGTGAGTTTTCTAGCTGCGAGTGAGACGTGGAAGAGAGAGATTAAAATCAGGACTTGGGAAAAGAAAGATGCCATTCTTTTGATCTTGGTGAGAAAATTTGGGTAGAGAGAGAGAGAGAGAGGGAGAGAGGAGAGAGAGCAGTAGCTGAGGTTTTTGGTGGGTTTAATTGTTGGTTTATGGAATGGAGTAGTAGTGGTGGCTATTTATATACAGGGTATTGTTTGATACGGATAGCGGTGAAGCTGCTGGGAATGAGGCCAAAACTTTACACCATATCCTTAGCTGTTCATTGCTAAGAGAGAGAGAGAGAGGGAGAAAGATGGGGTAACGGAAGTCTCATACGCGTCTTCTTTAATGCCGGAAGAAAAGCAAGTTGCAATTCCCACGCTCCTATTAATGGTTTGTGTGCACAGACCTAGTTATGTTGTCTGAATTAGTAGTAATTGAATTTGAAAGTGAGAAAAGAAAAAGTAAGAGGGTGTTTGGCCCCCTCTTTTTCTATTTTTCACATTCTATTTTTCTCATTTTGGGTGTTTGGATGACACCTCCCAAAACACATTCTTTCATAACTCATTTTCCATTTTGCAAATTCTAAGCCAAAAGGCAAAAAGAGCTTTGGAGCTCCTTTTTGATTTCTACTTCTCATTTTCCCTCTCCAAAACACATTCTGCACATTTCTCCTAAACACTCCTCTCACATCCAAAACTCATTCTGACCAAAAGCCAAAAAACTAAAAAACCAAAAAGTCAAAAATCAAAAACTAAAAAGTAGGCTCCCAAACACCCCCTAAGTAGGAATTGGGTAGTGGAGCCTACGCATGTAGCTGGCGAGTCGGCGTAGAAAGTGGGCCTTGTGGACGACTTGCAAATCTCTACACTGTATACAGAACAAAAAGGGAAAATATATGGGTACCGACCCATAGGTACAGAAAATATACAGATCACGCTCGGGGACCCAATTTTGGATCCCACACGGGTGATCCGAACCATTAATTATTCTTAGATAAATTTTTCGAGGGACTTTGGTTCAAACACTTCTAATTGTCCGATTGAGCTAAACTTTTGTGGGACCCTTCGAATTTTTTTTCCTAAGAATAATGAACAGTTCAGATCACTCGTGTGGGACCCAAAAGTGGGTCCCTGAGAGTGCTCTATACATTTTCAAAAGTGACTTCATCCTTGCAAATATTTTTTGCTAAATTTAGACTGTGGAATGACCCAATACTAACACCCTTGAAAGTCTGTCAAAAAGACAAACTTTGCGCTGTCTAAGGAAGGAATGATGATTCTAACTGGACTCGTCCAGCCATCCGACCTGGGGCTTTCCTGGTTATTTCATTTGTCAAGAGAAGATCGCATAAGAAAAGATATGATTATAAGTGACACATTTTTTGAGAAAATATGCATTGACATGAAACGAGTTTTATAAATCATATTGCATATTCATGACATGATACGACACGACACGACACGGTTTTGAGAAATGATTGAATAGCGTTGACTTGAGATAGAGATGAGAATGAAAATGGTTGAAATGAATACGGTAGTGCAGCAAGAGCGCCGCCCCAACTTCGCAAAGAGAACTTGGTGGTTAGGGCTAAGCATGCACAACACATAGTGGATGGACTTTGTAAACAGACTGGTTAAGTTCAGTGATACAAGACAGCTGGGACTATGTCATGTGAGCCGCAGGGTGGACAGACGTTTCAAACAGGCTGTTAAGATCGATAATGCAAGACGACCGGGACCTCGAGCGGAAATGTTGGTGTCGTCAGTTAAAAGGAGACAAAAATGGACCAATAACTTTCAGAGTGAATTGACTGTTGGCCTGGCTCGATGGTCGGAAGCAGTCCAGATTAGTAAATTTGAAGAAGAATGCCGACACTGAAAAGATAATACGAGACAGTTTATTTGCGCACGATATACTTTGATTTGCATTGACACTGACACATTTGCATTCATGAGATATGTTGTTTTCGATGAACTCTTGTTTTACGCTACCAGTTACATATATAGTGTTCTAGAATTGCTAGTTAAGGTTTGGGTAGAACTGTCTACTGGGCGTTGTCATTCATGGTGTTACACTTATGTAACCCTGGCATAATACCACGACATTGCTCTGCGACTCTGATGTATTATGTCAGATTACCGTGATGAATAGGAGGAGTTCTACAGTCAGGAGGCCTACGGAGCTGGAGGAGCTGCCAACTTAGGAAACCACTAGACGAAGGGATAGGAGAAGCCAAAGATCTGACCCGGTTGTAATAAATGTAGTTTTTTTTTTTTGCCATTCGTCTTTCCTAATCTATTACATGGGGGGAGGGGGGAATGGGACTCGATCACGGGATGTTGTGTGTGACATCCAAGAGTTCTACCACATGAGCTAGCCACCACTTGCTAATAAATGTAGTTTATGGAGGAAGGATTTACATACCCAATTTTGGGGGCATTACTCTCTCTCTCTCTCTCTCTCTCTCTCTCTCTCTCTCTCTAGGGGGTGTTTGAAGAAGTCCCTTTTTTTTTTTTGAGTTAGAATCGGCGAGGCCCACTGTGTCATAGGATTGTGTGGTTTGTGGTCGTGTCATTTTGGTGTGACTGCAGCATTTTCAAAGCAATTTAGATGAGGCATGCTAGGGTTGTAACGCCCCGAAAATTGGGTACGTTAATAAATAAATTTCATAATTTATTTAAATAAAACTACCAACCTCATTAATATTCCAAAGAGTACTTAATAATTTTTTTAGCGAAAACTAATAGTAAACTAACTTATTACAACTGAAATAAATTGTATTCAAATATTGTCTGAAAAACTTAAACATTTATTTAAAATCCAACTGAAATGAATGACAGAGCCATCTAGCTAAATTCTACTGATAAAGCCATCGGTCCGCCACCTGATTCTCATCTAACTATTCCATCGCCTCGAAATCAACAAACGACTCCTCATCTCATTCTGTACCTGGCGTTGGGGATGCCAGAGCCACAAAAAGTAGCATCGTGAGTGGTAAAATTACACTCAGTAGGGTGCCCAGAGCTACCCCGTTACTAAAGTATGCCCATTCAACATTTAACAACACAAACAATAGGTGCTCAACATGAAATACTTAAATAATTCAATAGTCATGTACTCAATTTCCATTGAAACTCACAACCCTTATCAATTCGTCGATCAACAATTTGATATCAATTTTCATCTTTCGATTTATACTTTTCTTTTCCTCAATCACACACAATCCATCACCGGCTTCCACCCACAGTATACCTCAGGTGCCCGATCACACAGCAAAGCTATCTTGAGGTATACTGTGCATAGCTCACGCCCAGTCACAACATCACCACCAATTTTTATCCGGCATCGATTCCCACCCACAGTATACTTCCAGCGCCCGATCACACAGCAAAGCAACCGAAAAGTATAATCTGTGCATGGCTTAAGACCCATACCGGACACGTCCCAACCCCAAATTTCGCGATTAAATTCGTTCATCCTTATACATTAAATATTTCAATCAAAACGTGCTTAATAATTGGATTCATTCATCACGGGAGTCATTATTACATAAGTCCAACATAACAAGAAAATATTACAATCACAGAGTTAAAGAAAAACTTATCATAACATGTAAAATGAGAAACTTTCTCAATTTACTAAAAATAGCAAATTAACTCCATAAATCGTGAGATTTTAGAGAAGCATTAAACTTTACACTACAAACAGATTCCATGTTTTACTCGAGTTCTAATTCCTTCATTAAAGAGGTCGAAAATGGGTTTTAAGAACAGTTTATAATTTGTCACGAGTTTCCCTACAATAGAAACTTAGAAAATCATATTAAATTCTACGGAACTCGGACTGAAATGAGTTCAATAACTTTCCAGTGGTGTGAGATGTTGACTTGATTGAAATTTGAAGAAGAATATTGAAAATGAAAAGATGATACGAAACATTTATACGAGACACTGATACGAGATAATGGTTTATTGTGCACGGTTACTCTGATCTGCATGGACACTGACATATTGTATTCATGATACTTTCTGTTAACAAGTCTTCATTACTTGTTTTGGGTAATGTAGTCTACTGGGTCCTATTGCTCACGGTGTTGCACTTGTGTAATTGCTTGACCGTTCGAGTGATTAAAAATTAATTAAGATTTCTGTCCCAAGCGTAGGACAATCGACCGGTGCAGCACAATCAATCCGGAAGTACCGGAGTCGAACCACAGAGACGGTCTACGGTGTTGACTCAAACAATGCTAGATTCTATGTTTGCAAATGGCTCTCAGGTAGCCACCCCTTGTTCAAATGACTGATTTAATTAACTAAATTAATCTGATTAAATTATTGGACTCTTAATTAAAACAGAAGAGCACAGCCGTGGGCACTACAGTGTCCGCAACTAGCCTAATCCACATTCACTCGGGCCACAATTATTTAATTAATAGGTTTTAAAATATGAAAAGAATCCCCAACAAATGCACACCACGTGTCACCAACCACTGCGCGCATTTGGAATTGGCAATGCCCGGGTTTTGTTTGCTAGAAAAATTCCGTATTCAGAAACTGCGCATTAACTAAATTGATTCGGCACCGAGGTATAATATGAATTAGCCTAGCCACGGGACACCTTCGTCCCGCGGCCGCACCCTATACGACTACTCACACATATCGCAATAAATTGCAGAAGATGAATTGAAATAAAAACTAATCATGCTTCTAATTATGAAAGTACGAAAACAAAGCAAATTAATACCGGAATTGCAAAGCAAAGACTAATCTGGATATTCAATTAGCACAACGAATCCTGGAACTTGAACTCCGGAAATTGAACTTGAAACAATAGCAACGAACAACGAAAATCAGATCTGTAGCCGAAAAATCTTGAAGAACTAAAACCTAGATAAAAGTTTCGAACCCTAGAATGGGTTATAACATTTGTATTTATACTCCCTAAGTAAACATCATGAAAAACCGAATTAAAACGCTAATAAATTAATTCTACGACCCTCAATACGACGTAGTATCACATCTGCTGAACCGGAAGCTCTCGGTATCGATACCCTTATCAGGGGTATCGATACCGAACCGTTAACTCCTTAATCGCGTAAGACATTGGTATCGATACCCTTCCCAGAGGTATCGATACTAGACATTCTGGAACGAATTGTGCACTCCATAAGCAAATGGTATCGATACCTCTATCAAGGGTATCGATACCGAGGGCTTAAGCCGCCCTTTCCAGCATTTCACACTTCAAACTCCGACTCCCACATCCCAGCTCCGCTTCAAGCCATGCACTAGGTGCCAAAAACCTCTTCAACCTGGAAAAACATGCACAATACCAACAACACTACCAAGCGCACATTAAACAGGAAAATGATTATAAAACGCACATCTAACGTGCCAATTCCTCCTACTTAGGCGCTTATATATAGAATATCACGCGCCTATCAGTAATCCTGGCATAATACTATGATGTTGCTTTACGACTCTGGCGTATTATGCCAGTATATCGAGATAAACAGGAGTCATAATATGGAAGGGAGGCCTATGGAGCTGGCAATGCTGCCAGCTTGGGGGATGACCAGGTGCAAGGTAGAAGAAGGCCTGACCTGACTTGATTGTAATATTTATAGTTGATGGAGACAGTATTTATTGTATTAAGTTTTATATTTAGACTTTTATTTAGGGTGGTGTTAATGCCAAAACCGTTTTTGTTTGTGCCAAAAATGTAGTGCTTAAAAACCTTGTACCATGTGCAAGGTACAAGCCTTTTGTGCACTACAATTTTGGCACAAACAAAAATGGTTTTGGCATTATCATTTCCCTTTATTTATATTTGTAATAATAATAATAACGTGCCCAAATTTTGGGGGCGTTACAATATTTACCGGAGTTTTCAATAATTCAAGGTGAGGAATTGGCCATGCTCAACTATGCCTCCCGGGTTTCACTACTTCCTCGTTCAAATAGGAGAGGAGCCATTCCCATGGCTGTACGACACCACATATTAACGAGCGAGGTGTGTGTTTAAAGCTAAGCCACGTAATGTGCTTGCGAATCTTAGCATAAAAATATCTTTTAAGAATAGTACTGAGATTGTTAAAATTTTAAGAGAATACTAAATATTACATAGAGCGATAATCGAGCAAGAGTGGAAGGTCTTGCTGAAACATTATGTCCCTATGGTTGGATGAACGGATCTTGGAAGATGCCAGCTGGATAAAGCTTTGACCTGATAGAAGGGATGGTAATGGTGCAGATCGGTTTAGGTATTGATAAGACAAAACCAAAACGTGTAATTAAAACCAAAATCAAAACCCTAACTAAATCAAAACCATCGGTTACTGGTTCGGTTCGGTTTTCCATCGAACCGGTAAACATTTTTAAACATCCAACCTTAAACAACTAGAAGAAAGGGGCAAGAAAAAAAAATTTAGAACAATGTAAATAATAAGTGCATCAACACAAAGGGCATTCATCTTCCAAACATAGAGAGAAAATCAAATACATCAACAAAGGATAGCGAGAAAAATGTGTTAACAACCAAAAAGAGTTCAAAGACTCTCCATAGACTGAGCCTAGACATTTGTTTGAAAGCCAAAAGGTACAATCAGATGGGCTAAGAGCCATATCTAATCTATGACTATTCTAATAAGTGATCATTTAAAAAAAAAAATCTAATAAGTGAAAACTTTGAGTTTCGGTATGTTTGTGAATTGTTGTTAGAGTTCCCCGTGGCCGGTGACATGAGAGAGGAGAAAAACTTGCATCCCGAACGGGTATTGTCATGTGGAACCCGTTAGTGCATCCGAGCCATCCAAACATGTAAACTGCATCCTATCCGCATACCAATTGTCCTCATTAGAGAGAGTCCAAATAAATTAAAACAAAAATCTTTTTTTTGCATGTCACAAATTTTCCTTACAGGATAATTGATAAATTATTAAATAGTGCCAAGTAGGAAGCAACGTTATTGAAGATGTCAGCGGGTAGCAAAATCGGGCAAATTGTGTTGCGCTCCGTAGCAACGCTCTATAGTACCCAAAAAACAGTGACCATACTCCCCGTCCCAAAACACGGGTCTATATTTTTACAAAAATGATTGTGACACAAACTTTGTGCCACAACCAACCACAACCCCACTCACATGGGGTGTGGGTCCCACATGCGGGCCCCACACCCTATGTTGTTGGTTGTGGCACAAAGTTTGTGTATGCCTTAATATATTTAATATTTATCCATTTGTAAAAGTGAAAGTAAAAAAGTTTTATTCCCGACCTATCCTAGTTAATAGGAATGATTGTAGTCAAAAGTTACTAGAATATAAGGATAATGTAGGAAATTGATACCACCCTATTAGAATTTGAATGTCATCATTATTTTTGCTCTTAAAATCACCATTTCCCCCCCCCCCCCCCCCCCCCCCCCCAAAAAACAAACAAATTAGGACGGATGGAGCATATGGAGTATATTTTTTTATCTTCTACACTATGTTAGCACAACAATCAGACAAATGTTTGGAATTGGAAAAAAATTTCGAATCATAGATATGTAGTGCAATAATTATTGAACTCCAGCTATACAAAACAAATAAACGAATGTCTTAAGCAACTAGTACAAAGCTTTTCCTTCCTATGCACCTCTACCATCTAAAGATTCAGACCAAAGTGGAACAAGACGATGTAGAAGGATCAAATAGAGCCGGAACCAAGTATTTCCTCCCATTAGCACCATTAGCATTGTAGCTAGCACCCGTCGTAGGATCCACCAAGAGGTTCCCCGCGTAACCAGGGAATGCTCCCTTGGCATAAACCCCAGGACAAGCCGATGCAGCCTCTAATGGCGCATCAGCAGCTCCTTGATAGTAGCCATTCCCGAATGGGTTTGTCACGGTCCCAGCCAATAGGCTAGCCAGGTTAATCACGATCCCATCCATACCCACATCTTGGTTGGGTGCAACCAAAGGTGGATTTTGTGGTCCGTAGATTGGTTGGTGGAATGGCCAAGCACATTGGCCTGGGCACTGAGTCTCCGAGTTGCCGACCCAAATATAAGCGAACTTGTAATTTTTCCGCTCTACTTGGACATTACCCTTGGAAGACCCATGTGTCCCACACCGGCTCATACAGAACCCATCAACTGTAACATCAGAGGAGGTCAAAACAATGTTGATTGCATTCATTTGATCGCCCTTTGATGCCAATTGCACAATCTGTTTTTGCGTAAGGGATTTTCCTAGCGAGTAGTTTTCGTCGAGTATTTGTTTGCCTAGCGATAGAGAAAGGGAGGAGAGTTTTTTGGATTTAACGAGGTTGTAGTATTTCTCGGTGGTTTTCCACCACGTGGCAACTGATGGTTGGGTTTGAGGTGGTGGAGAAGATAGGGAGGATACGAAATCGGAGACTATGGCTCGTTGGGAAGGAGTGAATTTGCCGTACCAAATGAGATTGATTGGCATTTTACCCGAAAGAAGAGGGCCATTGTGGTATTGCATTAGTGTGCTGGGTTGATCTTGGACTAACTCGGTAAGTTTTCTGGCCGCGAGTGAGACGTGGAAGAGAGAGACTAAAATCAGGACTTGGGAAAAGAAAGATGCCATTCTTCTGCTCTACGTGAGAAAATTTGGGGAGAGAGAGAGAGCAGTAGCTGAGGTTTTTGGTGGGTTTAATTGTTGTTGGTGTATGGAATGGAGTAGTAGAGGTGGCTATTTATACAGGGTTGCATTTGGTATGGATAGCGGTGAAGGTGCTGAGAATGAGGCCAAAACTTTACACCATATCCTTAGCTGTTTACTGCTAAAGAGAGAGAGAGAGAGACAGGGAGTAGGGGTAACGGAACTTTCGTACGCGTCTTCTTTAATGCCGGAAGAAAAGCCAGTTGAAATTCCCACGCTCCTACCAATGGTTTGTTGTCTGAATCAAGTACTCCCTCCGTTCCTATTTGTTAGTCCTTTACGAAAAGTCGTGTCACTTTTCAAATGAAAAAATAAAGTGTTTTCGTGTATCATTTTTCAAATTTTTTTGCACCGAATTAAAGTACACGATGAGTACGTTAATTCGGTGCGAAAAAATTTAAAAAATGATACATGGAAGCACTTAATTTTTTGATTTGAAAAAAGGTAAGAGAGAGAGCGTGGGACAAACAAATAGGAACGGAGGGAGTAGTAGTAGTAATTGAGTTTGAAAATAAAAACAAAAAGCAAGTGGGAATTGGGCAGTGGAGCCTACGCTTATAGCTGGCGAGTCGGTGTGGAAAGTGGGCCTTGTGGACGTCTTGAAAATCTATGCACTGTATACAGAACAAAAAGGAGATTACAGCTGCATTGTGAACTTTCGACATGGTGGATTTTTAATTGACCAAAAGACCATTGGAATTTGACTCTTGTTTCGGAAAATGAGGAAGGGCATTTAGGGAAAAGACCCAAGTGGGAAACCCAGAAAGAGACGTTGAAGAAAGGGAAAAGGTGTGGGACAGGATAGGCGTACTGGGCTGGACCTTTCCAGTTGGCAGTCAAATTTGTGGTCAGGTTATGAAAAAATCGAAATGCTGCACTCTGGCTAGGTGGTGTATTCTCGCCTTCTCGGCCAAAATTGGTTAGATCTAAGCATTCACGAATATGCTACAGTCACACCAAAATGACACTCTACAAACTAGACAATCTTATGTGGCAGTTCGCCCTGCCTTTTTCTACCTCAAAAAAATAAAAATAAAAAACCTTATTGAAATACCCCCATTCTTTTGTATTAACGAAGAAGATTGAACCAGACCCATCTCCGCCAACATCCTCCACCACAGGCGACCACCACCCACAGCGGCCACCTTAACCCGTAGCGACCCGGAGAAAAAGCAATTGACTGTTGAGCTTTCCTTGAAAAACTGGGCATGCTTCTTCATCAGCTTTAACAAAACAACTGTTATCCATTTCCGTAGGAGTGGAAGTGGCAACTGCATCTTTAGTTAGCAATGAATAATTTGGATTCTCTATTTGCAATTTTTGTTTAGATTGTACCAAACCGTTGAACAAAACTGAAGTTGAAACCAAAAAGCTAGGTTAAGTTGGTTCGCTACAGGCTGTGGTGGTCGTCTATGGTGGACGTCAGCGCGATGGGTCTAGTTCGATCTTCTTCGTCACCTTCGTTGAACTCTCTCTCTCTCTCTCTCTCTCTCTCTCTCTAGGGGTGTTTAAAAAAAGTCTTTTTTTTTTTAGTTAGAATCGTCAAGGCCCATTGTCACGTAGGATTGTGTGGTTTGTGGTGTGTTATTTTGCTATGACTGTAGCATTTTTGAAGCACTTAGATGAGGCATGCTGGAGTTGTGTTAGCCTAACGGTTTATATGCATACCTTATTGATTTTGATGATAACACAACAAAAATTAATTAGAAAAGAAATACAATTGATTTTATGATATCGATATTTGATAGTATTGATTAAGTAAATGATTTATTTGTAGGTTTTGATTAACATATACTGGGAGAGATTCGACATCGATTTTTTTCCCTATCTCCAATAGTCAACAGTAGAGAATAAATATTATGGTCAAATATTTCTATTGATATTTCTAATGGCTAGAATAGTCTTTTAACGAAATTAAGAGAAGAGATTAAAGAAAAAGCTTATGGTGAAGAAGAAATCAATCGTAAACTTAACAATTGGTTTTATCTAGAGAGATTGTTATTTGTGAGTCGATATTTCATTGTAAAATGGATTGTACATCCTTATTCACTCTCTTGCAAGAATTTATTTATTTTTGGTGAGTAGTTCTGGGAAAAAATCACTTGGCAAACCTAGTTAGTTCGGTTAGGTGTGACTAACACTAGAGTAAAAAATAGTTGGAGTGATGGGGATAGATCGCTCATTGGAAAGGTTCTCTAACATGCGTGAAGCCAGAAGGGTTGTTACTATTTTAGATAGTGCAACAAATTAAATTTGAGCTGAACACCTTGGCTGGAAGTGGATTAGGCCGTAAAGTTGCTGATAGAACCACGATAAATCTTTTTGTTAGATTTCTCTCTTCCCTGCTCATTTACTTTATGATTGGTCATATTACAATTGCATGAGTAATTTGGCTCGTCATTGAATATTTCAAATATTGCACATTCGTTCATTGATTTTGTGAGCTAGCTCCATCTGTTGCAGTATTTGATTAAGTTATAATCTTGCATTTAACTTTTTAATTATGTATTATATTTGAGAAACCCAATTCACCCCCTCTTTTGTGTTGCTATTTGGGCCAATAGGTCGGATTGCGATAAGAGTTTTTGCATAGAGATGCAAACGAGTCGAGTTGAACCGAGTTTTATATTGTTTCAGATTAACTTATTTAATAATCAAGCCCAAAACTTAAGCTCGATCTTGGCTTGTTTGTGAACAAGCTGATCAAGCCTAGTTCATTTATTATATGAGCCGAGACTATACAAAAATAGTCGAGCTTTTTCGAGCCAAGCGAGCTTTAAAGTGTTGAGTTTGGATCATTTACTACACAAGCGCAAAACTCGAGTTCAAACTCATTTCGATTACTAAACAAGTCGAGCCAAGCCTTGAGTTAATCTGCCATTTTGACCCGAACTTTGGAAGGCATTAATATGCAAAAAGTAACAGATTTGGGTAAAAATGAGGATTTAGCATCGGAGAAAGGAATCCCCGAATGAAGATTTTGTTCAAAATTTGAGTAAAAAAATGGATCAGAATTGGAGATGCTCTAAACAGTCTAAACTTAAGGTACCTGATCATTTTGGCAGCGCAAGCTATCCCCAAAAAATCGTATATTCATAGGCTATGGTAATTTCATGATGATTATTGATTAAGTCATTTGTATGATGTAATTAGTCAAAATTGTTTGAACTCGAAGAATACAACGTAGAAGGTGATAAATGTTGCTCCACCCAATTTGCTAATCCAAAACTTCAAATTAATTGGTTCCCTTCTAAATAACGCAGAGAAGAAACTGAGTTGTTGAATGCAATGTTGTGGAATCAAGTGTGTCTTCTTTTGTGGTTGGCAGATCGATGATACTTGGGAAAATGACCAATAAGTGGTTTTTAAAAGTAAATATCCCAATTTCATGGTAAGGTTTATGGACATGACCAATAACATGACAATACATACTTTGCAATATGGCTTCCATGTTCCTGATGAAATGCAGCACCTAACAATCCAATGACCCAAATGTTGGGGCGCAGACAACCTTCAGCAGTATCGGGGGTATAGGGGCAGGAGCCCCCAGGGACAATGATATTTGAGGGACCTCGGTGTGTAATTTCGGCGATAGACCCGACCTAATTATTTTGCTGTTAATGTGTAATTTGGGTAACACGTTTTCAGAGAAAATAGTGAGAGAGTCAGAGAGAAAACGCAGATCTCAGAGAGATTGAGGGAAGACTTGTATTCTTGATTTCGATTTCATAGTGGACTGGTGTGGCTCCCGTGGTTTTTCTTTGCGTTGAGGTTTTCCATGTATATCTGTGTCTCGCTTTCTTTTCTGTTTTTCATTACGCACGATGATTTGTTTTTCTGTTCTGTGATTCATTGTTTTCAAGATCCGTAGGGGTGTTGTGGGGTTGCAAAAATCCTAACACCAAACATAGCAAAGGTTAACTTATCCTTTCGTCCATGGGGAAGTATGAAATTAGCTAAATTTTCCAATATTAGATAGTTCAATAACTAGTTACGTTTGTCCAATGGAAATTTTAGATTAGCTAAAGTTTCGAATAATCGATAGTGTAATAATTATATTGAGCTCAAGCTATAAAAACACATAAACGAATGTATATTAAGTATTTAGTTCTTTTCCTATACATCTCTACCCTTCTAATGATTCAGACCAAAGTGGAGCAAGCCGAGGTAGAAGGATCAAATAGAGCCGGAACCAAGTATTTCCTCCCATTAGCACCATTAGCATTGTAGCTAGCACCCGTCGTAGGATCCACCAAAAGGTTCCCCGCGTAGCCAGGAAATGCTCCTTTGGCATAAACCCCAGGACAAGTAGATGCAACCTTTAATGGTGCATTAGCTAGTCCCTGATAGTATCCATTTCCAAATGGGTTTGTGGCGGTCCCAGCCAATAGGCTAGCCAGGTTGATCACCATCCCGTCCACTCCCACGTCTTGGTTAGGTGCGACCAAAGGTGGATTTTGTGGTCCGTAGATTGGTTGGTGGAACGACCAAACGCATTGGCCTGGGCACTGAGTCTCTGAGTTGCCGACCCAGATATAAGCGAACTTGTAATTTTTCCCCTTTACTTGGACATAACCCTTGGAAGACCCGTGTGTCCCACACCGGCTCATACAGAACCCGTCGACTGGGACATCAGAGGAGGTCAAAACAACGTTGATTGCGTTCATTTGATCGCCCTTTGATGCCAATTGCACAATCTGTTTTTGTGTGGGGAATTTTCCTAGCGAGTAGTTCTCGTCGAGTATTTGTTTGCCTAGTGATAAAGAAAGGGAGGAGAGTTTTTTGGATTTAACGAGGTTGTAGTATTTCTCGGTGGTTTTCCACCACGCGGCAACTGATGGTTGGGTTTGAAGTGGTGGAGAAGACAGGGAGTATACGAAATCAGAGACTATGGCTCGTTGGGAAGGAGTGAATTTGCCGTACCAAATGAGATTGATTGGCATTTTACCCGAAAGAAGAGGGCCATTGTGGTATTGCATACTGGGTTGATCTTGGACTAGGAGAGTTTTCTGGCTGCGATACTGCGAGTGAGACGTGGAAGAGAGAGATTAAAATCATGACCTGAGAAAAGAAAGATGCCATTGTTTTTTTTTTTTTTGGTAAGTAAAAAAAAAAAAAATGTCATTGTTTTGATCTTGGGTAGAAAGAGAAGAGGGAGCAGCAACTCTGGTTTTTGATTGGTTTATTGTTGGTGCATGGAATGGAGGAGTAGTGGTGGCTATTTATATACAAGGTTCCGTTTGATATGGATAGCGTTGAAGCTGCTAGGAATGAAGCCAAAACTCTACACCATATATCCTTAGTTGTTTACTGCTAAGAGGGAGAGAGAGAGAGAGAGAGAGAGAGAGAGCGGGAGAGAGAGACGCGTCTTCTTTAATACAAAAAGCAGATTAGCTTATGTAGGTACAGTGCGGACTTCGGACCGTTGGTGTATTTTTAAATTACTAGAAAGACCATTGGAAGTTGACTCTTGTTTCAGAAAATGGAGAAGGGCATTCTAGGAAAGGACCACGTGGGAGATCTTAGAGAGGGAGAGACGTTAAAGAAACGTAAAGCAGGCGTAACGCTGTCGAGGCTGGACCATATTTTTAATAGAAGTTGTTTCTATTCTAATATATATATATATATATATATATATATATTATTACTTATGAAATATATATATATATATGTATATATATATATATATTATTACTTATGAAACATAAATTGAAAGCTTGTCACAATGATATGTGCATTTCATCTCGAGCTATGCTGTCACTGGTACAATACACGGCGGGGCCGTTTTTTGCTAGGTAATTTTTTTATTATTTTTGTACTACCATCCATGACATGACAGATTACTCATGCACTACTTATAGTAGTATAATTTATGGTAGATGTGACTCAACTCCAAGGTTCAAATATTTCGCACTCCATATATTGAAATATTTTTAAAATAAATTTCTTTCATTATTTTAATTTTATGTTTCACTTTTAATAACATAAACACAAATAAATCACTGCTAATAATAACAAATAAACCAAAATGATTTATTTTGAATCAACAAACCGCAATAGAAAATGCTTAAAACTAATAATTTTCTATTGTTAAAAATATTATTCTTACAATTATAGATAGTAACATGATTTAGTTAGAAAAATGCATTTTTATGAGTGGTACTTCGGAAAAATTTCTCTTACGGTATAAAAAAATTTAAAAGTTTATGCTCGTAAAATTAGGAAGTTAAAATACCATGTTTAATCTCGTCACCATTTATTAGCCACATAATTAAATTTTTATTGATAAATAACCTAGGACCCTGTTTTTTAAATTCGTTTTAAGCCTTCCAAATGTCAGCTCCCGCCCTGACCGCAATATATATCCTAGGGGTTAGATCCTATTGCCTCAATGTCCACTAACTTTTAATTTTCTAGCCACTGTTGAAAACGGATATGGGGTTGTTGCTGTGCATGGGATGCACATCAGGTCTTGTGCACCATCCGAGCCATCCGTTGCTCGGATGGATGGTTCAGATTTCATCTTGCATGCACGACAATAAACTGTTCGGATGCAAAGGTGACGAGGTGAAATCACTACAAGAAATTTGAGATACCCCAGCGGCCAAAAGCATTGGTAAAGGTGCTTAAAAGCGCTGGCGTCTAGGCGCTGCTGTATCCCTTTACCAGCCCTTTTTAGCAAGCGTAGGTACAGCCCTTTTTAGCAAGCGTAGGTACAGGATTTATTTTACCAGCGCTTTTGCAACCGCTGGTGTAGACTAAAGTTTTACCAATGCTATAAAAACGCTGCAGTAGACTCAATTTTACCTACACTTTTAGCCGCTGGTGTAGGTGGCTAAAAACGCTATTACAAGGTTTTTTTTTTTTTTTAAAAAAATTTGATTAATAATTACCTTATTCACTTGACCACACTTGTTCAATATTTTTTTTTTACCAGGAACTAAATAATACTCTGAAAAAGTAACAGAATTCATTTGTCATTGGAAAAATTAATAATCCATACAAAATACCACAAGTAGATTGAAGGCATGTTCCATAACGTTGTGAACATACAAAAGTAGATTAAATGTTCATTATGGTGCGGAAATATCATAATCCACAAGTCCGTAGGCTAAACTGAGTGGGGGAAAAAAAAAAGCTATCAAAAATTCACGATGCCATCCTTGATCTTCATGAAAGAGCTTTCAAAATGACGGGTTGAAATCACGCTTTTGGCTAGACCGTCCTATTACCTGCAATAGAAAGGACGAAGAATAAGAACCGAGTCAATTTATTTTTTAAACTCCCACGACATGGAAAAACACAACATATAGAGAAGCCTATAGCAAATATGCTCAACATTAATCCCTGCAATTTGTGTGTGAGGCAATCACAAAATTCAGCTATACTTTGTTGTCTTGACTCCAACCAGTGTATCACTGATTGTAGATTTCAATTTGTCATGCTCTGTTTATGCTGTGGGAATCAAAGTGAAACAAATACAGTACAAACGAGACTGAAAGTACAAAAAATGAACATTCACTACTACAAAAAGGCATAAAGATCACGGTCTTTGGTGTGATCTTTTACTTTCAATCTCGGTCAAAAAACCGTGATCTTATCTAGTGTGATTAAAAGTCTCCATCTTTCAATCACGCTTCTAAACCGTGATAAAAACTCATGAAAAACTGTGATTAAAACAAAACAAAAAACTGTGATATTTGACAATATAACATCTCAGTTTTTCCTAAAAACCGTGATTGTTTACAGAGAAAAGATCTCAGTTTTTAGTAAAACCATGATTAAAAAATGGAAAAAACCGTGATGAAAAAAATTTCCTCGCTAATATAGGCATCCAAAAATTGCCTTATCTTGCAAACCTTGCTACCATCTAGATTTGATCCTTTGACCTCTTGCACAAGACAAGTAACACCTATCCACCCCACCAATTATGCATTTCATTATATTGTTGAACTATTTAATATATATAATAGTTTTTGTAGGTCTTTCACTTGCCCATATTAGTTTCTTGAACATTGACTATGATTTTCTAGGCTTTATGTACTCTTATAGTTTCTAGGCTTTATATACTCTTATAGTTTCCAATCTTGTTTGAGAAAATTTAATTTTTGGTTACAAAAATAATTTTTTTTGTTCATATTCTATGAGTTTCTGACAACAATTTTTTTTTTGGGTTTAAAAGGGATGTCCCATCTTCCAATTCAACAAAGTTTCCTTCCATCAAAACATCTAAATCCCTCTTCTCTTTCTCAGCATATTTATGATCCTCCAACTCAATAATTTTCATCAAATTGAAACTTTTCTCCCCATAAAATTTTACTCTCAACCGTTCTCCAATATCCATCACATTTTGAGCTTTCTTTAACAAGACAGAAAACATACTCCCTCCGTCCCTTTTTGTTTGTCATTTTTTGATAATCGTGTTAGTTTTCGATCGCTTATATCTTTTAATATCGATCTCCAAATATATGCAATATGGATCTTGTTTAATAGTTCACGATTAATTCTATTATACAAAGTTTTTAAAACAGTGAAAAATATTATAGATTGAGAGATATAAGCAATTTAAGGCATATTAGAAAATGGAATAATTGACAAACAAACTGGGACGGAGGGAGTAAGAAAGATCTCAGTTTTTGTAAAAACGTGATAAAAAAATTAGAGTTAGATTTTTTATCACGGTTAAGTACATAAACCGAGATGAAATACAGTTTTAATCTCGGTCATCTATAAAACGTGATTAAAAATGAAAATGAAATTATCTCACCTTACTTACAATCACACTTTTTAAATGACTGCGATTAAAACTCTTACTTACAATCACACTTTTTAAATGACTGAGATTAAAGCTTAATTTTATTACTATTTTCAATCACGTTTTATAGATGACCGAGATTAAAACTGTCTTTCATCTCGGTTTATGTACTTAACCGTGATAAAAAATCTAACTCCTATTTTTTAATCACGATTTTACAAAAACTGAGATCTTTCTTATTTTTGAGGCGTGATCTTTATACATTTTTGTAGTAGTGATTCGACGTCGTGACTTGCGTGTAAGATAGACATAACAAAACAGAACAATAGACCCATCAAACTAGAAGCTAGCCTACCATGTTAACAATGTACCATAACAGAACAATAGACCCACTACAGAAAGAGGATACTAACAATGACACTGATAATAGGAAAGACACACTGAAAGAGGTATCACTTACTACAGAGTGAACATTTCCTCTCTACCGTAGATATTAAGCAAATACAGACCCAGGATTCATCTTTTCTTCTTAACATTTTGAATTGGAATAAATTAAAACTCCTCCGGGCATGGTAGGCAATCAAACAGTGAAGTGTCATAAAGTATTCAGGGACAAAGGTAAAATTATGAAAAAGAGAAAAATACTTTTCGCGTTTGGCTTGTGGTTTACAAAGTGCATTTGTTACTTGTGAATAGATTGGACCAGAATAGTTTTTAGGGTACAACTTTATTGCCAATCACGTTCGGGTTTTCAAGAATCCAATACTTCAAACTCACACCATAATCCCCATTCTCTGTACCAACAACCAATACTCTATTATTATTTCAATCAACACTTTCAACCACAGATGTGACGGCACGGGTTCACACATGTAGAGCTAAAATCCATACAGGCAGAAAATCTACATCAATTTCGAACACAAAACAAACAGAAATATAAAATCTGTACGCAGGGAGTGAAAATCAGAGAGAGAGAGAGAGTTAGAGTCCATCGATGTACCTTAGCTATGGAGATTTGACCCAATATCGCAGCAAAGGAGCGAGAGACGGAGAGAGAGCGTGTGTTGAATAACTGGTTGAGGGATTCATACATGGAGACCTTCAATCCCAGCGATTGCTACAGACCTTCAATCCTAGCGATTTCATTGGGCGCTCGTAGGAAAAGCGCTGGAGGAAATCGGTTTTTTTTGTAGTGCACCCACACATACAACAAAATAAGACTACTCAATTACTAATCTACACTTAAGCAATTATCAAATTAACATTATCATGCAAAATTAGAAGAGTAGGGCTAAATCATGCAAAATACTCCACAAGGATCAGACAAGCATGCAAAGAAAGAGTAAATATTCGAGGCTGAGGTCAAGATAAAGGATTAAGAATTACATTTTTACTTGGTGGCATCATTTACAGAAAATGTTATGCAAATATCAATTTGTTCAATGAGTGATACCTACCAACTCAGCTCATAATGTCTGAGTATGATCCAATTATGAAAACAAGGGGAAAGAAATCAATAGCTTGAAGAGCCACTTCTGAGCATTTAACATTCCTTTGATGAGGCATAAATGGATTGCTTAACAGGATTTGTTATGCCTGGAAATTTTATTTTCTTTGAACTACCCAAAACTCCAACCTTGATGTTAGTTTAGTGAACAACTACAACTCGCAAGGTTTAACAAACTTATTTATATTCTCTGCCAAATACTTTAGCACACAAGTCAAAATTTACCTAGGACAAAAAGATATTGAAGTTGTCCACTATGGTTCAAGTTAATGGAGTATGCCGGGAAGTAATGGGGACAATCAAACTTTTGCCTCTTTTGCAACAAGTAATTCTAGTAATTCAGCCAAGCCATGAAAAATGTGAGAACTTTGAGAATAGCTAAACACCCTTAACAGTTAAAGTACTTCATTGCACCAAGCAAATTTAAACAAAGTAGTGCTGAGATAAAAGGAGATGAATAATACCTCTCGAATGCAATAGTATTATTTAGTTCCACCAGTCGAGAACTGATCACCAAGAATATCCTGAAACGAATTCAATTTCTAGGACCTTATATGCCAAAACAAAGATTCAACTTTTCCAAAGATACTTTCCTACCAACACAGAAATTTATCAAAACCCATAAATGACAAATAATATGTAGCCCTACCAGAAATTGGGAAAAAAAAATTAACATTCAAACAGCAAATTAGAAATCAAATCACACAGATCAGAGATTACAGATTGCTTACTCAGCCAGCGGAGTAATATTTCCAGAACCCATTTTCGGAACTTAGGTTTCCTTGTTCAAATGTAGACTGATCATTAAAGCCGCCTTCTTCTGGTCCCCTCCGAAAATCTCTTCTTTATTGGAAACCCTTGCAGTGGCGCCATGAACGACGTCGTCAACGTTGTCGTCCTCATTGACACCATAGCTCCTTCGTATCCTCTAGAAATACACCCCTGCTTCCATGATGCAGATTATTTGAGAGATCATGTTCATGTCGTTATTAGCATATTTGTCCATAGGATATTAACGAGTTTTGGGCAAATTACTCAAGCTTAAATGAACCGCTGAAACCCTAAATTTTATATACAATGTAGAGTACGACGCAGCGGAACAAACAAAATATTTTATTGTATATGCTAACTCTTGTACATATACTTCGCACTCACTTTACTTGACAGCACTCACATGAAGATACAAATGACTCTCATTTGACACTTACAATAATATCTAGACACACTCTTTGTGCTCACTCATTAGGTGATCTCTCCCCCACTTGGATACTCTCCCACCCAAGGGGTGCTTTCATCACCACCTAGGTGGTACTTCCTCACCACACCTCACAAGTGAGGTCTTCCACCCTTTATATAGCCATCCACCTCCTCAATGGACGACCAAGATCATTCTCATCCAACGGTCCATATTTTTCATCTAGAATCCTCCTATAAAATATCTTCTCCTCCTCACACCTCCACAACATTCTAGAACTCTCCACACAAGTCTAGCATGTAGTGGAGTCTTCCATAACCTTCTTGAATATTCCGGAACTCTCTAGGTTCCTCCACTTCTAGAATCTTCCAGAAATATCTAGAACATTCTAGACCATTCTAGATCATTCTTCGACCTTCTAGAGAGTTCTCCATTATTCTAGAATTCTCTAGAATACTCTCGAACCTTCCGGACTATTCTAGAATTCTCTGTTCTATTATGGAGGATTCTAGATCCATGATCTATGATCCATGGAGAGTCAAGTGTTGACTCTCAACACTCCCCCTCAACATTGACTCTCCATCTTCTGCTTTGGGAAACTCTTCTTGCTTTGTCCTGCACAATCATCAACCTTGTTTTCTTTTGATGCTTCCTGATGGAAATACGATATCAGTCCTAACTGTTCTTCGTGTCGGTCCCTGAACGACTAAGTGTTGATATCACTCTTTTAACCACAAGACTGTTGCAGATAGTCTTGATCATTCATCGTGTCGGTGCCAGAACAATCTCGACAACCTTTCACAACCCCATCAGAAACTCCATGCTTCTGTTGCACAACTCTGATCGTGCCTCCATGAACGGTGCTTGACGAAACGAGCTTCGCAATCCTGGACAACATTCTACAGTCCTTCCAATGACGTCTTCGAACACGGTCCTCGACTGTGACACCCTCCACAGTCTCTGGCTGACCTCACTAAACACGGCCTCCCGTCACACTCCCACAGTCCCCTGCTGTGGCCTCACCGACGGTCGCTAGCCATCACACTCTTCACAGACCCCCGCTGTGATTCCACGAATGACGTCTTGGCATAAACTTCAGGATTGCCTCGATCGAATTCAACCTCTTTCGATCGACCTATACTGAACCATCACGCTTCCATAGTCGACGTCTTTGGCGGCTTCACTTTAGGTGGCTTCAAACCTACAACAGGTAGCCCTCTCCATTGGATGCCCAGACTTTAACTCGACCTCCCAGCGTGACCTTCTTGGCTGGACATGCCAAACGCTCAATCTGCTCATCGCCAAGCTGCTCCTTATTTCCCAGGGTACGACTCGCCAAACTGCTCCCTATTTCCCAAGGTTCGTACCCGCTCTGATACCACTTGTAGAGTACGACGCAGCGGAACAAACAAAATATTTTATTGTATATGCTAACTCTTGTACATATACTTCGCACTCACTTTACTTGACAGCACTCACATGAAGATACATATGACTCTCATTTGACACTTACAATAATATCTAGACACACTCTTTGTGCTCACTCATTAGGTGATCTCTCCCCCACTTGGATACTCTCCCACCCAAGGGGTGCTTTCATCACCACCAAGGTGGTACTTCCTCACCACACCTCACAAATGAGGTCTTCCGCCCTTTATATAGCCATCCACCTCCTCAATGGACGGCCAAGATCATTCTCATCCAACGGTCCATATTTTTCATCTAGAATCCTCCTATAAAATATCTTCTCCTCCTCACACCTCCACAACATTCTAGAACTCTCCACACAAGTCTAGCATGTAGTGGAGTCTTCCATAACCTTCTTGAATATTCCGGAACTCTCTAGGTTCCTCCACTTCTAGAATCTTCCAGAAATATCTAGAACATTCTAGACCATTCTAGATTTATCTAGATCATTCTTCGACCTTCTAGAGAGTTCTCCATTATTCTAGAATTCTCTAGAATACTCTCGAACCTTCCGGACTATTCTAGAATTCTCTGTTCTATTATGGAGAATTCTAGATCCATGATCTATGATCCATGGAGAGTCAAGTGTTGACTCTCAACATACAAGGAATACAAAACGATAAGCAAAACTTACAGTTCGTACGCAGAATTTAAAGATAATCAACTTTCAATCCCAGTTAGCAAGGCCAAAATACTGGTGCAATAGGTGATTTCCCTCTCAGTTTTAGGGTTATGAACGAGAATAAGAGAACTTTCAAATCGTACCTTGCCCAAACAATTTCTCCAATCGTGGGGTAGTAAACAGCAAAGATTGCAGCACCAACATCAACTAGCAGTAGGAGAGCAAAGACTAGATACGATCGCTAACAACGATTGAGGGATTCGTGCGAAGGCAAACAAGAGAGCAGATCGATAAATAGACAAAGAGATCAGCCATTGAAGGTGAGCATCTCCATTTTGAGAGGGAGCAGGTTGAGAGAGAGAGAGAGAGAGCAGATCAATTGAGAGAGAGAGACAGAGAGAGTGGGTTTTCTGTTCGTGAGAGGAAGAGTAAAGTGAGAGGAAAACTGGGAGAGAAGGGGTTTTCAGATTTTCATTACGCGTGTTTTTTTGGGGGCGCCAATACTTGGCACCTAGGGTTTGCGAGTTCAAAAAAAAAAATACTTGGCGCCTAAAAATTGGGGTGGAGGCAAAAAATTGGGTATTACGTGTATAGGTAATGCATATGTCACACTCTTTGCACCAAACTGTAAAATTGCCGTAAAATTGTATTACTTAAGGGTCGTAAGAGTATTTTTCTTCAAATCGGAACCGTCTACGTTTTATGTGGGAGTAATTATATACTCCATTCAAAAAATGAAGTAAATTAATTATCATTAGGTACTTGATCGAAGGAGACAAATTTTTTATTTATAATGAATCAACGTCCCGATTAAAGGGCTTTCAATACCCGATAGACTTCAAATTTGGCGAGACTGATTAAAACAGCAATACAAATAAAGTGAATGGTTTTGATCATCATAATTGTGTTGCGATTGTGTGGCTAATGTACATTATCCTATAGCATAATAACTTGGTTCATAACCAAGTAAGTTCGATGTATAGGATTAAAAGGCAGGTGCAGACTCGATTTCTCGAATGTTTGATCTAAACTGTTACAATTTCATATCTTATCAATTCTATTACTTTCCCCGAAAACGGTGGCGATCAAATGTCGGTAACCACCTGATCGGATCACATTCGGTGCATCTAAGAGCAATAAATGTCCTATAATGCATGACTCGACGTCTAGATTGTAAGTGGGGGTGATTATATTCTCCATGCAAAAAATGAAGTGATTTTACTATCGTTACGTATTTGATCGAACGAGACAAATTGTTGGTTGATAATGAATTGTCGTCCCCGATGAAAAGGCTTTCAATACCCGATGGACTTCAAATTTGGCGAGAGTGATTAAAATAGCAAGACAAACAAAGTAAACGGTGTGGATCGTCATAATTTTGTTGCGATCGCGTGGCTAGCGCATAATATAATCAACATTTTATACATATTATGTAATTACGAAAATCAATATTGACCTATCAATTCAAAAATTAAATTTTTTTATTTTTATTATTCAAAAATTTAATTTTTTATTTTCCCTCATTTTTTAAATAAAATTAAATTTATTAAGTCAAAATTTCAAAATATATATTTTTTGTTATCAAAATTTAATTTTTCCCCCCTAACTTTTTTCATTTTTGCTATTCATAAATTCATTTTAAATTTTCCTAATTTTTTTCCTTATTATGGAATTTGACAACTCAATTTATTTAATAAAAATATTTTTTGATTTATTATTTATTTATTTATGGGAAGTCCATTTATTTAATTAAAATTTATTCATAATTTTTTTCCCTCATTTTTTTCCTTATTATGTCAAATCCATTTATTTAATTCTAATTCTTATTCAAAATTTAAAATTTTATTTTCCGTCATTATGGAAAGTCAAAATTCAATATTTTTTTATTTTCTCTCTCCCTCTCCCTCCCTCCCTCTGTCTGTCTCTCTCTATCTCCGTGATATACTGATTTAGGGGGGAAGAAATGGAGGGAAACACAATATAATTGGGTGGGAAACAAATAGCATTACATGTATGTTGTATGCAAAATGGAGGGAAACAAAAAACTATGGTTTTATTATGTAATTAAAAAATCAAATTTCAACCTATCAATTCAAAAATCAAAATTTTCATTTTTATTATTGAAAAGTTCATTTTTTATTTTCATCATTTTTTAAATTAAATTAATTTTTTTGGGTAATCGGAATAGTCTATCTTTTGCATATAGCGGAGTCTATATGAACAATAAAGTATATCGCGTATCCATAACCATTTAATCATAAGAGAAGTATTATTTAAAAAAACAAATGAGGTCTTGATCGACGAGTTTTATAAACCCAATCGAGCCAAAAATGATAGAGAAAGAGAGGGTGGACTGTGATTTGGAGATTTCAAAATTTGGGGGAATAAATGATTTCAAAATTTGGCTCATGGGGGGAAATAAATTTCCAGCGCCAATTGTTTCCCGGGTTTAATTTATTGGGGTTGTGCCAACGCCTTATTGGACCGCTAGGAAATTGAGGTCTGGCCACTGGGAAATTAAGGTCTAGGCCAGCGCCTTAAAGTGGGCCGCTGGGAAATTGAAGAATCTGCCAGCGGTTCATAATACCCGCTGGTAATGACCCGTTTCTAGAAACGCTTTTCCAAGGCGCTGCTATATACCTTCAATTCCAGCGTTTTTTGGAGGCGCTGGTAGGAAAAGCGCTGGGGTATCCTAGATTTCTTGTAATGTGGGTCGTCAATTTGAGCAACAGATGGCTCGGATGTCCATAACTACCTGTTGTGCATCCCATCCACAGTAGCAACCTCATGTCCGTTGAAAACTAGCTAAAAATATTAAGGAATCGCGCTCGAACCGAAAGAAAGAACTTAATTGATGTAGGAAGGACGATGTTTGAACGCAAATTACTCCGTGGAAAGTAAGAACATGGTACGTAGACAGGCTTAAAGGGAAAATAAACTCAAGTAGATTGATTGAAAATTACGAAAAACGAAGAAAATTTGTGCTAAACCAAAATGAAGATATTGAATACTAAGTTTTTTTCATTTATAACTCTCAAGCTATACACCATTTTTCTACTTCGTTTTCAAACTATTAAAATCATCTATTTTGTCACACCCTCAAAATTTAAAAGGATAATTCATTAAGATAATCCACGTGGACGATCAACAGGTCCACGTGCCACGTCACAATCCAATTAGAATAGTCAAAGTTTACGTCAGAATATACAAAGGTCGATGGGTACCCGCACCCCAAAATGAGAAAAGAAAAATGTATAGTTATTACAACCCCAATGTCAAAAACGATAAATTTAATTAAGTGACAAAATCATCTTAACAAAGTACAAATTCTAAGATGATAATATAACTCCTCCATTGGCTTTCAAAACTATGCATGCATGCACTCCAAGCACTCCATATCATGCTCCTTGGGCGGGGGGGGGGGGGGGGGGGGGGAGGGGGGGGGGGGGGACATCTTCACCTGAAATTTATAAGGTTGAGCTCACTAGCCCAGTAGAGAAATTTCTAACAATTCTAAATGAAATGAAATATACGTGGGTGATAGACAAGATAACATAAGTCAAGTAACAAGTGTTTAAAGGGAGTTCGAATAGTCAAAGAACTTGAAAGAAAACACATAATCCATTAAATTTCACTTACCCCCGTCATTCGTGCCCAACTAGTGCCTGACGCACACACAACACGTCTCATATGTTTCACACAATATCCATATCCATCTCATTTATTTCCAAACATTAGATCATTTTCCGGGCATGCCATATAGGCCCCGTGTCACTCCGGGCATGCCATAAAGGCCCCGTGTCACTCCGGGCATACCCTTTCGGGCCTCGTGTCACTCCAGGCATACCCTTTCAGGCCCCGTGTCATCAATACCACATTCATACTTCATTTAATGCTCATTAATATCATTTCAATATCTACATGTCCCATCGCCTTAGTTTCATGTGTTAGTTTCACGCCAACGTAGTGTTTCGTATTACCCGAACGTGCCGATAAGGAAATTTCAACTCGAGTGTCAAAGGTAGTCTCCATGACCCTTTCGAATAACGTTATACAACCAATAACTTCGAATGAACAAGACTTGATAAGTGAAATAAGGTCCAAACTCTTTTTCATGAACTAAAGGGGTCCTATGGATAGGAGGTCAGGTCCTATGGATAGGACTGGGATCAGATTGGCCACCCTTTGAAACAACACAAGCTCCTATGGATAGGAGAAAAGTCCTATGGATAGGGCGTCAGAGGCTCCTATGGATAGGAGAAAAAGTTCTATGGATACGAGGGTCATCAGATTGGCCAAAACGCAAGGAGACACGCTCCTATGGATAGGACGTGGAGTCCTATCCATAGGACAGTAGCAGAACCAAAAATTTTCAAGCAATGAAATGATCAATTGGGCTTCCTTTAGGCATTTCCTTGGTTCCAAATGAACATATTAAGAAGATAAGGAGGTTCAAACAACAAATTACCACAATACATCACCCATTTACAAGATTAGTTATCTTCCCCAAATTCAAGAAATTGATAAAAGATGGGTTTCAAGTAATCCACCAACATCACCATGAAATTAAGCAACAATGGGATATATTATCACCCAAATCAAGTGAAGAACAACATAGGAGCTAAAGGATGGTGAGTTACAATACCAATTTGACAAGAGAGTGGTTTTCTCTTAAGCAAATCAACAAGACATGGAAAATTTAGCAATCAATTGACTATACACACACATACACTACATTTACACATAGAAGAGCAAGAAATTTCCCTACCTCAAGTGTGAAAGCTTGAAACCCAACTCAAAATCAAAACCCTAGTCTTCACACTAAGCTCCAAGCCAAAAACCCACCTCCTGGAACGAATTGAGCACCACCCGAGCTTCCTAACGTGTAGAGGAGGTGATTTTGTGAAGGGGTTGTGAAGGAACTTTGGGGATTGAGTGAGATTTGGAGGTGTGAGGAGATGAAAATGGAGAAGGAGTGGGAGAGAGAGAGTAACGGCTGGGGAAGGGGAGAGAGAGGGAGTGAAATCCTCTCTCCTCTCACACACCACACATTTAAAAGCATATCAACTAATTGCACTCCAAGTCCAAAATTTGCTTGTGTAATGCAAATGGGTCCCCACTAATTTCAAACACAATCCATCCAACACTTAAACATTTTAAACATTTCCTCACATTTTCCCAACTTTATTTCCAGAAAAATAATTAAAATTACGGGTCTTTACATATTTCCTCCCACAACTATGACATTGCAATCTATTAACTCCAATTTCTAACTTTCATAAGAAATCCAAACAAAAAATGTTTCATGTGCACATATCAGTGCGCACAGATTGCTCTATGGAGCCCACTTCGGGGTTTCACACGAGCAATCCAATCGTTCATTACTTTTTTAACACGGATTTTTATTATTCGAGATGGTGCAACAAATATCCAGTTTGACACTTGGGTAATGGATTGGGGCATAAAGTTGCCGATGAAACCACGATAAATATTAGTATTTGATTTCTCTCTTCCCTACTTATTTCTTATTTACTTATGTTTATTATATCACAATTGCATGAGTAACTTGTTCTATCATTGAATGTCATATATTGCTTATTTGTTCATTGATTTTTGTGCTCTCTGTACTGCATTGAGCCAGCACCATCTGTTGCAGTATTTTAGGTACATAAAATCTCTCATTTTATGACACTCTAATCTCAACACATAAAATGTAAAAGTCATTTTATGAGATTTTCATAAAATCCTCCTAAAATCTATAGGAAAACTACTACATTTTATCAGTTGGGAAAACAACTCCATTTTATCACCTCTCCATAAAATGCTCATTTTATGAGATTTTCATAAAATCTACCTAAAATCTATTGGAGAACAAGGCCTAAGTTATAATCTTTAATTCTGCATTATATTTGTGAAAACCAAGTCACCCTCCCTTTTTTGTTGCTATTTGGGTCAACAAGTCGGACTGCGATCCGAGTTTTGCATAGGGTGCAAACGAGTCAAGCCGAGCCGAGCTGAGTTTTGGACTGTTCGAGCTTAGCTCATTTAATAATCAAGTCTAAAACTCAAGTTCAAGCTCGGCCTGTTTCTAGATTCTAATGCATTAATTACATCAAGGTCCCTTGGAATTGATTGGTAAAATTAAACTGACAATAAAATCCAACTTTTAAATATTGTGCACTTTGACCCGAGCTTCTTTTAAATCTTGTTTCTATCCAAAATATCAAACAATGATCTCAAACAACCAATAAATTGAAAAGGATAAAATAAATAGAAAAAATTAGTCATAAAAACACTATAAAGGAAGGACAGTGAACTTTTATAATAAACATAGAGACAATTGTTTTAGCATTAAGGACAAAACACACCCACTATCTCCTTATTTAAATATTAATAGAGTCACAAGGCCAAAACAATTCTTTTTGGGCAATCCTACCCATAGACTTTCAAAACAACGATGGGGATCCAAAACGATCCCGATGAAGAGAGAGAAAGTCTAAGACCGTAAGTTGGGAACCGAGATCTTAAGTGTTGAATTGATTCACAAATTTGGAGAGAGAGAGAGAGTGATAGGCACGCAATATCGTAGATATAAGTGCCTCAATAGGGTAGTTTTAACACGTTGTTATCTAATTTATTCCCTATTTTCCACTTGATGCGTTGCTTTGGTATGTTTTTGTGTTTTTGTTAATTTTCAAGAAAATAAGGCTGTTTTAGCGCCATGACTGGATTGCAGAGACTTGAAGGTCGAGATGGAGCTAGAGAGCATGAGAGGCCGTGGAGACCAAGCGGTGAACTTAATTTCTCGAGGGAAGCACTTTGAATCGTCGTGAGGGCTACAAGGATTTTGGTGGAGCGCTCGAAAATGACACACAAACTGAACAGAAGCTTGGGGAGCGCTACACCAAAAGTGGTGTAGCGCTACCGGTCAACTTTGAGGTCAACCGGTCAATAGGGGGGTCAACCAGTCAAAGGGGGAGATAAGCAAGCGGTCAACTTTGAGGTCAACCGGTCAATAGGGGGTCAACCAGTCAAAGGGGGAGATAAGCAAGCGGTAGCGCTACACCACTTTTGGTGTAGCGCTACAAATAGCTTATCTTGGCCAGTGAACGGCAGCGTTTGGGTCTTCCGCAGAGGATAATCCTATTCTGTCTCGGATTTTAATTAGAAATTAGGGATTAGTATAAATACTTATCTTTTAGCTTGAACAAGGGGTCGACATTCATAACTTAGGTTTTATTTTCTTAACTTTGGCGGCTGCTCTCAGGATTAATTTGCAGATTCAAGTTTTAATCCAAGTTCTTCAGGTTTTCCAGCTTTAAATTCTTGTTCTACCTTCGTATTTTATGTTTAGTTCTAAACATATGTTTGTTGCGTCCATTGAAAGCATGAGTGAGTAATTTCGTAGAGTGCGGCCGCGGGACGAAGGCGCTCCGTGGCTAGTTTGATTAATGTTCTACCTCGGGATCGAATTAATTTAATTTTTGAGCAATTTTAGAAGACGAAAACTCTTTTAACAAACAAAACCCAGGCATCACCGGAATTCGAATGCGCACGGAATCTGGTGACAGGTGGTGCGCATTTGTTAGGGATCCTTTTCCTTATTCTAAAATCAATAAAACGAATAATTGTGACCCGAGTAAACATTGATTAGGCTAGTCGCGGATGCTGGGTTCCCACGGCTGTACTCTCCTTTTAATTCATATTTAGTTAATTTAGTTTTGTAATTTATTTAGTAAATTAATCTCATTGAACAAGGGGTGGCTACCTAAGAGCCAAGATAAACTGTGAACCCGTCATCTTTGAGTCCTGCACACGTTCGTCCGTCTCTGTGGATTCGACTCCAGTACTTCCGGATATTATGCTACATCAGTCGAGAGTCCTACGCTTGGGACGCGTCTTATTTTTAGTCACCTGGTCGGTCAAGCAGAGAGAGATGTGGATTTTTCTACACACGCCAAGTTTGGCTTCCATTCTTCTTTGTCTTGTTTGTTTCGTCTTTTTTTTTTTTCCAATGGATCAATGGGGCACTCCAATGGATCCAACGCGATCCTGAAGCAGCACTCCAAAACGATCAATGTAGCACTCAATGAATCCAAAACGATCACAATTTTACGATCCAAAAACGATCCCAATTTTACGCCAGCGATCCCAATATATGCGGCACTCCAATGGATCATTGGGATCCAAATTGCCGGCGATCTTCAAGAAACGAAGAAGTCAAATCCACCGTCCGATTCCTCCCATGCGAGATTTTTGGTTTTGTAAGGTTTATGTTGATTAGAAAAGTTTCACTAGTTTTCACGGATTGATGTGTGCGATTGGGTATGTTTGTTTTGTTACGTTATTATGTTTTATGACGATTAATAAAAATTCACTAGCTTTCATTTTGTTGCTTGTTTTTTTTTTTTTTTTTTTTTATGCTTTATGAGGATTAGTGAGGTTTCACTAATTTTATGATCACTGATTTTTATGGATTGTTGTGTTTTATGAAGTTTGTTGGTCGATTTTTTAAAATTTTTTGTACGTAATTAAAATTTTGGTCGCCAGAAGAGACCGGTCGGAGGTAAAATTTGATTTTTTTTGAATTTTCAGTACTAAATTAAAACTTTTAAAAATTAATGACATTTCACTAGTACTTTTGGTTGCCGGAATGGTCGGCCGTAAGTGGGACGGCGGTCGGCTGGAGGTAGGAGTTGAATTTTTTCAATTTTCTATACGAAATTGGAACTTTTAAAAATTACTGACATGTCACTAGTTTTTGTGTCGCCGGAAGTGGTCGGCCAGAGGTGGGGTGGTGCTTGACTGAAGGTAGGAGTTGATTTTTTGTAGGCAATTGGAACTTTTAAAAATTTCACTAATTTTTGGATTTTTTGTCTTTATGTTCGATTGCGAAAGCTCCTTCTCTTTCCTTTTAAAACTGTCAAATGTTTTGGATTTTTGGCTAAGTGGCTCAAATAATTATTACTAAAAAAATATAATTTGCGAGGCAAAAGATAAACATTTTGACAATTGTCAACAAGATTTGTGCCTTTTGAATCGACCTACGTGTTACCAAAATTTAAAATAAAAAAGGAAGAGACTCGTTAAATGTTTTCAACTCGCATGATACAACGTAAATGTGGTGATCAAGTTTGCTCGATCCGCTTTGCTAATCCGAAACCTTGAATTAATTGGTTTTCTTCTCAATAATGTGGAGAAGAAGCTGATTTGTTCTTGTTTATGTCTTGTTTTTTGTTTGTCTTCGTTTTGTGAGATCATTGTCCCAACGTGGAAAATTCTAGTACCCTTTTTGGATTTTCTTGAGCCAAATAATATCCTCGGCTTTTACCTATCACTGCACATAGATTACCCAAATAGAGCTATATTTAGTTCTTTAACGGCTCTAGTGCTCTACATACTTTCCAATTAATATGGCTTCCACTCTCGAGATGAAATGCAGCATCCAACAATCCAATGACCCAAACAAAGCAAAGATTGGGTTATGCTTTCGCCCAATGGGAATTTTGAAATTAGGTATACAGTTTCGAATAATAGATGGTGCAATAAGTATATTGAACTGAGGTTATACAAACAAATAAACGAATGTATGAAGTATTTGGTACTTTTCCTATACATCTCTACCTTCTACCAATTCAAACCAATGTGGAACAAGACGACGTAGAAGGATCAAATAGAGCCGGAACCAAGTATTTCCTCCCGTTAGCACCATTAGCATTGTAGCTAGCACCCGTTGTAGGATCCACCAAGAGGTCCCCAGCATAACCAGGGAATGCTCCCTTGGCATAGACCCCAGGACAAGCTGATGCTGCCTCTAATGGGGCATCGGCAGGTCCTTGATAGTAGCCATTCCCAAATGGGTTTGTGACAGTCCCAGCCAATAGGCTAGCCAAGTTGATCACCATCCCGTCCATACCCACATCTTGGTTGGGTGCGACCAAAGGTGGGTTTTGTGGTCCGTAGATTGGTTGATGGAAAGGCCAAGCGCATTGGCCTGGGCATTGAGTCTCCGAGTTGCCGACCCAAATGTAGGCGAACTTGTAATTTTTCCCCTTTACTTGGACATTACCCTTGGAAGACCCGTGTGTCCCACACCGGCTCATACAGAACCCATCGATTGTGACATCAGAGGAGGTCAAAACAACATTGATTGCGTTCATTTGATCGCCCTTTGATGCCAATTGCACAATCTGTTTTTGCGTGAGAGATTTTCCTAGCGAGTAGTTGTCTTCAAGTATTTGTTTGCCTAGCGATAGAGAAAGGGAGGAGAGTTTTTTGGATTTAATGAGGTTGTAGTATTTCTCGGTGGTTTTCCACCACATGGCAACTGATGGTTGGGTTTGAGGTGGTGGAGAAGACAGGGAGGATACGAAATCGGTGACTATGGCTCGTTGGGAAGGAGTGAATTTGCCGTACCAAATGAGATTGATTGGCATTTTACCCGAAAGAAGAGGGCCATTGTGGTATTGCATGCTGGGTTGATCTAGGACTAACTCGGTGAGTTTTCTGGTCGCGAGTGAGACGTGGAAGAGAGAGACTAAAATCAGGACTTGGGAAAAGAAAGATGCCATTCTTTTGATCTAGGTGAGAGAATTTAGAGAGAGAGAGAGAGAGAGAGAGAGAGGTGAGAGCAGTAGCTGTTGGTGGGTTTAATTGGTTTTGGTGTATGGAATGGAGTAGTAGAGGTGGCTATTTATACAGGGTACATTTGGTATGGATAGCAGTGAAGGTGCTGAGAATGAGGCCAAAACTTTACACCATATCCTTAGCTGTTTACTGCTAAGAGAGAGAGAGAGAGGGTAACGGAACTCTCTTACGCGTCTTCTTTAATGCCGGAAGAAAAGCTAGTTGCAATTCCCACGCTCCTACCAATGGTTTGTGTCCACAGGCAACAGTTATGTTGTCTGAATCAAGTAGTAGTAGTAATTGAGTTTGAAAATAAGAAAACAAAACGCAAGTAGGAATTGGGTAGTGGAGCCTACGCTTTTAGCTGGCGAATCGAAAAAAATTTCATTCAAACCGTGGGATTTTGGTTCAAGTACTTTTAACCGTCTGATTGAGCTGAAATTTTGTGGGGCTTCTTAGAAAAATGTTTTGAGAATAATGAACGATTCGGATCACTCGTGTGGAACCTTAAAGTGGGTCCCGAATATGCTCGGTACATTTTCTGGACATATGGATCGGTACCCATATATTTCCTGGAGCTTTGGACACGGTGGATTCTGAATTGACCAAAAGACCATTGGAATTTGACTCCTGTTTAGAAAATGAGGAGGGGCATTTTGGGAAAGGAGCAAAGTGGGAAATCCCAGAAAGAGACGTTGAAGAAAGGGCATAGGTGTGGGACAGGATTGGCGCTGTATGGGCTGGACCTTAACAGTTGGCAGTCAAATTTTTGGTCAGGTCATGAAAAACGAAAAGTTATGGGTACAAACCCATAGGTACAAAAAATGCACAAAGGTATGGGTCTCATACGGATGATTCGAACTGATTTTAAATGAAATAGGAATATATTGGATCAACCGCTTACGAACGTCGAATCGAGATGATTTCTCGCGGGGTCCCTTGGAAAATTATTCTAAGATGAATGAACAATTCGGATCATCCGTGTGAGACTCACAAGTGGGTCCCCGAACACCTCTGTGCATTTTTTGTACGTGTACATTCTGTACACGTAGCATCCTCCCATGAAAAAATTGAAATGCTGCACTCTGGCTAGGTAGTGTATTTTTGCCACGGTTCTGAATCATGTACCGAACAGGGTACCAGTTTTCCTACTGATACGGTACGGTACCGGGCTGTTACAGGTACTGTTTCGGATTTAGTGGTACTATACAGATATAACTTGAAAATTAAAATTATAACTTGAAATTTTTTTCAATACCAATCATTTCATCAACACACCATTCATTCAATCAACACAAATTTACAATAGACAAGGAAAAAAAATCACAAAATGGGTAATTAGTCTTTTACACATGTTTACAATTGAAATTTTGCAACCATTTCCCACAATTAAGAGGCAATACAATATAAGTAAATTGATTCGTGTACTTTTATTGGGAAGTTAATTAGCCATCCTATACAAATAAAAAAGTTATGATTCCATCTTAGTGGTTTTGAATAGTTATGATTCCATCCTGACTTTTAAATAATACCCAAAAAACCCTTATATTTTGTTTTTTCCCTTTTAAGAGATTTTATTAGTAAAAATTTTATAAAGAGATTTAAAAAAATTAATAGTCTTTAAAATCATCCCACAAAACTTCCAAATCTTTTAATACCTCTACAGACCACAAATTTCAGACAGTTTCAAAACCTTTTCTCCTCATTTTAAGGTGGGCGGTTATGGAAAAATTTCATCCCAAATATCATCCCACCCCAAACACTGTAAAAATCTTTTCTCCTGCTTTTAAGGTGGACGGTTATGGAAAGATTTTCATCCCAAAAACCATCCCCAAAATATTCCCTCCCCATATTCCTAGTTTTACGGTGAAATATTCCTTACCCAAATTGTCCCATTCCACCATCCTAATGCCAGAGATTTGAGGAAACCCACCCATCCCATTAGCTTGGTTTGGGATCACGATGGCAAAAAACCCTAAAGTGGCGGTGACGCGGAGGATGATGAGCGGAGACGGTTGACGATTTCATCAACGGAGGAAACGCCTAACCAGTGTATGACGAAGGCATTCCAGTCATGGCTCGTAAGTTTTTTTCCCAGACCTTCAATCGTCCATGTTTTTTGCAATTCAATCTAGTTGGGGGTTTGGATTGTGGTATGGATTTTTTGAAATCGATTGAAGGTTTTGAGTTTTGTAGGGTTTGTGAAGGTAAATAGGGAATACAAGAAATATGTAGGGTTTGTACCCCATTTCCATGGTATTTGGAAGCTAAAAATTGGGGGGTTTTGAGAAATTAGTAATTATTTAACAATATACCAAGGTTTGATGTCAGTAGAAAAATGGAATGTTTGTGGAAGTTGTGAGATCATGGACTCCTAGTTTACCATTTTCATATGTATTGAAAATTTGGATATGGCGAACCATTGAACCATGTCCATTGTCTGAACAAGCCATTATTCGAAATTGGTACATTTTTTGCCATTGATTTACCTTTTGTGGTAAAAACATATTCTTTATTTCCCTTAAAACATGGTGAATCAGTGATTACTGTTTTTAATGTCCAATTTTGCATATTTTCATCCCACATGAGAGTATGAATCATTGAAGTTCCATTGTTTGCATATTGGAAAGTTAAAAATCGTGAATCAGTGAACCAATTTTGTTGATTAAAAGAGATTTAAGTACCATATATCAATTAAACATGATAAAAGTAAGAACCAGTTTCATTTAAAATTTTAACATATCTGAACTTTCTATACCCAAAATCATGGTAAATCAATAATCCATGTTGGAGTTTTCTGTAATAACGATGGAGGATTTTATAAAAATGAACATGATTTATTAGTTGTATAATGTCTTTTGTTTCGAGTGATTTAGGAAACTCAAACGCATGGAACGTTTTTTTTTTTTTTTGGGTTAGATTTACCATCCTAGTTTATAATCTGCACCCAATTTTAGATGAAATTCATAGCTTGGAATATTGATTTACCATTTTTATGGGTATTGAAAGTTTACCATTTTTATGGGTATTGAAAGTTTCGATATAAAAAGTGTAGGGGCCGATGTTGCTTTGGACAAAGATGGTGGTCATCCATGCATCCACCAAAAAATGGAAAATTTGGGTCAGAGAAAAGAAGAGACCATGATGAAGAAGCCTCAAAAGATAGAACCCGTTAAAAAAAAAAAACGAGTGAAGTATAAGATACACCGTTCTTATCAAGCACTACAACAAAAAATGTCTGCAGTGAGGATTGAGTTTCCTCTCCAAAGCACCAAATTTCCTCGCTAAAGGAATTGGCGAGGGAAAATTTTCTCGCCAGGTTTTCTCACCAAAAGGTCGTTGCAGAAGGTATTCTAGCGAGAAAAAATAGATTTCCTCGCCTATTCTGCCAATTGGCAAGGAAATTTTTCCTCGCCTACTCTACGGCGATGAAATTTTTTCCTCGCCTATTCTAGCCAATTGGCGAGGAAATTTTTCCTCGCTAAAACTCCTAAAACTTAAAAAAAAAAAGGGATTTCAATTCCTAGCTCCTCCGCCTTCGCTAGGAATCGAAGCAGCGACTTCTTCTCTAGCAATGCGCGACCCATCCACCACACCAACTTCCTTTTCAATGCAAAGTGCTACAACTTTTAATAAATAAACCTTTTGTAGTTCTTTTCACCTCACTAAATTTTTTAAATCTTTTTTTTTTTTTCTAATTTTAGTCTCTTTGTAGTGTTTCTTTAGACTTGTTTCTTAAATCTTTTAATGTCATTTGCTTTTACTAAAATTTTTATTTTTTTATAATTTAATATTTTTCTATACCCTTTTATAAGTCTTTATATCCTTCTAATTCAATATTTTTTATACTTTAACATTTGTGGCAATTTAATATTTTTCTATACCCTTTATAAGTCGTTATACCTTTTAGTATATTTTTTCCTAATTCAAATGAGAGTACTACTTTTTCTTTAAAAAGAATTTGTTCTTAATATCCTACATAAGGAAGATCCTCCATCATCCCAACCTTCAGTCTGGGTGACTTTCCATCCTTCTTATACCTGGAGGTTGAAAGGTATTTGGAAAGGCTTGTTTAGTGTTGACATCATCAATCCAGTAAGAGCGTAAAAGTGGTAGCCATTCGTTCATAAGGAATATTCTAATCTTTATTTCCAATTGCAAATTTTTATTTCTTCTCTCTGGGGAAGGAATGGATAATGTTATTATACATGCTATGCTATTTCCAATTGCAAATTTTTATTTCTTCTCTGTGGGGGAGGAACGGATAATGTTAACCTTATGTAAAAATTCTAATTGGAAATAGCATAGCATAGCATGTATAATAACCTAGATCTAAATTCTAATGCAAAATCCTAGATCACTTGGGTTTAATAATTTACTAGAATTTTTATCTTAATAAAAAACATCAGTCAATATATAAACAATCACAAACAGAAAGTAATTAAACAGATGAACACTAGATATATGTGGAAAACCCCAATACGGGTAAAAACCATGGGAAAGAAAGATAATTTCGTCGCCAATCTTAGCTTTTTGCCGAAGAAAGTTAATTTCGTCGCCAAATGGGTGCCCTTCAGCAAGGAAATATTCATTTCCTCGCCAAATCTTTGATTTTTGGCGAGGAAATATAATTTCATCTCCAAATGGGTGCCCTTTGGAGACAAAATTAAATTTTGTCACTTATCATAGCTTTTTGGCGAGGAAATATAATTTCGACACCAAATGGGTGCCCTTTGACGAGGAAAGGTAATTTCGTCGCCAATCTTAGCTTTTTGGTGAGGAAAGTTAATTTCGTCGCCAAATGGGTGCCCTTTGGTGAGGAAATGAAAATCTTTGCTTTTTGACGAGGAAATATAATTTCATCGACATAGAGCACCCTTTGTCGACGAAATCGATTTCCTCGCTATAAAGAGCCATTTGGCGAGGAAATTTGAATTTTCTCGCCACATTTTGTTGTCATAGGTAGTTTTTGTTGTAGTGAAGCCTAGGAGGGCATAATGAATTTACTTAAGCACCTTAAGTTGAGGAATTGTCGCATTGAAGTTTTGATTTACCATTTTCGAACATTAGTACGAGATCAATGGAAAGCCAATAAAACCATGTTTCCATTTCATTTTGAAATCGTATATGGACACACTGGACAATTGGTATACTCGCATGTCTTTTAAAATGGAAAAGGGAATTGAACACAGTAAATATGGTTTCTTGATTTACCATATTCAGGAGTTTGGAAACCATACATTAATATGGTTTCTTAAATTATCATCTTCACTGGGTTGACACACTAAAAAATGAATAAAAGAATTTTTCTTTCAAAACATGGTAAATGACCATGTTCGTCTCTTATGTTGGTTCTTTACTTGCTTGAAATTCAAATTCTCGTGGAAATGAATCAGCCAATCTTCTTGATTGGGATTAGAAAATTTGAAATTTAAACTTTAACTCCACCTAAAGATATGTAAATGATTTACCGTTGTGATTGATCCCTCCAATGGAATTTAACTCCACCTAAAGGTTGCTGTTTTTTTGACACATTTATGGAAAATAATCGCACCATTTAGGGATGTGATAATCCCACCCATATAGGGAAAAATTGAAATAGTTATGGGATTGATTTATACCTTATACTTACGTGGGAATGCAAAACTAATTATGGAAATATAAAATTACAAGATAGACAATATAACGTATAAATCAATAATTGCTAATGAATCGGCTAGATTAAAAAATTGAAACACTAATGGAAAGGATAAATCTAATTGTGATTTGCAAGGCGTGATTGGTGCACCACTAATGGACAAATTAATGAATTCAATCAAAGGATGTTATGCAGGATGTCTTGCACCGGATTTTTTGTCCTATTAATTAGTATATAATATATTATTAGTATATAGTATATTATTAGTATATAGTATATACTAATTAAATACCTTATAAGGGCACAATCGTCCGAATGTCCTTTTACAGGATGAAATCATAACTAATCAAACCTCATGGGGTGGGATTATAACAATCCTTTTGGCATGGGATGCCAAATTAAAATTTCCAAAGTAAGGAATTTCTGGAAATTGGAACTTTTAAAAATTATAATGTATTTCCGTTTTAGTGGGACGGTGGTCGGCCGGAGGCAGGAGTTGAATTTTTTCAATTTTCTATACGAAATTGGAACTTTTAAAAATTACTGACATGTCACTAGTTTTTGGGTCACCGGAAGTGGGGTGGTGCTCGACTGAAGGTAGGAGTTGATTTTCTATAGGAAATTAGAACTTTTAAAAATTAGTAAAATCTTACTAATTTTTGGATCGCCGGAGGTGGGGTAGTGGTCGGCCAGGAGGAAGGAGTTTTTTTTTTGTTTTTTTTTTGAACTTTTTGTGCGAAATTAGAACTTTTAAAAATTAGTGACATTTCACTAATTTTTTTTCCTTTATGTTTGATTGCAAAAGTTTCTTCTCTTTCCCTTTAAAAATGTCAAATATTTTAGATTTTTGGCTAAGTGGCTCAAATAATTATTACTAAAAATATATAATTTGCGAGCCAAAATATAAACATTTTGACACTTATTAGCAAGATTTGTGCCGTTTGAATCAACCTACGTGTTACAAAAATTTAAAATAAAAGAGGAAGATACTCCTAACATGTTTTGAACTCGTATGATACAACGTAAATGTGGTGATAAACATTGCTCGATCCGCTTTGCTAATCCGAAACTTCGAATTAATTGGTTTCCTTCTGAATAATGTGGAGAAGAAGCTGATTTGTTCTTGTTCATGTCTTGTTTTTTGTTTATCTTCGTTTTGTGAGATCATTGTCCCTATGTGGAGAATTCTAGTACCCTTTTTGGATTTTATTGAGCCAAATAATATCCTCAGTTTTTATCTGTCCACTTCACATAGATTACCCAAAAGTTGAGGATCGATTTTGTGGTTGACGGATCAATGATATATAACTAAATAGAGCTATATTTAGTTTTTTAACGGCTCTAGTACTCTACATACTTTCCAATTAATATGGCTTCCACGCTCGAGATGAAATGCAGCATCCAACAATCCTATGACCCAAACAAAGCAAAGATTGAGTTATGCTTTCGCCCAATGGAAAGTTTGAAATTAGGTATAAAGTTTCGAATAATAGATGGTGCAATAAGTATATTGAACTGATGTTATACAAACAAATAAACGAATGAATGTATGACGTATTTGGTACTTTTCCTATACATCTCTACCTTCTAATGATTCAAACCAATGTGGAACAAGACGATGTAGAAGGATCAAATAGAGCCGGAACCAAGTACTTCCTCCCGTTAGCACCATTAGCATTGTAGCTAGCACCCGTAGTAGGATCCACCAAGAGGTCCCCAGCATAACCAGGGAATGCTCCCTTGGCATAGACCCCAGGACAAGCTGATGCAGCCTCTAATGGGGCATCGGCAGGTCCTTGATAGTAGCCATTCCCAAATGGGTTTGTGACAGTCCCAGCCAATAGGCTAGCCAAGTTGATCACCATCCCGTCCATACCCACATCTTGGTTGGGTGCGACCAAAGGTGGGTTTTGTGGTCCGTAGATTGGTTGATGGAAAGGCCAAGCGCATTGGCCTGGGCATTGAGTCTCCGAGTTGCCGACCCAAATGTAGGCGAACTTGTAATTTTTCCCCTTTACTTGGACATTACCCTTGGAAGACCCGTGTGTCCCACACCGGCTCATACAGAACCCATCGATTGTGACATCAGAGGAGGTCAAAACAACATTGATTGCGTTCATTTGATCGCCCTTTGATGCCAATTGCACAATCTGTTTTTGCGTGAGAGATTTTCCTAGCGAGTAGTTGTCTTCAAGTATTTGTTTGCCTAGCGATAGAGAAAGGGAGGAGAGTTTTTTGGATTTAATGAGGTTGTAGTATTTCTCGGTGGTTTTCCACCACACGGCAACTGATGGTTGGGTTTGAGATGGTGGAGAAGACAGGGAGGATACGAAATCGGTGACTATGGCTCGTTGGGAAGGAGTGAATTTGCCGTACCAAATGAGATTGATTGGCATTTTACCCGAAAGAAGAGGGCCATTGTGGTATTGCATACTGGGTTGATCTTGGACTAAATCAGTGAGTTTTCTGGCTGCGAGTGAGACGTGGAAGAGAGAGACTAAAATCAGGACTTGGGAAAAGAAAGATGCCATTCTTCTGATCTACGTGAGAAAATTTGGGGAGAGAGAGCAGTAGCTGAGGCTTTTGGTGGGTTTAATTGGTATTGGTGTATGGAATGGAGTAGTAGAGGTGGCTATTTATACAGGGTTGCATTTGGTATGGATAGCGGTGAAGGTGCTGAGAATGAGGCCGAAACTTTACACCATATCCTTAGCTGTTTACTGCAGAGAGAGAGAGAGGGAAAAAAAAAAAAAAAGAGGGGGTTACGGAACTCTCATTACGCGTTTTCTTTTAATGCCGGAAGAAAAGCAAGTTGAAATTCCCACGCTCCTACCAATGGTTTGTCACTTTGTCTCCACAGATCACAGTTGTCTGACTCGAGTAGTAGTAGTAATTGAATTTGAAAATAAGAAAAGAAAAAGCAAGTAGGAATTGAGTAGTGGAGCCTACGCATATAGCAGGCGAGTCGGTGTACAAAAAGGAGATTACAGCTGCATTGTGAACTTTGGACAAGGTGGTTTTTAATTGACCAAAAGACCAATGGAATTTGACTCTTGTTTCAGAAAATGGGGAAGGGCATTCGAGGAAAGGAGCAAAGTGGGAAATCCCAGAAAGAGACTTTGAAGAAAGGGAAAAGGTGTGGGACAGGATAGGCGCTGTATGGGCTGGACCTTTCCAGTTGGCAGTCAAATTTTTGGTCAGGTCATGAAAATATCGAAATGCTGCTCTCTGGCCCGGCAGTGTATTCTCACGAATGTCACGTTTTAGCGGTGAAGGGGTGCAAAATTGATTAGATAGTGGGCCGCCGTTTTCTAACTTTAAATAATAATAAAAAAAATACCACTTCTTAAAACACCCCATTCTTTACGATCGACGAAGAAGATCGAACCAGACCCATCGCGGCCGATGTCCTCCATCGTAGGCGACAACCACCACCAGCGACCACCACAGCCCACAGCGGCCTAGCGAAAAAGCAATTGACTGTTGAGCATTTCTTGACAAATTGGGCATGCTTCTTCGTCAGCTTTAACAACACAACCGTTATCCTTTTCCGTAGGAGTGGAAGAGACAACTGCATGTTCAATTACCGATGAATAATTTGGATTCTCTACTAACAATTTTTGTTTGTATTGTACCAACCCTTGAACAAAACTGAAGTTGAAACCGAAAAGCTAGGTTGAGTAGGGTCGCTAAGGGCTGTGGTGGTCGCCTGTGGTGGAGGACGTTGGTGCAACGGGTCTGGTTCGATCTTCTTCTTCGCCTTCGTCGAACACTGTCCCTCTCTTTTTCTTTAGAGGGTGTTTGAAGAAGTCTTTTTTTTTTATTATTTAGAATCCACGGGGCTCACTATCACATAGGATTGTGTGGTTTGTGGTGTGTCATTTTGGTGTGATTGTTGCATTTTCGAAGCATTTAGATGAGGCACGTTAGCCTAAAGGTTTATATGAATAGCTTATTGATTTTGATGATAACACAAAATAAATTAATTACAAAAGAAATACAATTGAGATATTTGATAGTATTGATTTAAGTAAATGATTTATTTGTAGGATTTGATTATGTTATACCAGGAGAGATTCTACAATGACTTTTTTCCTATCTCCAATAGTTATGAGTAAAGAATGAAGATTATGGTCAAATCTTTCCATTGATATTAAGAATAGAGATTATGGTCAAATCATTTACCTAACGGCTAGAATAGTCTTTGAATGAAAAGAGAAGAGATTGAAGAAAAAGCTTATTGTGAAAAGAAGTCAATCGTGAACTTATCTTCTAGTGAGTGGTCTTGGAGAAAAAAATTACCTGGTGGTTAAGTGATAAGGAGTACTAGCACCGTAGTCGAAACTAGTAAGTTCGGTTAGGTGTGACAAACATCGGAGCAAAAAATAGTTGGAGTGATAGGGATATATCGCTCGTTGTAATGGTTAAGCTAGAAGCATTGTTGCTATTGGAGATAGTCCAACAAATGTCAAGTTGGACACTTGGGCCGGGAGTGGATTAGGCCGTAGAGTTGCTGATAGAACCACGATAAATCTTTGAATTAGATTTCTCTCTTCCCAACTCATTTACTCTAGGTTTGCCATGTTACAATTGCATAAGTAATTTAGCCTATCATTGAATGTCGGGAAAATTATCGAAATGGTCCCCATAGTTTCACCCGAGTCTCGATTTAGTCCATCTAGTTTCAATTGCACTCCAACGAACCCTGTAGTTTCAATTTTCGTCCAATTGATAACTTTCGTTTGCAAAGTTGACAGAAAATTCAATTTGAGGCTTTTTTTAGGGGTAAACATAACTTTTTGCCCACCCTTTTTCTTCCCCAATTTGTTGTGTATTTCCTTGGAGCAAAAATGGAGCAAAACTACACTAGAGACAAAAAAAAAATCCACCTGGCTCGGATTCTTGATACCGACTCCGATTTGAAAGAACATGGCATCTCTGATTCTTGATTCCGACTCCGATTTTGCTTCCTCGTACTTTGAATCTAACCTAGCTCCAGCAAATTCACGTCGCGAAACTGGGGGCAATCCGACCTGCTATAACCCGAATCGATGAGCATGAGTAAGCCTTGAGCAATCAATAAACAATCAATCAGTATAGATTTTCACTATATCAAAACCCACACTCTTGGCCCATTTCATTCTTTTTTTCAGACTCTATACGCATTGTACGGGGATAAAATCAACGTAGGGTCTTGATCACGTGCTCCTCTACCGACACCCTAAATCTGCAAGACAGAAAAAGGGTTAGAGCACCTTTGCCTCTCGTCGGCAAAGGCCCTCCGATGCCTAAGTTAGTATCACGTACTTGAACTCACAAATCACTCAATGCATATGAAAGTAATTCACAGCGTACCTCTTTCATGGGTCTAATGCTTTATTTATAGGTGAAGATGGCTTAGGCATCCCGTGCCCAATTTCCTTTTTGCTTTTGGAATCCTTCTTCTAATAGGACTTTCCTAATAGAAGCAAGGCTCCATATCCTACTAGATCTCGTCTAGCAATAGCCTTCCTTTCTATACAGGATTCTTTCCCATATGGGGTATACTCCTAATCACGGTAGGACTTTCCATATCAATCCCTTATTTCACGGGATTATGCCTTATCACATAAGGTACCAACATAGAGTATTCTGGAATGTCTCACTGCCATTCCCGTAGCGATGTTGTGCTTTCACGTAGCTCGGTGTAACACGTACATAGCTCAATTCACCTCGCTTAGTTGAACCATGTATTCCAGAATGCCGTTTGAGTTATATTCCTAGCCTTCCTAGCTCGACTGTGTCAGGGGTATCCCTTTATGTCTCGCGCCGAACTAGTGCATCCTAACTTATCAGTTTACTCTTATCATTTTGGCCTTTTTCGTGGTCAATATAGCTCGGCACAAGGCTCAAATGATTCCTATGTGGTGCCAAGCTTACTACCTCCGTGGTGGTCAATTAGGGCACGTGTCCTACGTTTCCCAAGGGTAACCAGATTTTACCCACTCCACGCATAAACGTAAGAACCTATAAATAAATATATATATTTCATAGATCGATTCCAGAGGTCGGTCTTCTATTTGATTAGAATAGGCTCAGCCGCTCAGGCTCTGTATGGCCATATTAGTCTCTCTTTTTTTTTGTGCGTGTGGACACCCCTCCGAGGAATTCGATTCGGAGTCGCCACCCGGGTTTTAGCGGATTGTCTCCAAGGAACCGAACTCGAATGACTCGTGCCTTATTTTAGATAAGATTTAAACCAGTCCGTCTTCACCATAATATCTTAGGTTCGGGAGCTTGGTTACGAGAGGGGAAGGGTTTTACGGCACCCCTCTCGTCCGACCCGAGAGTCGGTCTCTACTCAGCATTTGTGGGATTTGTAAAAGTTTGTTATCCAACTTTGAGCAAGTAAAGGGGAAATGGGGAACGGGAAAACAAGAATAAGATCACAAGTAAAAATGCACGTGAAAAGGATGGATGATCGTGAAATGTGGACAAACTGATGCATGTAATGCACTGAGATGCACGATATATATATATATATATATATATATATATATATATATATATATATATATATATATAGTATTAGCTTCTAATAAGGGACCCTGATGGGAAGAAAAAAACGCACCCAGCCATCTCTGCCGTTGGATCCAATCGACGGACGAGATTTAAAACAGCCACACGCGGGTCAAAATGCAACCCGGGTTGATCCAAGACCAGTTCGCGGGTCAACTTAGTTATACGGGTTAAAACCCCTTTCCCCCAAACCCAATCTTCTCCAACACGATTCTTCACTTCAGAGGGAAAAAATCGATCGACGAGAGAGAAACAGCACTGTCGCTGAAGAAGAAGAACACCGGATCGAAGAAGAAGAAGATCGAAGGTTCTCTCTCTCTCTCTCTCTCTCTCTCTCTCTCTCTCTCTCTCTCTCTCGATTTTCTGATTTTCGTTCTAACTCTTTGTTCGAATAAACCTTAGGTTTGAAAGAACTAGACCAAGATCGATTGAAGCCCCTAAACGAAGACCACAAAGAGAGAGAAAACCACCAGGCGACTGGAATCAGACGACGAAGCAGAGAGGAGGGAACCAGATCGATCGATTTCGAGATCGATTGGGTATGGGTAACGTTTCTCTTTCTCTCTCTCTCTTTTTTGGGTTTCGTAAACCCTAACTTTTTCTTGGAACAAACCCTATGTCGATTTCGATATGGTTTCTGGTATACTTAAAGGGTGTTTCGAATATCCTGGTTAAGTTTTGGATCCATTTTGTGTCGCAAGGGTAGTGCCAAAAAGAACTTTCAGAACATACAGAAGTGGTTTGAGATGTGATATTAACAGAAAATACCATGCACCGATGAATTTAACCTATTTTGGTTGTGTATACTTAGTGCATCATTCAGATAAAGGAAGAATCCAAAGGTGAATGTCAGTTTGAGCCTAGATTCTGTCAATATTGATCTAAAAAATTGATCTATGATAGTGCATTTGATTCTTAAGGATGACATAATGATACCAGTAGTACTAGTAATATAGAAGGTCTTTTCAATTTTTCATGGAGCATAGTTGTAACCAAAGGCATATTGAATTCAAATTGGAGGCAAAGGCTTGAAATTGTTTTTATTCTGATAAGCTAATTAGGTTATTTAAAGTGGAAGTGTAATGTCCAAATGCAGCAAACTTGGTGTTGGATAATTTGGCTCTCACTGGAGACGCTACTGAGTTTCCTGTTTTTTTTTTCTTCTGAAAGTGCTAATTTGATTGTGTTTATTTTGCTTTTTGTGCATTTGTAGGGACCTACTCGTGTTTATCTCATATTGTGAAAGTGCTAATTTATCTCATATTGTGACCTACTCGTGTTTCAGGATGGAAAAACGACCCGTCATGACTTTGTGATTACCACTCTGGACGTATAAAGAGTATGCAGGAACTCTTTGAACTTTGATGAGAAGGAAATGAGGACAGTAATGAGCATTTTGATAAAGAGTATGCAAGAACTCTTTAAACTTTGATGAGAAGGAAATGAGGACAGTAATGAGCATTTTGATAAAGAGTATCCAAAGGAGGTGCACGACGAAGGAAGATGCAGATATTGGAAGTGGAATATTTATGCGACTGTAATCTGTATTAGTATCAGTAATGTATTCTTGTCGTGGACAAGCTTTGAATCAGATTAGCCTTGGTGATTTCCCTTTTTTAAGTGACTGTAATTTTGAGGGCACTGAAATTGATAGCTTCAATGTGTACTTTTAGATTATTGAAATTGGCAGCTTCAGCTTCAATGTGAAATTCTACTGTACACTTCCCATGAAACATTCAACTTCTTGTCTTTCTTATGTTTAAAAAACTTCTAGATTAGCAAAAAGGTTTTAGGTTTGCATGGAAAAATAGAAATGGGACAGTAATTAGCATTTTGATATGGAACTTTTCTTTGGTTGTGTCAAATTCATGTCTACTTGGTGAGCAAAATTCACTTCTAATGGAAAATTTTGGGCAGCATATCCCTTGTTTTTGGTCCTAACCCGATGCCAAGCGTCTCAACAAACAATGCTATCTCACCAACGAAGAAGAGATTTTGATAGTATCGGTGCTCATTTTTCAGTGTGCCTTACATTATCCTCTGTTGGGAGCTCATAACCATATCTGGATTAGTGATCAATGTAGAAATCTGGAATTGAAATGCAGAAACTGGTTTGTTCTGCTGATGTTATAGGAGCATTACATGTAAGATGATATCGAAGCACCATACGAAATATATAATTTGATCTACAAAATGAGAATGATTTATCAACCCAATTGTAGTGAGCCAAACATCTAAACTTTAGAATTAATGAAATGATTGGCTACAAGAAGTCATCTCAAATAACGCAAGAATTATACTTGCACCAACAGTACTAGATTGAAATGTTTCAGAATACAACTGATTAATTGAAGACTTAACAGGAAAAAAAAAAAAACAGCAGTGACACTCCTATGGGTGCGGTACTCAAACAACAAGGCTTGTCATGCTCGGAGAGTAAAGTTTCCCGTTCAAGCAGTCAATGGAGAACACACGACTAGCTGCCTCCTTGAGATGCATGCCACCAGCGTACAAGTAGTGTACCACGTCCGTGCCACATCGCCAATCGCAGGGGTCAATGGTGTTTGTTATCCCTACAAATGCACAAAAAGCAAAATAAACACAATCAAATTAGCACTTTCAGAAGAAAAAAAAAACAGGAAACTCAGTAGCATCTCCAGTGAGAGCCAAATTATCCAACACCAAGTTTGCTGCATTTGGACATTACACTTCCACTTTAAATAACCTAATTAGCTTATCAGAATAAAAACAATTTCAAGCCTTTGCCTCCAATTTGAATTCAATATGCCTTTGGTTACAACTATGCTCCATGAAAAATTGAAAAGACCTTCTATATTACTAGTACTACTGGTATCATTATGTCATCCTTAAGAATCAAATGCATTATCATAGATCAATTTTTTAGATCAACATTGACAGAATCTAGGCTCAAACTGACATTCACCTTTGGATTCTTCCTTTATCTGAATGATGCACTAAGTATACACAACCAAAATAGGTTAAATTCATCGGTGCATGGTATTTTCTGTTAATATCACATCTCAAACCACTTCTGTATGTTCTGAAAGTTCTTTTTGGCACTACCCTTGCGACACAAAATGAATCCAAAACTTAACCAGGATATTCGAAACACCCTTTAAGTATACCAGAAACCAGATCGAAATCGACATAGGGTTTGTTCCAAGAAAAAGTTAGGGTTTACGAAACCCAAAAAAGAGAGAGAGAGAAAGAGAAACGTTACCCATACCCAATCGATCTCGAAATCGATCGATCTGGTTCCCTCCTCTCTGCTTCGTCGTCTGATTCCAGTCGCCTGGTGGTTTTCTCTCTCTTTGTGGTCTTCGTTTAGGGGCTTCAATCGATCTTGGTCTAGTTCTTTCAAACCTAAGGTTTATTCGAACAAAGAGTTAGAACGAAAATCAGAAAATCGAGAGAGAGAGAGAGAGAGAGAGAGAGAGAGAACCTTCGATCTTCTTCTTCTTCGATCCGGTGTTCTTCTTCTTCAGCGACAGTGCTGTTTCTCTCTCGTCGATCGATTTTTTCCCTCTGAAGTGAAGAATCGTGTTGGAGAAGATTGGTTTGGGGGAAAGGGGTTTTAACCCGTATAACTAAGTTGACCCGCGAACTGGTCTTGGATCAACCCGGGTTGCATTTTGACCCGCGTGTGGCTGTTTTAAATCTCGTCCGTCGATTGGATCCAACGGCAGAGATGGCTGGGTGCGTTTTTTTCTTCCCATCAGGGTCCCTTATTAGAAGCTAATACTATATATATATATATATATATACGACTTATACAAAACAAGAGCTTGTATGGACTAAGTACAAGTATGAACATGCATGATAAGATATTCATTGAATTGAGGAGCCATGCAATAATCTGACCATAAATAGACTAAAATGCAATATGATTACCACTAATAAAGCTTGGATTGATTAGTATACATTAACAAAAATTGTTAGGACCAAAACAAATCTGCTTGCTGACCATGATCTGAGCACTCGAATGGGCAAACCTGAGTGCTCAAGTTGATAGACTTGAGTGCTCAGGTGGCCAGAATACACAAGTGAGTTTTCTTCTTTGATGATCTTCTTTTGCTTTCATTTTTCAAAAGTGAATCCATTCCTTATGTTTTATCATGTTTTCAAACTTGTAACCCCCTTTCATGAAGCAAATGAGATTTCAAAATCCATTTTCATCACATTTCATGCACAAATCAAACCACAAGCAGACCTATCTCGGGATAGAACAATGATAAGAGCTTTTAGAAGCAACTTTAGACATAATATAACTAGTAGCAGACATAGTATATACAAGCAGCAAAGATATATGTGTGAAAAATGATAGTGGTCCAGATGGACCTAAGTGCTCAGATGAGGGAACTTGAGCACTCAGATAGACTGATTTGAGTGCTCAAGTGGTTTGAGCTGAACCTTTGAGTTTTCAACCATAGTACCCTTTTTGCAAACACTCAAGGCATATTTCTCAAAAATACATTTAATTTTCCCTATTCATCAGATTTTCAAACTTTCCTTTTTTATTTTCAAAAGAAAAATGCTTCCAAATGCTTATTTTTGTAGATTGATGAGATATATTTGAGAGAAAATAGCCCCCATTTGAGCACGAACAACCATCAGAATGGATCAAACATATCAATATATCAAAATAATCATCAAAACACGTAATATAAAGAAAGAAAGTTTGATCATTCTGATGGACCTGAGTGCTCAGGTCAGGGTTTCTGAATGCTCAGGTTAAGGAACCTGAGTGCTCAGATGAAACCTGTCCATTCGAACCAAAAACTTTAAGAAAACATTTTTATGAACTTTAAACCCTTAGCAAGTTCAAAACAGGTATAAGGAACCTGTCTAAACCTTTTGGGTTCCCTCGGGAAGCAAAAACAACATTTTGCAAGGTATTTCTACCTTTTTGAGCTTGAAACAAGGACTTTTTGTAGTGATTTTGGGAAAACACGACCTATGGATGAGTTTCTGGAGTGGAGTGACACAAGATGAAGGAGTATGAACAAGAACTCAACTGTTGGGTGAAGTTTGAGTGTATTTGATGGGCTTTTGAGCTAAAAACAAGGGTTTTCAAGTGATTTTTGGAGGATTCTTGGGGAAATATGGAATGAGGTTTGAATTTTGGGGTGTTATGGCTCTGGACTCATACTAAACTGACTTTAGATGGTCTTTGATGAGAGTTTTTGGAGGAGTTTCTAAGATGTTTAGGCCAAAAATGGACTAAAAATGAAGTATTTGGCCATGGATGTGAATGATTTGAGCTTGGATCAGAGGTGAAGGGCTTAGAAATGATGGCGAGTGGTCTGATGAACAATGGGTTTTTTTTTCTAGAGAGAGAAAATGAGGAGAAAAGGTGGGTTTTATAGAGGAAATTTGGGAGAAAAATGTAAAATTAACTTGGTTTAGGGAGCTAAGATAGCAATTAGTTTTAGGGGTCTAGAAATGTAATTAGTTTGATTTGGGCCATCCCAATACGTGATATAGTGGCAAAAATATATCAGATTCGCAAAAAATCTCATCATTGCTTCTGCAAGAATCTGCCACGTGTCCCACTTGAGCGCTCAGGTTCATGGACTTGAGTGCTCAGGTTCATGAAGGACCTGAGCGCTTAAGTGGATGAAATTGAGTGCTCAAGTGGATGGATCTGAGTGCTTAGGTCCAATAAAGCTTCTTTCTTTGTTTTGAGTTTTTGGGCCATTTTGGTGGGTATTGGCAGGTTTCGAGGGATTGAGAGCCTTTCGGGACCTTGTTCAAGCCTTATCGCGATGTCATTAGTATCTCCTCATCATCAGGAATGCTAAGGATTTTCATGAGTTCAAATTGGGGTGTCTACAGTGCGAATCCCTTGTTTGTTAAGCGTTACATAAATTCCGGTCTTAAGCAGCCCTAGTATAGTCGTCAATCAGTTGGATTATCATTCCATTATTTGTTCTGGTGTGAAGGACTTCAGCCTCTTTAAAGCGAAAAGCACTCCAAGCTCTCACATATATCTTATCCATTCTTCACCGAAAATGCACTTCGAGAGTCAAAAAAACAACCATCAATCGCCGGCAAGCATCGTCAGAGACCATTTTACTTCTGGCGACCACCAAAATTCCTTCTTACAACCACGAATGTTTCTAGATCTATACAAATCTAAACCTTCTACTAACTGTTTCAAAGTCTAGTGACCCAATCTAATTCCGGCAGCTTATGAACAGATAGAGTGGTTGAATTAGTCGTCAAGTTGCTGCCTAGGGGTGTCCATAGTTCGGTTCCGGCCGGATCGGTTCCGGATTTGATTCGAACCGATAGTAACAGATTTATGTTTTCAAGATCCGGAACCATCCGTGGATGATATACGGATGAATCGGTTCGGTTCCGGATTTGAAGGATTGGGCTATGACAAATGGGCCTCTAACTTGGGCAAATATAGGAAATTTTCCAATCATATTTCTAGCCCATTTTCCGGCCCAATCATTTTCAAGTCTATTTTTTCAGCCCATTTGGGAGAATCAAATGTCGTAAACTTAAATCTCCACAACCCATCACATTTTTATAGCACTAAATTAGCAACAACTAGGGTCTAGGAGAATACACGATCAAGATCTGGAGAACTAGGAGAGTCGTACCAATCTTCCAGTGTATTTGTTCACTGTTCACGATCTGGAGGAGTTCACTGTTCAGTCGTACGGCGGCGGAGGAGGAGAGGGAGGGAGGGAGAGAGGCCCCCCATGGATGTCGATTGTCGGATGATTTGTGTGGGAGGCAGAGAGAATGAGTGAAACTGTGAGACTTTGGGAATTGAGAGTGATTACTGATTTAGGATTTTGGCCGCCCTAGTGGAGTAGTGGGTATTGGGTAAACATGGGTGACGTGTTGGAGTATGGGATACACAATTACACGTTTTTTTTTTGTGGCAATAGGCGGATCGGTTTTAACCGGAACCGAACGGAATCCGATCCGGAACCGTAAGATTGGTAGTCTCAAGAACCATTATCCATCCATACATACCTTGGGTGGATCAACGGTTGGTTTGGATTCGTCGGATTGGGCAGATCGGATGATCCGTTGGGCACCCCTACTGTTGCCGGCAAAATTGGTTTCAATGGGGGCTGAATCACAAATATGGAGAGAGAGAGAGAGAGAGAGAGAGAGAGAGAGAGAGAGAGAGAGAGAGAGAGAGAGAGAGAGAAGACATCTATCCCAATTGGGGTAGGGTTAGGGTTAGGGTCATGGTTAGGGTTACAAATTAGGGAAGAAGAAGGGTGGGCGAAAAGTCATGTTTACCCATAAAAAAAGCCCCAAATTGAATTTTCCGTCAACTTTGCAAACGGAAGTTATCAATTGGACCAAAATCGACCAAAATTGAAACTACAGGGTTTGTTGGAGTGCAATTGAAACTAAAGGGACTAAATCGAGACTCGGGTGAAACTACAGGGACCTTTTCGATAATTTTCCCTTGAATGTTTCATATATTTCACATTGGTTCATTGTTTTTTTACTCTTTGTACTGCATTAAGCTAGCTCATTCTATTGCAGTATTTGATTAAGTTATAATCTTGCATTTAATTTTTTAATTCTGCATTATATTTGAGAGACTCAATTCACCACCCTTTTGTGTTGCAATTTGGGCCAACAGGTCGGATTGCGATTAGAGTTTTGCATAGGGGTGCAAATGAGTCGAGTTGAATTCAGTTTTGGTTTCTTTGAGATTAGCTCATTCAATAATCAAGCCTAAAACTCAAGCTCGAGCTCAGCTTGTTTGTAAACAAGTTGATCAAGACTATTTCATTTATTAAACGAGCCGAGCCTATACAAAACTAGTCGAGCTTTTTTTAGCCGAGTCAACTTTAAAGTGTTGAACTCATATCATTTACTGCACAAGACCAAAACTCAAGCTCGAGCTTGACTCGATTACTAAACAAGTCGAGCCACCTCGAGCTAACGTGCCATATGAGTAAAAAAAAAAAAATACCCGAATGAAGATTTTGACCAAAATTTGAGTAAAAAAATGGATCAGGATTGAAGATGCTCTAAATCGTCTGAACTTAAGGTACCTGATGCAGGGCAGACTCCTTTACAAAATTATTTGCAAGAAGAAATACAAATAATGTTTGAGCCAAAGGTACTCCCTCTTTGAACAAATGATAATGAGTAAAAAAACTCGATTTTCTTAATTCATAAACAACCGAATTCTGTCATTAGGCTTACAATGATACTTGGTGGTGTTCCGCTAAGGGTGTTTTTAGAATAAACTGGATTTTCATGGTTTTTTATGTGATGCATTGTGAGAGAATGTCTTATCTTGATTTTTGGAAAAAAAACTGTTTTTTGTTAGTGGAGCACCCCCCTTATAGTGCCAAAGCAACCCTAGACCAACTAAGAAATAAATGACAAATTACTAATCTACTAGTTGATTTTTCATTCCAATAAAGAAAACAAAAAACAAAAACATTTGACTTGCCAATCAAGCCAAAATCAAAGAAATTACAAAAATTACCAAAAAATAGAAATTTAGAAATAATTGGCAGAATATAAAAACTAGAAAGGAATATAAGGTTGCCAAAATAGACGGCAACAAAAATAGAATTTTCTACTAAAAGTTATTAGCAAATCTATTATTTCCTAAAACGGCAAAATTGCCCGTTTGAAGGCCTAGATGACATCGAACGGCCAAAATCCATCGTTGATTAGAGAAATGTGTAGAAGCCCGTTTCCCTTCCAAATGCGGACTCTGGGCCTTTTCGCTAACGTTGGACTATGGGACTTATTTATGAGCTTCTTCCAAGCCGGTCCCTTTTTGTCTCCGCCATTCCGTCTAGCCCCAGCAGATGTCAAACCTTGTCCGCATAAGCCCTGTTTCAAATAAACTACCCATAATACCCCAGCCGATGTTACGCCAATCGGGTACCGCAGCGAGGTCGACAGATTGAACTGCACCGCGCCGCCCCCTTCCATTGTTGATGCAGCTGCTGCTGGAACAGAATCGCCTCCAGTAGAGCTCGACGACGACGACAATCGGACTCGTCGAACTTCTCCCTCCTCGACGACGGCAACGGCCGAATTCGCCGTCTTTTATCTGCGGCAACGGGTGGGAGGAGCCATCGGCGATGATGGTGGTAGTGTGACAGTGATGGTCGACGGCCGGATTTTAGATCTAGACATCTGGCAGTGGTTTCCCGGCGCGAACAGAGATCATGTAAAGAGAGAGCTGAGGTGCGCAAGACCTACTGACTGGTCCATCTAGCGACTGGGATTATGATTGTGGTGAACAGTGGTTGTGGATTGATGTGCTGTGATGGTAGATGACAAAGAATGGACTTATTTGGTAAAGGAAATCAATTTTCAAAATGAGAGAGAGAGAGAGAGAAAGAGAGTTGGCGTGATGTTCCAATCTGGGGAAAAGAGAAAAGTGGGACTAGACAATACATAGCAAGGGCAGAAATGGGTGCCAGCACAGCTTTTATTAGAAATCACATAGCCACTACATCATTTATTAGAGTTGGCTTGATGTTCCGTATGTATGCAATAAATTATATATATATATATATATATATATATATATGGTGTTTAAAAGATGGAGGTGTGAATTATGGGGGTGTGAATTGTTGGGGATGTGAATTTATACCTCTTAGCAGAATTCATATCCGAACAATTCACACCCTCAACAATTCACACTTTTGTAACAATTCACACCCACAACATTTCACACCCCCAAATCTTAGAATTTGAATTCTGAATTTTAAAATTTTTTAGGGTGTGAATTCTGAATTCCAAAATTTTTAGGGTGTGAATTCTGAATAATTTACCCAATTTGCACAATTCATGCTCTCCAAATTACACAATGCATACGATTCACACCCCCAAATGCCAACCTCCTATTCTTTTCGTTCACCTCTCTCTATATATATAATAATGCCATGAAAAAGCGGTACAAGTGGCTAAAAAGCCACATGGAAGATTTTGCAGAAAGTAGAATTTTTCTTTACTCAATGGTCTTTGGCAAACTCTCTTTTGTCATGCTATCTCATCCAAACCCTTTTTAAAGATATTTTTACTATTTTGCCCTTAAATGTATAATTGTCACCCTAGAATTTATTAGGGTTGGCAATGGGGACGGGGCGGGGCCGGAGACTACTATCCCCGTCCTCGATCCCTGAACCCCTCCCCCATCCCCGTCCCCGCCCCAAACGGGGAACAGGGATCCAAACCGGGGATTCGGGGAAATTCGAAATTGACGAGAAAAAAAAAACTTTCAAATGGTGCCTTAATTAGGGTTCACTAAAAGAGAAGAAGAGATCAGATATTCACAAGTTGACATTACAGTAATCAACAAAACATAACTTACGGGTGCAAAACATAACAAATTTAAAGAGTAAAGTGCAGATTTTCATGGATTAAAGTTTGAATCATGGATTTTCAGAGGTAGGTAAACTAAACTAATAAGAAGATAGTAAAGTGCAGAAGGTAAAACTAAGTTTGAATCATGGATTTTCAGAGGCAGGTCGCCATGTTCGTCTTTGTAGTAGTTGAAACTTGAAAGTTGCGACGAGAGAGGGAGATGAGAGATCGGGTCTCGAGAAAGAGATCGAGTCTTGAGGCGGCGGCCGGCGGGTGAATGAGGACGAGGATGGTGACGGCGATCGCGATGCCATAGCCGAGGCCGACGCCGGTGGCGGATTGTTCCGGTGGGTCTGCGGTGGACATGAGAGAGAGAGAGAGGACTGTGGGCTGTGGCGGCTGTTAGATCTGAGAAATGAGAATAGGATAGGAGAGAAAACTAAGGATTGAGGAAGGACTGTGGCGGCTGTTTGTGTAGACGTGTAGTGTCAAACCCTAAATACATACTATAATAATAATAATAATAATAAAATATAAGACGGGGATTCGGGGACGGATCGGACCGGATTCGGGGCGGGGATACACTGCTACCCGTCCCCGATCCGATCCCCGAATTTTTTTTAAAAAAATCCCCAAATCCGACCCGGTCTCCAAACAGATTTCCAAAATGCCGATCCATTCGGATCGGGGAACGGATCGGATTCGATCGGATCGGTGGAAATTGCCATCCCTAGAATTTATACCTCTTAGAAGAATTCACACCCAAACAAATCGCACCTCTATAACAATTCACACCCCAACAATTCACACCCCCAAATTTTTAGGATCTGAATTCTAAATTTTTAAAATTTTTAGGGTGTGAATTACACAATGCATACAATTCACACCCCCAAATGCCAACCTCCTATTCTTTCCATTCACCTCTTATATATATAATAAATAATGTCATGAAAAAGCACTACAAGTGGCTAAAAAGCAAATTCATTGCAAGTGGTACCGTATCGAATTTGCGGCAACTATATATATTACTATATATATATATATATATATTGTAATTTTTTCACATAGTCGATGAGAATTTTCATTGCCACAGCAAATTCAAGTCTTGAAAATGAACATTTTTCCCATACTTGAAAAAAAATAATTAGGCTTCACTAAAGAGGAGGAGAAATGAAGAGTCTCATTGACTTCTATTAAACGTACACTACAAAACAGATGGAACTTGTGCCATTGAAAAAAACATATGGCATTTATTGGTTGGGCTAATATTAGGTGATAACCAGATGTACCCCACTGGAAATAAAAAAAAAGGCTTTGAATAGGTTTTTAACCGGTTGAACATCATCTTCCTTCTAATGACCGAAAGCAAAAATCCTGTAAAAAAAAAAAAGCACAGAGCAGATGTCGACGAGAAGTCGACGAGAAAACTGATGAAGACGACGAGAATAATAAACGAAGTAACATCGTACGTCGCCGGAATCATACAATGCCAATAATTGTAAGTCAAAAACATTTCGTTGCACTTTTTCTTGTTCTTCATTTAGATCTCTGCAACTAAAAACTCGCCGTCAATCAGTATTGCACTGCTCACCGACGCCGGAATCATAACTCCAAGAGGTTGCACCTGAAAATCTGGAACTTTGGCGGTCGTTAGTAAGGGTCACCGTATGGCGATGGAGGATCGACGCAACGGAAGCAAAGCAGGAGTGCTTAAAACGGGGGTATTTTTGGGAGATCACTTGAAACGGGGCTTATGCGGGATGGGCTCGACGCGGAGTGGGTTTGAAAGGGAACCACTCCAAAAAACAGGACCGGCCTGTAATTTCCTGCTTATTTATTTGTGCCGCTTGGGCAGTGAATGGTCCAAACGGTCAAGAAACGTGGACGCGACCCACTCTACATTAGTACCTGATAATTTTGGCGGCGCAAGCTGTCCCAAAAAAAAAAAAAAAAGAACTAATATTTCTTCTTTCATAATTCAAGCAAAATGGGGTGTTTAGTGACAAGGCTTGCCATAGACAGGTGAATACTTTCCATTGGTGGGCCTGTTTTATAATAATGTGGATGATTCAATACTTGAATTGAAAAATTAAGATATATTACAAGTTTCGAAAAAATAAAGGAATTTGCTAATGTGTGCCCAATAGGCACACGTTAAGGTTGAAAAAGTGTATTGAAATATGTGAAAAGTGTATAGGAATATGTGAAAGTGTATTGAAAAGTGTAAAAGGTGTATTGGAGTTTGTGTTTGTTTTTTTTGTTTGTGTGCTTAACGTGTGCCCACACGTTAGCAAGACCCAAAAATAAAAAGGAAGTTATGATTCTAATAGAAAATGTACAATTCAAATGAGAAACACATGACTAGGGTAGTTAGCCCAATTGGTCGTGTAGTCTCTTCTTGTGGTTTACTGACATCTGACTGCTAACTCTATTGATGTATATCGCGGGGGGGGGGGGGGGAAACACATATAGTATTTCGGTGGAATAACCGGATGATAACATTGATATTGAGTGATATCTTATTATCTTTATACTCCCTCCGTCCCAAAAAGGATGTCCAAAAATACTATTCACACCTTTTAAAAAAAATCCTATATTTCGTAATTTAAAATACCTTTTATGATTTTAAAATTTTTGTTTAATATTACTAAATGAGATCTATCAAACAAGATCTATATTGCACACATAAATCATTATACATAAAAATTTATGGATAATTTTATGTGAGAGATGGATAGTGTTTTTGGACATCCTCTATGGGACGGAGGGAGTATGTGTTTTCAGTTTCAAGGGAATTTTTCCTAACCTTCTTTAACTTCTATCTCATATGTCTTTCGGTTGGAAAGCAACCAACTGGTTTGGGAAACAAAGATTTTTCGCGCTTATTCTTTGGCATCACGTTACTACCAAGATTTTAATCATATTATAACATTTTCATTTTGTTAAGAAATATTGTCCCACATTGCTTGGGGAAGGAATGTGTGATCACTTAATATAATGTTGGGCCGCTCCACTCATTGCCAATTGGTTTTGAGATGGATATAAAGTATCCACTCCAATTGGTATCAAAGCGGGGGCTCATTCCACTCCATATTAAAATAAAAAATTCACAATCTACACCCCACGATGACAGACCAGCAAAAAATACTGCACGATGATAGGACCCAAAAAGTGGTCACACGCGACAGACCTCAAATGCAGCAGCACGTGAAGGGGGATGTTAAGAAATATTGTCCAACATTGCTTGGGGAAGGAATGAGTGATCACTTAATATAATGTTGCGTGTAAGGACCCGTGTTTTTAATTATTTTTCCGAAAATAAAGTTGGGAAAATGTGAGGAATTGATTAAAATGTTGAAGTGTTGGATAATTAGTGTGGTGTGTAAGTTTGTGGCTTTTTTGCAATACACAAGCTAGTACAAGGGTTGGGGGTGTTATTTTTTTTAATGTGTGAGTGTATTTGTGGTGTGGGAGAAGAGAGAGAGAGCACATTACTCCCCCGCTTCCCCAGCCGACCCATCTCTCTCCCTCTTTTCCTCCATTTTCTTCTTCTTCTTCCTCCACCAAATCTCACCCAATCACTCTAGTCCCTTCACAACCCTTGCTCAAAATCAACTCCTCTACGCGTTAGGAAGCTTGGTTTGCACTCGTTTCACTCCGGAAGGTTGGGTTTTGCTTGGAGCTTGGAGAAAGGGTTAGGGTTTTGCAAATCATTCCTTTGGAAGCTTGATCTTTGCTTGAGGTAGGGAGATTTCTAACTCTATTAAGTGTATATGTGTGTATGGTGTGTGTATAATTCAAGCATTTGATTTATTCCTCCTCATTTGTTGAAAACCCCATTTTCTAGTTATTTTGATCTTGGTTCTTGCTCGATTCTTGCATTTGATTGATAAATAATCCAATTGATTGAAGTGTTGATCTCCCTCTATGTTTATTGAATGTTTGGAACCTCAAAAGTTGGCTTAAATCATGAAAATTGACTTTGGGTTGTGATCCCCTCCTTAGGGAAAAATTTGCCCAGTTTTGTTGTACATTCTGTCCCCTTTGTCTGGATATGGGTTTGGAAGGTCCGAACCTAGCGTCTGTCCATTTTTTCTCAACATTCTGTCCCTTTTGTCCGGACCTTGATATTGAAGGTCCGGACCAAGCCAGCAGTTCATACAAAAAAATTTACTTTGCTTGGGACCTTTCCTTGATGCTTGGTTAGCCCTCGGGCACTCATACCTTCACTTGTTTGGGTGTTTTACCTCGGGAAACCCTCCATATTCATTTCTCTTGCGACATGGGAATGACTGGCGGTGCTCAAACTTGATTATTGGTTACTCTAGTGAGGACATGACTCATGAACGGATACAAGCATTACATTTGGGTTGAATTTAGAGTTCGGGACATTTGTGAAAGAATGTTATGACACCTAGGTTATGTTTGACACAACACAAACATCAAAACTTAATGAATGACAATGTGAATTTGCAACATGTTATACGGGACCAAAAGGTAGCCCGGAATGATACTAGGGCCGTCCTTTGGGCGTGTCGCTAGGAATGATACTCGGTCCGTCCTACAGGCGTGTCGCGAGGAATTATGCCTTGGCCAAGGGGAAGATGATACGGGGGGGCCTAAAGGTAGCCCGGAATTTATACTCGAGCCGTCCAATGGACGTGTCGCGAGGAATTTCTTATTTGGATAACTAGAACAGACTAAACACATCGCAATATGAACGAGTCGGACACATGCCTGAGAGAGGTTGGGTACGTGTCGGGTATGTATCGGGAATGAGGAAAGAGAGAAAAGGGGATATAGTGGTCTATGTGTTGGTTTTCAATCTTTTAACCTTGGACATTCTTGAACCCTGTAGCGTGAATCGTGTCTTCTTGTCTATCACTCACTTGCATTACATATGCATTTAGTATTGTTAGATTTTTCTCTATTGGGCTAGTGAGCTCAACCTTACAATTTTCAGGTACCCATCACGGAGTATGACATGGAGTGCTTGGAGTACATGCATGCATTGTTTTGAAAGCTTCATGGAGGAGTTTATCATCTTAGAATACATATTTTTGATAAGATGATTTTGTAACTTAATCAAGTTTCACCTTTTTGACATTGGATTGTAATAACTCCTAGAACTTATATTTTCTTAATTTGGGGTTCGGGTACCCATAAATCATTGTATTCCTTAGTGTTGACATTGATTACTGAACTTGGATTTGACATGGCCCATGGATTAGTTGACCGTCCATGTGGAATTTATAAATGTAATATCCTTATTATTTTAAGAGCGTGACATTGCGACCTCTCCACTCATTGCCAATTGGTTTTGAGATGGGTATAAAGTGTCCATATCGTATTGGAACGGGGCCCATTACACCCCTCATTAAAATAAAAATTTACAATCCACGCCCGACGATGATAGACCAGCATAAAAAGGTTGCACGATGATAGGACTCAAAAAGTGGCCACACGTGACAGACCTTAAATGTGGCTGAACGTGAGGGGGAATGTTAAGAAATATTGTCACACATTGCTTGGGGAAGGAATGAGTGATCACTTAATATAAGTTTCCACACATTGTTTTTTTTTTAAATTCTTTCAACTGCTTTTTGCAGGGAAGTTAATAGATGAAAGACATTCTTTTTTTCTCATCAACTGATAAGTTGGAGGGTTTAGGAAGTTTGAATCCCCTATGGTAAAACTCTATGCCAACCATTGTTAAGAAATATTGTCCCACATTGTTTGGGGAAGGAATGAGTGATCACTTAATATAATGTTGGGCCTCTCCACTCACAGCCAATTGGTTTTGAGTTGGATATAAAGTCTCTACATGGTATCAGAGCGGGGCCCATTCCATCCCACATTTAAAAAAACAAAAATTCAAAATCCACGCCCCACGATGACAAACTAACAAAAAGGTTGCACGATGATAGGACCCGAAAAGTGGCCACATGTAACAAACCTGAAATGCGGCTGCACGTGAGGGGGGATATTAAGAAATATTGTCCCACATTGCTTAGGAGTAGAATAGGTGATCACTTAATATATGATGAGACCTCTCCACTCATTGCCAATTGATTTTGAGCTGGATATAGAGTTTCCACAAACATCACATCACGCATGGTGAGAGAGAGCACCTTAGGCCCTTTAGTAACCATATGTAAAGCCTTTGGGTTTGATCTTATATTCTCTTGTGTTTGTTTTTTGTAGTTGATCATTTCTTGTTATGGTAAAAATCAAAAATCAAACATCACATCACGCATGGTGATTATTGATTAGGTGGAGAAGAAACTGATTTGTAGTTGAATGCAAGGTGGTGAAATGGAAGTGTGTATTTTTTTGTGGTTGGCGGATCGATGATACTTTCCAATAGGGCTATATTTCGTTCTTTAACGGCTCTACATACTTTCCAATATTGCTTCCACGTTCCTGATGAAATGCAGCAGGAACAATACAATACCCAAACCACAGCAAAGATTAAGTTCCAATGGGAAGTATGAAATTAGAAAAACTTTCCAATAATAGATAGTACAATAACTAGTTACGTTGGTCCAATGGAAATTTGAGATTAGCTAAAGTTTCGAATGATCGATAGTGTAATAATTATATTGAGCTCAGGCTATAAAAACAAATAAACGAATGTATATTAAGTATTCAGTTGTTTTCCTATACATCTCTACCCATCTAATGAATCAGACCAACGTGGAACAAGACGATGTAGAAGGATCAAATAGAGCCGGAACCAAGTATTTCCTCCCATTAGCACCATTAGCATTGTAGCTAGCACCCGTGGAAGGATCCACCAAAAGGTTCCCCGCGTAGCCAGGGAATGCTCCTTTGGCATAAACCCCAGGACAAGCAGATGCAACCTCTAATGGCGCATCAGCGGGTCCCTGATAGTATCCATTTCCAAATGGGTTTGTGGCGGTCCCGGCCAATAGGCTAGCCAGGTTGATCACCATCCCGTCCATACCCACATCTTGGTTGGGTGCGACCAAAGGTGGGTTTTGTGGTCCATAGATTGGTTGATGGAACGGCCAAGCACATTGGCCTGGGCACTGAGTCTCCGAGTTGCCGACCCAGATATAGGTAAACTTGTAATTTTTGCCATTTGCTTGGTGTACATTACCCTTAGAAGACCCGTGTGTCCCACACCGGCTCATACAGAACCCGTCGACTATGACATCAGAGGAGGTCAAAACAACATTGATTGCGTTCATTTGATCTCCCTTAGATGCTAATTGCACAATTTGTTTTTGTGTGAGGGATTTTCCCAGCGAGTAGTTTTCGTCGAGTATTTGTTTGCCTAGCGATAGAGAAAGGGAGGAGAGTTTTTTGGATTTAACGAGGTTGTAGTATTTCTCGGTGGTTTTCCACCATGTGGCAACTGATGGTTGGGTTTGAGGTGGTGGAGAAGATAGGGAGGATACGAAATCGGAGACTATGGCTCGTTGGGAAGGAGTAAATTTGCCGTACCAAATGAGATTGATTGGCATTTTACCCGAAAGAAGAGGGCCATTGTGGTATTGCATTAGTGTGCTGGGTTGATCTTGGACTAACTCGGTGAGTTTTCTGGCAGCGAGTGAGACGTGGAAGAGAGAGACTAGAATCAGGACTTGGGAAAAGAAAGATGCCATTCTTTTGATCTAACTGAGAGAATTGGGGAGAGAGAGAAGAGAGAGCAGTAACTGAGGTTTTTTGTTGAGTTTAGTTGTTGGTGTATGGAATGGAGTTGTAGAGGTGGCTATTTATACGAGGTTGCATTTGAAATGGATAGATTTTTTTGAAATGGATAGCAGTGAAGCTGCTGGGAATGAGGCCAAAACTTTACACCATATCCTTAGCTGTTGACTGCTAAGAGAGAGAGAGAGAGATACGCGTCTTCTTTAATACAGGAGGTAAAGCTAGCTATCGCAAATATCCCACGCTACTGCCACATTTATGTTTGCTGAAGAATGAAGATAGCGTAGTAATTATTAAATTTCGAAAAGAAAAGGAAAACAATGAGTATAATGGGGTTGTGAAATACAATAGTATAATTGGCGGATCCAAGTAGATGTGGGCCATATGGAGGCATTAAAATAAGGTAAACAACATAAAGAAGATTACAGGTTATGTAGGTACAGTGCGAACTTTGGACTGGTGGTTTGTTTTTAATTGACCAAAAAGACCTTTGGAATTTGACTATTGTTTCAGAAAATGAAGAAGGGCATGCAGGGAAAGGACCAAGTAGGAGATCTTAGGGAGGCGTAACGTTGTTGAGGCTGGACCATCCCAGTTGGCAGTCAAGCCTATCGTCTTTAAAAGAATAACGAAATGACGTACCGCGTCATGGTTTTGTGGTGTTTTGACAAAATAAAATTAATTCAAATCATGTTTTTGTCTTCATATAAAAAAAATTATTTATTAGTTTTGCGTCAATATTTATGAGTTATTGGTTTGTTTTGACGAGACGAATGTAAAAAATAAGAAATTATGTTTGACATTGTATTCTTTTTTAAATAAAGACAAAAATAGTGGCTTTAGGCCCTTAATTTAGGCAAAAAAATAAAATAAAAATTGTGGGCCCATTTTTAATAGATGTTGTTTCTATAATATATATAAATTATTACTTATTAAACACAAATTGAAAGCTTGTCACAATGAAAGGTGCATTTCACCTCGAGCTATGCTGTCACTGGTACAATACACAGCAGAGCTGTTTTTTGCTAGGTACTAATTTTTTCGTTAGTTTTGTACTACCATCCATGTCATGACATATAACTCTTGCACTACTCATATTTGTATATTTATGGTTGATGTGACTCAAGTCCAAGGTTCAAATATTTTGCACTCCATTTATTGAAATATTTTTTTAAAAAAATCTTTCATTATTTTAATTTTATGTTTAACTTTTAATAGCATATTCACAAATAAATCACTGCTGATAATAACAAATAAACCAAAATAATTTATTTTGAATTCACAAACCTCAATAGAAATTTTCTACCGTTCAAAAAAAAAAAAAAAACCAAACCTCAATAGAAAATGCTTAAAACTAATAATTTTCTATTGTTAAAAATATTATTCTTACAATTATAGATAGTTACATGATTTAGTTAGAAAAATGCATTTTATGAGTGGTACTTTGGAAAAATTTTCTCTAATGGTATAAAAAAATTTAAAAGTTTATGCTCGTAAAATTAGGAAGCTAAAATACCATGTTTAATATCTTTAATTTTCAATGTCCACTAATTTTTTATTTTCTAGCCATTGGAGAAACGAGGCGTGAAATGCAGGTAATTAGGAGGCCAATGTTCGGGCAAACTTAGTTTTAAAAGAATTAAACTGTAATGTTATTTAGCTCATTGAAGCATAACCTTCTGGCCGGGGTGATCCAGGTTAGTAATCTGCAATTATTATCCATATTTTCTGCATGAAGCTGATTTGAAGGACCATCATGTGCTCTTTCTTAATCAGTTGTGGTATTATTGGTTCCTGAGAAAAAAAATCATATCTTAGGAGAGCCCAAAAAATATTAGACCGAGTGTAACGCCCCCAAAATTTGGGTACGTTAATAAAGAATACAAAAATAATAAATAGGGTTTTACAACAGTAACCCATAAGAAATTACATAAATCCTCTTGCTAAATACAAACATTCTCTACAAGGTTGACTAGGTTTCTCTACTTCATCGCACGGCCGTCAATCCTGGTGGTGTCCTGCTCTGCTCTGTAAGCCTTCAAGCCATAGTTTTCTTCTCCTGTCCATCTCTAAAGTCTGGCATAATACGTCGGAGTCGCAGAGCAACATCGTGGTATTATGCCAGGGTTACACAAGTGTAACACCGTGAGCGATAACGCCCAGTAGTTCACTATGCTAAGCTTCTAAGTAGCAATTCTAGAACAATATGTTCAAAAACAGTATATGATACTTGTGCACAGTAAACCAAGCAATATTTATATCATGCGTGTCAATGCGGATCAGAGTAAACATGCGCAAAAAACTGTATTTCGTTTCGGTATCTCAATCTGTGTCACGTGTCATTTTCTCAAAACATGTTCCCGGTTCGTTTTCTCAAAGTCGTACTCAATTATCAACAATTTTCCAAAAATATCAATTTCTCGTATAGTGCCTCTTTCAGCATTCTTCTTCAAATTTCAATCATGTCAATATCTCACACCACTCGAAAGCTATTGGTCCGCTTACGCCTCCTTTCAGCTGGCGGTACCAACCTTTCCGCTCGAAGCCTCGGTGTCGTGCATTACTGAACCTAACCAGTCTCTTTGCACGGTCCATCCGCGTCGCGACTCACACGACATAGTCCCGGCTCCCTCGTCTTACTGATCCCCACAGTACGTTTCAAGGCCCGTTCACTATGTGTTGTGCACGCTTAGCCCTTACCACCAAGTTCACTCCACGAAAATGGGGCGGTGCCTCGCTGTACTACCGTATTAAAACCATTCCTCTAAGTCCTCTCCGCGAACTTGAGGTGGCAACACAACATCTCAGCACGTATCATTTCATTTCTGTTTCATTTTCTAGTTAATTTCATTTCATTACATTTCCCACAAATCTCATTTCATTTCTCAAAAATTCCATTTCGCATTTCAAAACTCATTTTCATTCTCATCTCTATTTTCTCATTAACAGATATTCAATTTCACGACCGGTGACGAAACGTATCACGTACGTGCTCAGTGTCACATGCTCAAAATCATGCTCATGCAATATTCCATAATTTTCTCTAAATTCATAATCTTCCAAATATACATTTCTTCTCATAAAATCATGCATCAAAAATATACCAACTCTCTAAAATGTGTTACTTCCTCTAGAAGCTTTTTCCCACATAAAATCATACATTTTAAAACTCTCCAAAAAATAATATTTCCATTTCTCTCAATTTAATCCTCATCAAAAATCTCCAAACTATTTTATTTCTCCTCCAAAGAAATAAAATAACTCAATTTGCTCTTTCCAAAAATAGTTTACACCAAACTCTTTTCTAGAAATCCCTTGCCAAAAATTTACCACAACTAATTGTGGACTTTCTAAAATCTTTAAAACTCTCCCAAAAATATACTTTCTATTTTTCTAGAAACTTTCTTTCTAATAATCTCAAATAAACATCTTTTTCATATCTAGTAAAAATCATAATTTTCTTTCTAGAAAATTTACCAAATAAACGCACAATATATTTTTGTAAAAACCTTCTAGAAATCAATATGAAAAACTCTCTCTTCATATTTATAGAAAATCAACTCCACATTTTCTTATCAAAAATAAACAATAAGCATTTCTTTCTAACAAATTTCTCATAAAAGAAATTATTCCACTTATTTAAGAAATATCATTTCAAACAACAACCAATGAGTTAATCGACCAAGATTAACTAATTCATTCTAGGAATATTAACATAATCATACTAGAATCTTGTCTAGTGTAGAACATCTTCTAATTAACTTCTAATTACTTCTAATCACCTTCTAATTACTTCTAATCATCTTCTAATTACTTGAAGAACTGTCTAATTAGAACTTCATAAACATGCTTGTTACTCTTTTCAACATGAAATCCTCTTTCTAAATTACTAAGAAACATGCTTAGTAACTTAACACATGCATAAATTAAATTAATCAAACTCTAAAATCATGCTTAGGAACTTAATTAGAACAACGTAATTAAACTAGAAATAACTAATTAGAAGAGTAGTTTAGTAAACTACCTTAGTTTCCGGGTGTAAACCGGAAGCCGAAAAGCTATCCTTCGGTGTAGAAAACTCTTAAGCTAACTAGATTACCCACTAATTAGCCTAGTAAGTGGCTAATTAGAACTAAAATATGTTGGTTAAAAGGTGGTAGAATAGTAGGTTTGTGGGGAATATAGGAGACAACAAGTAAAGAAAGGTGAAAAGTGGACCAAAGAGTAAAAGGGTGTTCTATTTATAGCATAATGGACCTCTTCTCTTCCTCTCTTAAAATTTCGGCACACACACACTAGGTTGGCCGATGCATGCATGTATAGGAGTAGTAAATGTGGTGTTAATCTTGCACATGGTAAGTACATACTTGGCAAGTCTAAGTTTAGATAGGAATCTAGGTAGGAATCTAGGTCCTAGGCTAGGAATCTTTGTACCAAATACTTGTAAGCCAAGTAAATATGGGGGAATGTATGGAAACCAACGTGGGAAACATAGTGGGGGGAAAAATACGCCCCTCGCTGTGTAGGTTTTCGCACGGTTATCTTTGTTACGGGGTGTTTTTAGGAGCTAGTTTGTACAATTGGCATGTGAAACCATTATATGGCTAAGGGGTAGCTACAAAGGCTAATAGTAGGAAGAATATTCTTCCTTAAAACATGGAACCATGTTTCATGGGACCTTGGAGGCCAAGTCTTATAGTCTAGTGTAGGCATAGGCTTGTAGCATGTGAACAAATCCAAGCAAACATGTGCTAGGCTCTTAAGGAAAATTCTTGGGTAACTTTAGAGCAAAATTGGGCACCCTTTTCCCCTCTCATATGGCTGCCCCTACTCTCTCTCTACCGTCCTCTCTCGCTCTCTCTCTCTCTCTCTCTCCATGTGCACTTAATTGTTCCCCATGTGCAACCAATTGCTAGGAAGTTTCCCACATTAATGAAGCACATGCACCTAAAATACTTGGAGGGTAAGTAACTTTCTAGTAGGGTTTAGGGTGTTAGTGGTACACACACACACACACACACACACACACACACACACACACACACACATATATATATATATATATATATTAGCACAAAGAAAATAATTTATTGGCCCAAAATAGTATTTTCCAAAATAATTTTAAGAAATTTATTATAGAAAATATGAAAATCAATTTTATAAAAGAATTTTTTTTTTTATTTAGCAAAAATTCGGGTCGTTACACCGAGATTTTGTTTGGCAAATGGCAAGCAGCCCAGAGCAAAATCGCAACTTGATCAGTGTTAATGAAGAGGACAATCATTCTTAAAAAATGTCAATGATTTATGGCCTTTCTGTTCTTTGGAAGCTGAAACTCCAACACATTTCCTTTTGTATCGCCAACCTAAGTGAGTTGCTTGGCCTAACTATTGTTTTCTAATGGTTTCGATCAGCAATTCGGATCAAAATAATGTTGTGAATATTTTTTTCTCATGGCAATTATGGAAAAGCAAAATGATTCTTTTGCCAAAAACATTAATCAACAATGAAGTTGAAGCCGCTGGTGTAGCTAAACAACGGTGACTTTAGGCCTATCCACGGCAGTGCCGGCTCATTAGTTTTGGAGGCCTGAAACGGACTATGATGTCCTCCGTGTATTTTGTATAATAAAATTTTTCGACACATATCTTCATAAAAAACCATTACAAAATAATTATCTTTGCACAAATTTAAACATATAGTTATCAAAAAATAAACAACTATTACAATATAGAAGACCTAAATGTTTGGCGACGCTATTTTTTACATTTGGGGGGCCCCGAAGCAGTTGCCTAATTGGTTTATGCCATGAGCCGGCCTCCATGGATTGGTTTGGGGCGGATCAGGTCAGTTTCCAAACCAATCCGCTCGTTGCAGATTGTCATATTCTCCATCCACACCCGTCTGTGAGGTACAATTGGGTCGGTTTGGTTACGGATTAGGCGGACCGGGCGGATAAGGAGAGTGGAGAAGGGCTATTGGGCGGATCGAACCTATACCGAATCCGCCAAAACAAAAATATTATGATTGATCCACTAGGCACCTGACTTGATGGGTCAAAGGATGGAATCCGCAAAGTGAAATTTTAAAGTTTTATTTTGTCCGAATAGTTTGTGGATTTATCTTTGCTTTCATCCAAATTTTGTAAGATGTCTTTCTTCACTTTTTATGGGTTGTTCTTTGGCCCATTACTGCTAGCACATACGAGTGGCCGTAAAGTTGGAGGGAATGCATATTAGGGATGGCAACGGGTAGGGTATGGATCGGGGGACCCTATTCTACCCCCAATCCCCAATTGTGAAGTTCTTCCCCATCCCCACCTCTATACCCAAAAGGGATAGTGGACAATCCACCATACCCGCCTCCGATTGGGAATTGGGTATATTCGAGAAAATCCATATCCAAACTAGTTGAACAAAAAAAAAAAAAAAGCGGATAAGATCTAATTTATGTGTCCTATACTAACAAAAACAACCATTTAAAACAAAATAGAATAGAAAGTTGCGAAAAAATAATAGTCTACCAAGATTGTATACAATTTTAAAAACTATCATCATTAAACTTTTTTTAACACTTAACCATATATAGTTTTAATTTGGAACAATATACATAAATTATACCAATATGCATACTTATATATGTACACACATACATATACATTTATGTACTACTATATGCCCGCATATATACATACAATATTCATAAAAATATGTATACAATTTGAAACGGAGGCGGGTATCACAAAATCATATCAGCTCCATTTTCAACGGGGATTCTTTAAGTTCTACCATACTTGCTCCTATTGGATGAAAAATCGAATAATATCCGCCTCCAAATAGCCGGGGGTGGGGCGGGTATCCATCGGGTTTGGGGAAATTGCCATCCTTAATGCATATATCTGATTTCACTTTGTACTTTTTTTGATGTGCCGCTATCGAAGGTGTTGTGCACTCCCATGCCATGCACCGTGTTGTGCGCTTCTCGGACGTCTGATTATGTTTTGGACGGCTTGGATGTGTTCGGTAATTATAATTTAATTTTGATTTATTTTGGTTGGTAAAAATCAAAACACATTTGAGCCGTCCAAAACACGATCGAACGGCCGAGGAGCGCACAACACGGTGCACGGCACGGGAGTGCACAACACCTCCCCCGGTTCCCGAATTTGGACGTACAATAATTATTTTCTGCCAATTAAAAGTTATGAATTAATTTATTTTCGTCAATCGGATTGACTGTATGGATCTCACAACCTGACACCATTACATGGGTTCGCAGAACCTGATCATTTGTGCTCCATAATTTATCCCCGATCTGTGCAAAGGTACACCTAAAACCTTTTCTTTATTTTGCTTAATGAACGCAGATTTTTTTTAATCATGTAATGAGTGCAGATCCATTACGCCCTTTTGGTGCACTTATCACCTAATTGTGGGTTCGGGGTTGGTGTTGCGTAGGGGTGCGCAGCACGCCTACTGTGCAATCCGAGTCGTCTGCTCGGCAATTCCATGGTCCAAATTTCATCTTGTAATGAATGGTCGGATGTTGCACGATCGAGATGAGATCTAGACCATTGGATTGCGGAGTGGGCGACTCGGATTGCACAGCATGCGTGCTGCGCACTCCCTGTGCATCACCAACACCGGACCCCTTAATTGTGCAATTTTTATGACCATCCAGCGCGCACGCATGGACCACCACTATACTAGGTAATTGCACGGTTTTAAATGGTATTTTTGTGATAAAGGAACCATTCACCAGTAGAGTCACTAAATGGACTCATCTGTACGGCATAAATCTTTGGGCGACCCATCAGGTAAATCTTGGTATTGCCTTGAAGAGGAGTCGAATCCTGCCCAAATCTAGGCAAAGCCCTTTTCCCTTCCGATGGGGCAAGCTGGCTCTATGTCAACTATTGCTTTTTGCGCTTTCTAATACCGTTGCGTTATGATATATTAAGGAAATAAAAAATTGTATGTGTATTCAGTATTCTAGTACGTTTCAATCTGTTTATAGCTAGTTGACTGGTTTGCGGCCAATACTTAAATGTTAAAACTGCTTTCGGCACTTTTAAAAGTTTATTTATGTTACAAATTATTTTTAAAATTAAACCATTGTAACAATCAACTCTCGCTACGTATAATTATTTTAGAATTTCGCCACCGTAATAATTAATTCCCGTTACTGTTACATTGTGACTACCATTATTTAAAATCATGACTACTTGATAACCAAGCAAAATTCATGGCCTACGTGTCCTCAGTGGGACCGAAGTCAGATTGTTTATATAGAATAGGACCCACCGAGAGCATGAAAAACTTCTAATGAATGTGCTTTGGGTTAAAAAAAAAAAAACTTCCAGTCAATGCGTTCCAGAGGATCCGGGGTGGCGAGGTTGCTGAATATATCAACTACTGGAAATCACCCTGAAAATCGACCAAACGACGTCGTTATCCCCTATTCTATATAAATAATCTGACTTCTTATATGAATGTGCAATTCCAGTCGATGGGTCCAACTTCCAATATGAATGTGCAATTCCATATATAATTGCTCATACATACCGTTCAGGTTCAGTGCACTTCATTTTCGCTTTGCTAAACTATGCATATCATGTTGCTTCTAATTCCTTGCTGCCAGATTGCATTTGGTCCATAAACATTGATACATTGAACACAAAATTGTACTCTTGGAAATTGGAATAAGCAAAGGAGGACAAATGATCAGCCAAAATTTTATAGGGGCACACAGATAGTGCAAAGGTCATGTTCAAACTATTCGTTACCACTTAATTACCACTATACACAACAAATAAAAGAATGAATTACTACAGTTTTTGTTCGTTTTCCATATGAATTTCTCTGTAACATCTAATTCAGACTAAAGTAGAACATGACGACGTAGTTGGATCAAACAAAGCCGGAACCAAATACCTTCTCCCGTTATCACCATGGCAATTGTAGCTAGCACCAGTCGTAGGATCCACCAAGAGGTTCCCCGGGTAGCCTGGGAATGCCCCATTGCCATAAATCCCGGGACAAGCCGATGCAGCCTCCAGTGGTGCCTCGGCGGATCCCTGGTAGAAACCATTTCCGAATGGATTCGTGCAAGTCCCAGCCAAAAGGCTAGCCAAGTTGATCACCATCCCATCCATTCCGACGTCGTTGTTAGGTGCGATCAGGGGTGGGGTCTGTGGGCCGAATTCCGGTCGGAAGAATGGCCACGCGCATTGGCCTGGACACTGAGTCGCCGAGTTACCGACCCAGATGTAGGCAAACTTGTGACGCTTGCCATTTACCAAGGCACTACCCTTTAAAGACCCGTGGGTCCCACAAGTCATACAGAACCCCTCGACGAGGACGTCGGCGGCGGTCAGGACGACATTGATGGCGTACATCTGACCACCCTTGGATGCCAACTGCCTGATCTGTTTCTGCGTGAGGGATTTTCCGAGCGAGCAGTCCTCGTCGAGTATTTGGTTACCCAAATGGAGGGAGGCGGTACTCTTCGATTTGGCCAGGGTGTAATATTTATCGGTAGTTTGCCACCACGCGGCGACGGATGGCTGGGGGGTCTGAGGCGGGGGAGAAGAGAGGGAGGTGACGAAATCGGAGACTATGGCTCGTTGGGCAGGTGTGAAGTTGCCGTACCAGATGATGTTGACAGAGGTTTTGCCGGAAATGAGAGAGCCATCGTGGTATTGAATAAGGGAACTGGGTTGAGGTATGAATAACTCAGTGAGTCTTCTGGTGGCGAGTGAGAATTGGAAAAGAGAGATTAGGAGCAGGAGTTGTGGAAAGAAAGATGCCATTTTGGGTTTTTTTGGAGCTAGATCAGAAAATGGAGAGGGAAGAAAAATGAGTAAGCTCTGATTTTGGGTTTGTTATGTATTGGGTTGAGAGAGAGAGAGAGAGAGAGAGAGAGAGGAGTAGCTCTGACTTTGGAGTGGGTGTATGGAATAGAAGAGTGATGGGTGGCTATTTATACGGGGTTCCATTTGATGTGGGTACGTATTAGCATTGAAGCTGCCAAGAAAGAGTCCAACACTTTACACCGTTTCCTTAGCTGTTTTTACTGCTAGAGCGAGAGAGACGCGTTTTATTTAATAGCGGAGGCAAAGCTAGTTGCAATTTCCACGCTCCAACGATGGTTTTGTCTCCACAACAGTTTAGTAATTGAATTTCAAAAACAAAAGAAATGACTTTACTTTGGTGGTGAAATCTGAATATGCGTACCCTTTTTTTTTCCCAGTGAGAAGTGAGCCATTCTTGTGTTTGGATCCTGATATTAGTATGCCTATTTTGTATTTGCGAGTTCTTATTCACCGTCTTCGGATGGAATCTTTGTAAGTACCGGAAGGCCTTTCTAGGAATACAATTATGGATTTTTTTTTAAAAGAATAAAGGAAAATGTTCTAAAGATCATAGACCACAATCCAGAGCCATCGGTTGGAAAAATTGATCCACAATGAGCTCTGCGACACCTACGGTTCAGATCTAAAAGTTGCCGAACACAAAATCATATAACTTTTATTCAAAATGGTTTTAGATTATAGGGTCTTGAATTCTCAATGGAAATTGGCGAATTAGATCAATTACGTAAAAATATCCGGTACGCCTGATTTTCTGCAAGACAACTAGAACAATTATTTAAATCATAAACGGTTTGTGTCATTTGTGTGGGACCTCGATGTAGGCCCAATAAGACCACATTTAACGAAGCATTTGACTTGCCCCAAAACAACGGCGTTTTAATAGGGCGACATGGTACAACTTCCTTAGAGCAAATCCAATGCTAGTTTCAAAATGGCTATAGCCATTGCCATATTTTGGCATCAAAAAGTGGTTTTTGGTGCTAAAATAGAACCCTTGCTCCAGTGGCTGGTTCTATTTTAGAATCAAACAGTTCCAAATTTAACTAATTTTCCCACCACCTCACTTTTAATTACTTTTTCAACCCCAATTCAACTTCTACGTTATTTTCAATCCCATTGTGATCAAATTTTTTAACCCCCGTTCCTTACTAATTTTTCAACCCCCATTCGACCTATTTTTTTTGGATATTTGTTGGATCCACCATTCTCAACCACCATTCTACCTAAAATTTCGGAAATTTTTCAATCCACCATTCTCAACCCCCGTTCTACCAAATTTGTAGATTTTTTTTTTTTTTTTTGAAGGTTATGATGGAAGAAGAAAAAAATTGGTGCCAAATTGGGTGAACACTTCCATTATTTATAGGAGATGGAACAAAAGAACCGTTGCCATGGAAAAAAATTCAAAATAGAGCCATTGTGTAAATAGAGCCGTTGGGAACACCATTGGTGTGAATCTTGGCTACACCAAATAATTGTCTCATGTCTTTCTTTCTTCTTCCCAACGTCTGCTCCAGAGAAACACAGTTTCAGATCTAAAAATTGGGGAAAGGGGGAAATCCCCCATTGAAGTCCAAGATCTCTCTCTCTCTCTCTCTCTCACTCTTTCTCTCTCTCCCTCTCTCTCTGTTTTCTGCATGTCAGCCATCACTGTTGAGGGTTTTTTTTTTTTCCGTGGAAGACATCACCGTTGAGATTCCGGTGATGGCAACAAACAAACCATCATCGGTCCTCTTTGTTGGAAGCTAGATGACGATCAAACCCACCATCGCCAGCGTCTTCATCTTTTATTTTCTGGCTACTTTCCGGTGGGTTATTGTTTTCCGGCCATTTGTCGGCCACTTTCAGGTATGTCCGATGTCCTATTTTCTGGTAATTTGAAATTGGGATTGTGAGCTGTCATAGTCATCCTTGGTTCTAAATATAGAACGAATTATAGTTTTATGCCATTTTAGAACTGGATTTAGCATTGCACTGGATTCCAGATTTTTGCATTTGGTGTCATATTTTGAGTATAGAACTGAATTTGACTCTTGCATTGGATTTGCTCTTACCTAGCTACAAGCACCCAGGATCCACTACAAGGGCAGTTATTGGGGTAGCTTTATGGTATTTTACAAACTTTAAAAGGGTAAATTTCAAGTGCAAATTTGTTCATCCTCATCTAATGAGAGTGAACAAAACCATCACTTATGATTGGTGAAAATTGGGCGGGGTCTACAAAATCACATCACTTTTTGGTAAGCATGACATCATTTTGTGGTGGACCTATCACTTTTTGGTAAGCATGACATCACTTTGTGGTGCTCACATCTTTTCTCCAATCAGAGTGAGAGTTTTGTTCACCTTCATTAGGCGAGGGTGAACAAATTTGTTCATTCTCATCTAATGAGAGTGAACAAAACCATCACTTATGATTGGTGAAAATGGTGTTGGGTCCACAAAATCACATCACTTTTTGGTAAGCATGACATTATTTTGTGGTGGACCTATCACTTTTTGGTAAGCATAACATTACTTTGTAGTGCTCACACCTTTTCTACCAATCGGAGTGAGAGTTTTGTTTAACTTCATTAGGCGAGGGTGAACAAATTTGCACTCGTAAATTTCACTGACCTCTCTTGAGATTTTTGACAAATAAACAGACCTCCCCAATGGTTTATGAAAACGCTCCCTTACTCTTTAAACTATTCTCCATATTCTCCCTTCTCCTAACTTCTGTCACTTTTTTCGTTGGTTTTTAAGTTGTTTTACAAAAAACTTTTTACAAAACATTATTTTTAACCAAAAATTGTTTTCAAAAGATGAGTTTCAAAAAAACTATTTTCGAACAAATGTTTTTCAACAAAAAAATCTATAAAATAAAATGTTTTGGAAAAAATGGTTCAAAACTTTATCTTTTCTAAAAAAATTTAAAACTTGTTTTTGAAAACTTATTTTTTCAACATAACTGTTTTCCAAAAACTAGTTTTCATCCTAGAAAATGTTTCAAAACTTTCATATTTCAAAAAATTGTTTTAAAAAAATGTTTTGAAAAATAACCTTCAAAAGTATTTTTTTTTCTTCAAAAAACTATTTTTAACAATTAGTGGTTGATTTTTTTAAGAAAAACTTTTCTAAATAAAAATTATTAAAATTTAATAAAGTCTTTTAAAGTTTTTTTTAAAATTTATTAATTTTTTTGAAAAAATTAATAAATTTTTTTACTTTTAATAAATTTTTTTTTTTTAAAACACATTGGTTGAAAACCTTTTTGCAGGTAAATAAAGTTTTCAAAGCCATTTCCTATATAAAAAAAATTATTGAAAACTAACGGAAGTTAGGAGAGGGGGGAATCTGGAGAATAGTTTAGAAAGCAAGGACGGGTAGTGCATTTTTAGAAACCACATGGGAGATTGTTGTATTTGTATGTGAAATTTACCCTTTTAAAAATTATTCCAAATTATTTTTGTAATTTATGAACATGCAGTGATCTTTCCATTTCCGACTTCCGAGAAACAATTAGAATAATAGAAAAAGCCTTAATTAGTCAATAAGATGATATCATCCCGTGGAAAAACGAGGCATCGAATGCTGGCAATTAGGAGGCCAGTGTTCTGGCAGACCAGTTGTTTCAAAAGCATCACAGTAATTTTTTATTTTAGCTGATTGAAGAATAACCTTGTGGGGTGATCCAGGTTATTAATTTACAGTATTTTCGTTGCAGCCAATCTCCATATTTTCTATTTGGGTGTTGATAAATTGTTTATGAAAGAAGCTGATTCAAGGATTCATGCGCTTTTTTCTTAAGAGGTAATTAAATATCCATCCATTTTATGGATACTATGTAGATTTTCATTCCCCTTACTTTAAAGAGTTATGTTTTCATCCTCTTTTAATGTTATATATATATATATATATATATATATATATATATATATATATATATATATATATATGGGGGCGGTTCCATTAACACAACGAATAACACAACATTTGGCACAAATTCTTTTTTTTAAACCCCACACGAATGATCGGAGCCGCTCAATTTATCTAAAACATGGTTTTAAGATTATCTGTAAAAAAATTAACTCATTTGGATATCGGTAAAGGCTTGATCAGTTCATTTAGTTGATTCCTGTCAGATTTTACTGGATAAATTTGAATGAACCGATCAAGCCTTTACCGATATCCAAATGAGTTGATTTTTTACAGGTAATCTTAAAAACATATTTTAAACAATTTGAACGGGTCCGATTATAAGCGTGGGGCTCCGATTATTGTTGTGTCAAATGTTGTGTTATTCGTTGTGTCTATAGAACCGCCCCGTATATATATATATATATATATATATATATATATATATATATATATACAAGAAGTTTCCTATGAGGGCTCTCTCACAAAAAAAAGTGCAGGAAAATAGTTGTGAGCTGTTGGATCGCGTGAAGGGCGTAGGATCAAAGTGAAGAACTCATGCTTTCCAACCAAAGTGAGGACCTCTTGCTTCCCAGAAAATAGTTGTGAGCTGTTGGTCCTCACTTTATTTAAAATGAGGGATCCCTCATTAGAAGTTGATCTGTTAACACAACGAATAACACAACATTTGACACAATTTTTTTTTTAACCCCACGCGAATGATCAGAGCCGTTCAAGTTGTTTAAAATATGTTTTTAAGATTACCAGTAAAAAATCAACTCATTTGAATATCGATAATGGCTTTATTAGCTCATTTAGTTGATTCCAGTCAGATTTTATAGGATAAATTTGAATAAATCAATCAAGCCTTTACCGATATCCAAATGAGTTGATTTTTTTACAGACAATCTTATAGACATGTTTTAAACAACTTGAACGGTTCTGATCATTCGCGTTGGGCTCCGATTATTGTTGTGTTAAATGTTGTGTTATTCGTTGTGTCAATGAAACCGCCCCGTATATATATGGTAGAATTACGCACACAGGGTCAAACCCAGGTCCTATTACACAACCGGGTCACTTCCACTCATTTTTCGAAATTGACAGAGAAAAGAGAGAAAGGCGATTCAGGTGATTTCACGAGAGAGACGAAGAAGACGAAGTATAGACCTCGAACCACACTCCACGAACTCCATCTCCAGGTCTCTCCAATCCCTCTCCCTCTCTCTCTCTCTCTTTCTCACTCTGTCTCTGTATCTCGAAAACCCTAGATCTACTCATACGAACGAGTTTACATCTCCAAGTCTCTTCTCTCTCCCTCTCTATCTCTCTCTATCTTGCACTCTGTCTCTTTATCTCGAACCAGACTCGTTGTTCGATTTTTTTTTATGTTTCATATAGGGTTTCGAGATACAGATTTGAAAAATGAGTTTATTACCATTAAGGTCACAAAACAAATATTTATTACCATTAATGTCAATCACTCTTTTTTTGGGGTTTGTGTTTAGGGTGCACTTTCCTGTTATAGTGTTTTAATGGTTTAGGCACTTTCATAGGATACCCTAAAGTTTAGGGTACCCTAAATTTAGACTGTACATTTAGAATTTAGACCGTACATTTACAATTTAGACCGTACATATAGACTGTACATTTTAGAATTTAGACCGTACATATAGAATTTAGATTGTACATTTAGAATTTAGACCATACATTTAAAATTTAGATTATACATTTAGAATCTAGAATTAGCACTTTTATAGGGTACCCTAAGATTTTAGGCACTTTCATAGGGTATCCTAGGGTTTAGGTTTAGGCACTTATATAGGGGACCCTAGCATTTAGGCATTTTCATAAGATACCCTATGTTTTAGGTTTAGGGTGCACTTTCCTATTATAGGGTTTTAGTGGTTTAGGCATTTTCATAGGGTACCCTAGGGTTTAGGTTTAGGCACTTTCATAGGGTACTCTAGGATTTAGGCATTTTCATACGATTTGGGGGTTCAAAATTTAAAATGTAAAATTAAAAAATATATATAAGGAGAGAGGGAGGGAGAAAGAGAGAGAGAGAGAGAGAGAGAGACTGATGAGTAGAGTTTTTGGTGCATTTTTTTTAAAACTGATGGAGCTTGGCGTGCATGGCGCAAAAAAACTGGACCTGCCCGTGCTTTTCCCTTGAAAAATATCATGGTTGTTTTGCTGATTTTTGGCCCGATTTCTATGTTTATCTTGATTTGCTCTATGTTTGTGACTTGATTTGCTCTATGTTAGTGACTTGATTTGCTCTATATATATATGTGAATTGTGACTTGATTTGCTTTTGTTTGAGTTTTTGCAAGGGCCATTTTGTTCAGTATCATGATTCTGGGTAGTGGTAGGCTAACGGTTGTATTGTTTGGGTATGAAATCCATTATTTACTATTGTGGTTGTTTAGGTATATAACAACCCATTCTGTGTTAATGAAAGTGATGAGAATGGTTTTCCATGTCAATGTCTAAAGTGCTCATCTTCAATTCACTCTTTGTTCAGTTCTATTGAATTCACTTTTTGGAACATTCAAGTGATACCATTCAAGTGATTGAGTTAGCCATTTCATTACAAAAAATTACATGACTGCATACACAAAAGCTCTTGTCTGCAATGCACTATTTTTACCATTCATAACAGTAATAACACAATTGGCTAATTGCCTTAACAGTCATGAAACAATTGGCTAATTGCCAAAAAAAAAAAAAAAAGAAGGTCAGTTTAAGGCACTCCTCAACATGCATGTCTCTTTGGTTTACTATCATAAACTAGCATAAGATTACTGTGCATTAAGGAAGAGGCTATTAAGAATGGGACTGCGTTTAATCCTTTTGCATGCTTTCCTATTCCTTTCTACTATCTATGGTTATGAAGTGAAAATTGCTCTGACTGAGTTTTGTTAGACTTGCATAAAATTGGTTAAGCAGATTATGGGAATACATGCCCTCAACCTCCTCTGCCTCTTCAACCTTTCAGATTGAATACCCTACTTGCAATTGTGGGTAGCCCTCCCCCACGAGGAAGTCAGACTAAATAAAATTCAGGAAGGAGATTCTTAGGTTGTGGCAATTATGAGATAATAAATTATTGTAAGGACCAAATTCCGGAGTTGTCTTGTTTTTGGCAATTCCATATGACAAAACACATATTTATTATTGAGTTGTAATTTTCTAAGTAGAAGTTTGTATAGGATTAGAGCGGAAGGAATCTCTTTGTAATGTAATTTGAGTGTTAGTGTTTTTAGTCGGTTGACGGCATTCGGAACGGGAAGATCAATCATGCGATCAATCGGCTTCTCAATCAAGTAACTATGATTTTAGCACAAGCTGTGGATCGTGGTATGAAACAAGTTTCAGAGTATAGCGATTAATAGAGGGATCGATCGGGTTCTTACTCCGGTATCTCCGAAAATCAGATCTACAATATTCTGATCAATCGGCTTACGATGCAATTGATCGGATTGACAACTTTATAAATATATGCCGTCCTTTTAAGATCTAGGGCATGAGAGTCGGCTAAGAAGAAAAGAAGACCGTGTTTTTACTTGTTCTTCAACATAATAACACCAAGAGGGTTGATTGTGTATCTCGAAGCACTTTGTTCATGGATTATTAATCAAAGCTTCAAGAGGTTTTTACATCAACAATCAAATTCAAGTTTCTTCCGGTGGATTTCCGGAATAACGTTTGGAAGGCTCGTGGATTCGAGGTAGCGGCAATCAAATACTGGGTGTAGTGAACGAGGAGTCGGCAACCGATCTTAGGTCAATTGCGAGGAGTCTCAATTGTGAGTAAGGTCGTTTTGTAACTGCACAATGATTTTTATAGTGTTTGATTCCTTCCCGTGGTTTTTGCCCATTTAGGGGTTTTCCACGTATATCTTTATGTTCATCGTTTTTCTTCAATTCTTATTTATTTGCTTTAATTAATTGGTAGCAAAATAGGAATTTCACTTGGTATCAAAGTGGGTCGCTCGTAATCTATAGGAATTTTTTTCTTTCCTGAGCGGATCCTTAGTCACGATGAACAATAGTTTGAAGATGAATCATCATTCCAGTCGCGTCCCAATTTTGGACAGCGATAATTTTGACTATTGGAAGTCCCGTATTAAAGCGTTTATGTGGTCTGCCGACGAAGATATCTGGAAATCTTGTGTGGAAGGGTACACATATTCCACAAAGGAGGAAAATAGTACGACCCTCCTTAAATTAACCTCCGAATTATCCCCTGCCGAAAAGGCTGCGCTTCAGGCTAATAATCGTGCTCTCGATATTCTTTTTAGTGCTGTAGATGTGATTGAGCAACGAAAAATTGCCAATTGTGAGATTGCTAAGGAAGCCTGGGACATCTTAGTCATTTGTCATGAAGGGACTTATGTTGTTAAACAATCTAAACTTCAGAGACTTACCACTGATTTTGAGACGATTAGGATGGAGGAAGATGAGACTTTTAACTTATACTACTCTAGGCTGATTTCCATTGTCAATAGTTGTGAAACCCTAGGTGAGCCTATCCCTCCTTTTTCGAGTTATTAAAAAGATTTTAAGATCACTCCTTGAAAGATTTAAAACCAAGGTGACAATGCTTCAAGGTAAAGAAAAACTTAAGAATAAGTCTGTTGAAGAAGTTGTTGGTATCCTTCAGACCTATGAAGTAGATATGTTACAACCTGATTCATATAAATCCAAAACAAAATCTTTGGCTAAGTCGATTGCTTTTTCCAGTTTTCAAAAAGATAATAATGATTCTGATAGTGATGTTGATCTTGATTTTGAAGCCATGACCTTATTTACCAAACAATTCAAAAAACTTTTTAAAAAGAGACCTGCTGAAAATGAGTTTAAAAACCAAAATTCAAACAAGGGAAAAACTGATTCTTTTAGTGGAAAAGGAAAAAGGAGAATAAAGGGACCACCACTTGGACCTAAGTGCTTTGAATGTCATGGGTATGGTCATCTGGCCCATGAATGTGTCAACAAGCTGAAAAAGAATACAAATTATAAGGCTAATATTACATGGGATGATGATACTGAATCTGATAAGTCTGAGGAAGAGTAAGAATGCAATACTAACTTTATAGCTTTTGGGGCATCTCTGCACTCACAAACTAGTGATGTTGACTCTTTCGATGACAGTGATGATGAGAGTGGAAATGAGATAGAGGATAGTGATGAGTTGAGAGAAAAATACGAAGAGCTTTACAAGCAAAGTCTGAAAATTAACAAGTTCAATCTCAAGCTGGCAGAAAAATAGAAACATGCCAGTGTGGAGCTAGCTAAAGTGCAAAGTCAAGTGAAAGAACTGCAAGGAGTTTTAGATGAGGTTACAAATGAAAGGGATAATCTTAGAAAACAAAGGATAGATCTTAAAGAGAAAATCAAGGCCTTGAGTGATCTCAACACAATCCACGAAGGTAATATAGATAAGTTAAACACTGAACTTGCTAATGCTAATAATGTTTTTGAGCGAATGAATGCAGGTTCAAAGAATTTGGATGATATTCTGCGTGCACAGAGGCCACCAAGTGATAAGTCTGGCCTTGGATATCTCAAGGCATCTTCCTCAAAACAACGAGGAGGAAAGGTAATTGAGGAGAGCTTTAAAGAGGTAATCTCAAAAACTCCACTTATACCCACTGCTAAGATTGGTTCTAAGAAAGCTCGCAACACGAAAGGTAGTAAGAATAACAAGTTCATCCCCACATGTCACTATTGTAATGCAAAAGGTCACATTCGACCAAATTGCTTTAAATTGCATGGTTATGCTTCTATTACTCATAACAATATCAAGTATGATAATATGGTCTATAATAAAAGGATAAACAAACAAGGAGATGTTCAGAGACCATGGGCTGGGTACAATGATCATAATTATTTTGTGCCCACTTGCCATCATTGTAGAATAAAAGGCCATACTCGTCCACACTGTTTTTCCCTTCATGGATACCTTAGGAATTCTCCCCGCTACCATGATATGAATAATCATGGGGAGTATTTTCATAGGCCTAGATGTAGGACACCATTGCATGCCAATTTTAATTACGAAGGTAAATTCAACACCCCTGACCACTAAAAAGACTAGTGTTGAAACGGGTAAGACTAGACAGATTTGGGTTCGTAAAATTGATTTGGTATCTAATACTGATGATAACCTTGACTCTCTAGATGACTATAGTTCATCTGGAGCGGTTGATCTTGCTTTTTGAGGCTAGGTTGTGGTTCCATAACACAGGTTTAATTGATCATTCATATCTTCTTAATACCTAGAATTATGGAGTTTTAATTTCATGTTTTGTTTCGTAGTTATTTTATCGTTCTTTGAGTGTTTCTTTTTTTATATAAAAAATTCCAAAAACATTCATATTTCTAAAATTTCAAAAAAAAATTAATAATAATAATTAAGGTTTCTAAAATTCTAAAAAAATATTTATTTATTTATTTATTTTTGGTGGCTTCATTCTGTGTCGAGTTACTATCATCAATTTATCATGAGCATCGACACTATCAATACAACATGCGTATATGTTGTGATTTCTCACTCTTCGATGCATTTAGATGATGAGTGTTGCATGCTTCATTGCCGTATGTTCTCCACTATCTCACAAAAATGATAGATTGCTCCTTATTCACATTAGTCTCATATATCTAGCCGTTTTCTTGTGTTCGCCCCTTTGAGATTGACCTATGGCTACTATTCCCATGTGCTAGAGTCATTTTGATAGTATTATAGTGTTTACGTATCCGGGCGTTCATTGAGCAACCGGGCAATCGGGGTGAGGTAAACTCCCTCTGAGTGTTCGCGTCAAAAGATGGATAGATCTTGTGAAGGTAGTTTTATATTATTTACCTATTCGGGCGTTCATTGAGTAACCGGGCAATCGGGGTGAGGTACTCTCCCTCTGAGTGTTCGCGTCAAAAGATGGATAGACCTTGGGAAGGTATTATTGGACCATTTGCTTAGTAACCGGGCATTGGGTATGAGGTACTCTTACTCCCAATATTCGCGTCAAACGGCAGTGGGGTAAAAGAGAATATTTGGTTTTGTGCTGCTCTCTAAAAAAAATTAATTTAAAAAAAAAAAAGGATGTGACTTTGAGGAGGAATATTTAGCTTGCTCATTCGTTAATCACATTGAGGACCTAGCTCTGTTTGACTTCTTGAGGGGGAGGTGTCTTGAAACTCCTAGTATACATGAGAACCGACGAACTTAACGAGTTGACCTTGATATGATCTTTGTGACTCACACACACACTTTATCATTCGGCCATGTTGTGTGTTGCATTCTTAGTTTGATGTTTCTAAAGTGCATTTCACAATATTTGTTCATGTTTTTGTCTTGATGTGTGTGTTCATGGTTATTAACGATAGTGATAAGAGCAGGTGTGTCATATGTGATCCTCTTCCTTTATTTACTCACATTTTTTTAGTGTTTCTTTTGTTATATCAAAGATGCTGTGAAAAAATTAGTATTCATTGTTTAAGGGGGAGTTTCGGTGTTCTATGTCATTTTTCTGTCTTATCGTTTTTTTGTGTGGTTTGATTTCGTGAGGGGGAGATAGTTTGACAGCCCGAACTTATATGAGAAACCTCATTTGTGTTTGATAATCTTGAGGGCTACTGATTTGTCACCCACACACCTTTGTCATCGATTCGTGTTTAATGCACATTTATGCTAGTATTCACCCCTCTCATAAATTTCTTATTTGGTTGCTTTTATTGGTCATTCATTGTTTAGTGCTCTTCCACTCGCATTTATTACTTTATCATTTATCCTATTTGCCCCTTGTCATTCCATCTCAAAAAGGGGGAGAATGTTGAAAGGGGGAGTAGGTTGCTTATTGTTCTAATTTGGTTGGATGTTGAGTTTTATTTGCAGCTTCTCTACAACTCGATCTCAGTTCGTCTTTGAATTCATTTTTATAGGAGAGTTTTTCAGTGTAGAGTGTTTTGTCATGGAACTGCTAAAGGGGGAGATTGTAAGGACCAAATTCCGGAGTCATCTTGTTTTTGGCAATTCCATATGACAAAACACATATTTATTATCGAGTTGTAATTTTCTAAGTAGAAGTTTGTATAGGATTAGAGTGGAAGGAATCTCTTTGTAATGTAATTTGAGTGTTAGTGTTTTTAGTCGGTTGACGGCATTCGGAACGGGAAGATCAATCATGCGATCAATCGGCTTCTCAATCAAGTAACTCTGATTTTAGCACAAGCCGTGGACCGTGGTATGAAACAAGTTTCAGAGCATAGCGATTAATAGAGGGATTGATCGGGTTCTTACTCGGGTATCTTCGAAAATCAGATCTACAATGTTCCGATCAATCGGCTTACGATGCGATTGATCGGATTGACAACTTTATAAATATATGCCGTCCTTTTAAGATCTAGGGCATGAGAGTCGGCTAAGAAGAAAAGAAGACCGTGTTTTTGCTTGTTCTTCAACATAATAACACCAAGAGGGTTGATTGTGTATCTCGAAGCACTTTGTTCATGGATTATTAATCAAAGCTTCAAGAGGTTTTTACATCAACAATCAAATTCAAGTTTCTTCCGGTGGATTTCCGGAATAACGTTTGGAAGGCTCGTGGATTTGAGGCAGCGGCAATCAAATACTGGGTGTAGTGAACGAGGAGTCGGCAACCGATCTTAGGTCAATTGCGAGGAGTCTCAATTGTGAGTAAGGTCGTTTTGTAACCGCACAATGATTTTTATAGTGTTTGATTCCTTCCCGTGGTTTTACCCATTTAGGGGTTTTCCACGTATATCTTTGTGTTCATCGTTTTTCTTCAATTCTTATTTATTTGCTTTAATTAATTGGTAGCAAAATAGGAATTTCAATTACCTTTGTAATTATGAATGCTAATTACGTAATAAAATGTACTTTCTAATTTGATTCTTATGCTATTGCAGAAAGGGAAAAAAAATTGTGATTACTTTTATTGAATTGACCCAGACCCTAAAAACAAATGGAGGACGAAATTGATGCTTTAGAAAGTGAAAAACATGCTCTACATTTGAAGTGTCAAGAAAGGGAAAATTTTGTGCAAGAATTACTGAAAGAGAACAAGAAGCTCAAGAAGAAGTTGATGGTAGTAGAAGGTGACACTCTTCTCTTTTCCTCCCTTTAGTCGTTTACCACTACCCTTTGGCCTAGCAACATTTGGTTCTTCTAAGAGGAATAGAAACTTGAATACCACTTTGTTCGCCATCTTCCCCCCTACTTATTCACGGCAACAAGCTTCTTTTCAGCAAAGTCCAAAGCTTCATTGTAAATTTCACTTCCCTCTTCAGTTAATACGGCTTCATCAATTACATAAGAAGAACGAAGGAAAAGCTTATTTCGCCCTCATTAATTACACTGAAGTGTCACATATTTCTTTACTCCCCCCACGCAAGTCGTCTCTAACTGTACCAGCTTTTGCAGATTTTGTCCACCTCTTTAAGATGTAATTATCAGGTAGTTTTCTAATATGCATGAAATTGAAGTTTGCCAAAATGTGTCGACATGCAATCCTGTCAGTTTCAAACATCTTACAACTACAAGTAACATAGTTTGACAACTTCTCTACCGACACCTCACGACCCTTTGAAGCACTCTCCACATCCCTTTTAACATTGAACAAGCGTCGATGTTCATCCCCAAATGTTAAAGTTACCTCATATGCCAAGAGTTGAAAGATTTTGTCTTGAAACTTGTAAAACATTTTCCATGTATAAATTTGACTCATTGTCTCCTCCATGCCCCCACAGGGTTTTCAAGACTCTATATATAGCGTTTTTAACAAAAAGTGATCGGGGGAAACCTTCCGGGTATTTTTTTGGACGAATCATCACGGTGGACCTTAAAAACACATTTTAAACACATCTAACGGTTCGGATCGTCAAAATTCAGTTTGGAAAGTGAAAAAATTGCTTGGTCCGTTTGAATATACTAAAAAATAGGATATTTTGGACTTCTTTGTAGGGAGTAAGGAATTTGAAATGTATGGCAGTTACTTCCATGTTTTTAGGGACTGTCAAAATTTTAAATGCATGTCACCTACTTAATTTTCAAATTTTACTTGATTATCTTGCCTAAAATTAAGGAAGTTTTGAAATGGTGTGTGATTTACTTACCTAAAATCAAAGAATTTTTGAAATTGTGGACATTCAAAATTAGGGGATAATATTATTTCCAAACTTAAGTCTTGTCAACACCGAATTTTAGGTTAAAAAATAGTCATGGTAAAATCATGTTCATATTTTTTTTCCAGCGACTATGATAAAAACTCAGATTGGGCAATTATCGTAGGAAAATATGTCCAAATAAGGAAATATGGTAAATTTTTTAATATTCATGGTAAAATTACTTCCACCTTTTATCATAGACTTGTAAAAAAGATCTGAAAGGGCACAATAAACATGGTAATTTTATCCTTCATAACAAGTTACATCATGGTATATAAAAAAACGATCAAAAATTGACATTTCATGGTAAAAATAAAAAAATGATAAAAAATCATGGTAAAAATATCAAAACAGCCACTGCGCGGGCCAGTATAGATAAGGAGTATGTACATTCTCCTTGTACTTATAAACATAGTAATAATTATTGAATTAACATCTTGAATCATGGTAAAAAAAAATGTCAAAAACCATTGACATGATTGTTAGTTTGATTTTAACCATGATCGCATCCCTTTATGAATTTGGTCCGCGCATGCGGCACCCTAAAATTTTTTAACCATGATTACTGGATCAAAGATTTTTAGATGAAAATATAAAAAACAATGGAGAAAATAGTTTATGTTGTCATCCAAAAAATCTTTACCCTATAGGCCAAGAATTTTTGGATGGAACCATAATTAATTTCGGATGAATTTCATCCAAAATAATTTATGCTTTCATCCAAAATAATTTATGTTTTCATCCAAAATAATCTTTACCCTATAGGCCAAGAACTTTTGGATGAAAACATAAATAATTTTGGATGAAATTCATCCAAAATTATTTATGTTTTCATCCAAAAAATCTTTACCCTATAGGCCAAGAATTTTTGGATGGAAACCTAATTAATTTTGGATGAAAAAATTTGTTTTAGTCTTTAATCTCCTAGTGTATATATTTATATATATAATCAAGGGCAAAAGTGGATTTATTTGAATCTCGGGATAGAAACATACCTCCTAAAAAGGCTCAGGATAATTTTCTAATTTCAAGTGAGTAAAATGATGGTTATTTAAGTGCCCCTTTTCTTAATCACTTGAGGAATTATTAGATCTTGAAAAAAGATCATATTTTAGGAGAGCCCAAAAAATATTCGATCGAGATTTTGTTTGGCTAGCAGTGCAAAGCAAAATCTCTCAACATGATCATTGTTATAATGAAGAGAGGACCATCATTTTAAGAAATATCAAAGATTTATGACGTTTTTGTTCTTTGGCTAAAACTCCAAAACATCTCCTTTTGTATTGCCAATTTTAGTGGAAGATTTGGGGGCTGTTTGATAAAACTGAAAACTGAAAGCTGAAAAATTAAGGTGTTCCACTAACAAAAAACTATTTTTTCCAAAAATCGAGACAGGTCATTCTCTCACAATACATCACATAAAAAACTGTGAAAAACCAGTTTATGCAAAAAATCACCTTAGAGGAACACGGATCTGGGGGGGTGCTGCACAGCCAAGTGTTGTGCAGCCTCACGGCGAGGCCGCGCCGGCCACGTTCCGGCGATCCGAGACGTTCACCAGATAGCCCTCGTCGAGTAGTATAAGTGTACCAAAAATCAACTTGATCGAATATCGTTAAGTACCTTATCGGAACACAAATAGATTGAAAAAATGAGTTTATTGATTTGGATCCAATGTTTATGTACATTTGTGTTCCATTTCGTTTCAATCTATTTGTTTTCTGATTAGGCACTTAATGATATTCGGTCAAGTTAATTTTTTACACACGTACAGTACTCAACGAGAGGTATCCGGTGAACATCTCGGATCGCCGGAAAGTGGAACACCCCCAAGTACTGAAAACTGAATGCTGAATTTTTTAAGCTAAAAAACTGTTTGATAAAACATATTAAGTACTGAATTAAAAAAATAATTTTTTTTTGGTTTTAATTGTCTTTTAATTTTACTAATGGTCATCGTGAATCCAAAGCAAAATCTCTCAACATGATCATTGTTATAATGAACAGAGGACCATCATTTTAAGAAATATCAAAGATTTATGACGTTTTTGTTCTTTGGCTGAAACTCCAAAACATCTCCTTTTGTATTTTAGTGGAAGATTTGGGGGCTGTTTGATAAAACTGAAAACTGAAAGCTGAAAAATTAAGGTGTTCCACTAACAAACAACTGTTTTTTCCAAAAATCGAGACAGGTCATTCTCTCACAATACATCACATAAAAAACTGTGAAAAACCAGTTTATGCAAAAAATCACCTAAGTGGAACACCCCCAAGTACTAAAAACTGAATGCTGAATTTTTTAAACTAAAAAACTGTTTGATATTAACTACTGAATTAAAAATAATAATTTTTTTGGTTTTAATTGTCTTTTAATTTTACTAATGGTCATCGTGTATTAGTAATAATGGTGATGTGGTGATTGGGAGGTGGTGGGGGTGGTGGCGAGGTGGTGGTGGCGGTTTAACGGTGGCAGTGGAGTAATGGTGGTGGTGGAATGATGGTGAGCTGTGGTGGTAGTGGAGTAATTGTGGTGCAATGGTGGTGGTGTAGTGGTGGTGGTGGGCTGAGTAGAGTAATGGTGGTGGTGGTGGTGGTGGAGTGATGGCGGTGGCATGACAATAATGGTGGTGGTATATGGGTAATGGTGATAGTGGCGGTGGTGGCGGTGTGGCAGTGGTGGTGATAATAGCGGCGTAGCGGCGGCGGTGCAATGGTGGTGGTTATGGTGGTTGGGGCGGTAGCGTCGCAGTGGTGGTGGTGGTGCTGGAGTGGTGGGAGTGGTGGTGTTGGTGGAGTGATGGCTTGGTAGTTGTGGTGGATGTGGCAGTGGTGGTGGTGGAATGGTGGTGATGGTGATAGTGGTGGCGATGGTGGTGTGATGCTTTATTGTACATTAGAATTCAGTCAGAGTTAAGTAGCTCAAAGTAACTTAATTTTTACCAACTTTTTAGCCTACATCTTAAGTTGCACTTAATTTGTTAAGTAATATAAAATGTGGTTATTAAACTTACTTAATCACTTATTACCTAATTAATTCAGTTTTTAAGTACTGGATCTGTGCTATTGAACATGTCCTTGGTCTATGATTGTACATTGCTGGCGATCAAATTGGCAGGCCCTCAACCCAAGTGAGTTGCTAGTTAGCCTATGACTATGGTTTTCTAAGAGCATCTCCAGCAATTCCTAGGTATTTTGCCCAGGAAAGTGCCAATTTCTATTTTGGCTAGTCTCTAAACAATTGAGCTATGGTATCCAACAACTTAAGCATTTAACAGAAATAAGATTCTATTAAATGAAGCACAAGCCATATGGGCTGTTGACAAAATATTGGGGCTTAGTTATGATGGAAATGAAGATGAAGTTATTAGCAAGATAGCAGAGATGGAAGCCCTTAATAAGCAAAGGGCTAATTGTCAACCGTGATCACCTTTATGGTGGGATGTTTGCTTTGACTACCAGGAGGTTGAAGCAAATGATTCTGTTGGGGGCCTATTGTGCTTTTGGATCCAAAGATAGTCTTCATCTCTTGAGTTTCATTTGCTGGTGCTGATTGTGTTTCCTGGAGCATCATGTGGACGAGCTATTTTTGTGTCTGGGTTTCGCTGTGTGCCTTGGGTCTAGTTGTCTGTCATCAGTCTGCACACTTTGGTCAATCACTTCTTCACCACTTGGAGCTTGGATGCAACCTGGTATTTTCCTGGCTTTTGATCTACATACTAATCCATCATTTGGATCTTAATCAGAACCTGATTGCTTCGTATTTCTTCAAATGCATTTGGTGTAATCTCCGGGAGTTTTGTTCATCCTAGCATTGTGATTGGAAGTGCATTTGCTGCAAATTTCCTGCATTTGGTTAAGCATTTGGTGTAATCTCCGGGAGTTTGTTCATCCTAGCATTGCGACTGGAAGTGCATTTGCTGCATATTTCCTGGATGTGCTGCATTTTATTATTGGTGTTGCTATGGCCTCTTAGAAGACTCCATATTCTTATGCTGTTACTCGTCTTGGTCCAGATTGCTCATTGTAGTTGGGAGATCAAGGCTTATAGGGGAGGTTGTATCCCGGGTTGTCTTTCACCCAACTTGGATTGGATTGTCTGGTTTGCTTAGGCTGACCACTTGTTAGCCTTTAGTTATTTCCCTCTTGGGTCCGTGGTGACTTTACAGTCTTCTCATGGCTCATTTTAATCTTTGTAATCCGTTTTCAAAGATTAATAAAATTTCTTTTGCCGTGCAAAAAAAAAGCATTTAGGCTATCCAATACAATAAAAAAAAGGCTTTTTTTTTTTTTTTTTTTTAAGGCGAAACGCGCACACACACATCCATATGAAAAATTATACATACATATCCATACACAAAACTTAATATATACATATATATCTATACACATCAAGATATTCTTACAAACCTACTGTTTGATTTTGAAACCTAACCAATTGAATCGATCCCCTTTGAAACCCACCGATCGAACTTCAAACCCAACCAATTGAATAGATCCCCTTTCAAAGTTCAAACCCACCGACTAAAATTCAAACTCTCTCTTCCCTCAAAGCTGACTTTGGGCTAAAACCCGTAAAGTCACCGCTTTAGGCCCAAAAATTTTGACTAATTTTTGGGGCCTCCAATTTTATAGGTTTGTGTAGTAGTTATGCTTTTAAATGACTTATTTATGAAAGTTTTTTGTTTTCTTCAATAGTTTTTAAGTTTTAACTACGATATACTGAGAGTTAAGGGCCCAATTTGAAAAAAATAGCTTTAGACCCCCTAAATCTTACAGCCGGCCCTGCTTCCCTCCTCCCCCCCTCCCCTGGGGTTTTCTACCCTACTATGGTGGTGGGGGGGAGGGGATCTCCTCTCTCATGGGTGTTTTCTCATCTTCTTTCCTAGATTTAACAGTTTCTCTTCCTTTTCTCGCTTTCTTTCCCGTTTTCAAACTGCCGCTCTCCTCTCCTCTGGCCGCTGCTCCACCATTCTTCGATTATTATAGCCTACCTTATTTGCTTTCCTTCATGCTGACTGATTTCCTAACAAGTCACCAAGGGTGCATTAAAACCCGTAGTCGCAGGAGGTGAGCCTTGCGGTGTAGGCTTTGAGATCTTGCCAAAGATAAAGCTTTGGCCTGCCGATGAGATATGTTAAAGCGACTTGTCTTCGATTTGGGGTGATTGGGTCTGACTCTTGGCGACTCGGGTGACTCAGTTCTTTGGGTCCTTGACTAGTTGATGGCTTGTAGTTGTTTTTTGTTATCTTTCACGGTAGTTTGTTAGTTCGTTTTCTCCTCATGTGGGCTTTTCTCGTCCCTCCGAGGATGATTTGGGAGGTTGTGGTGGTTTTTTGTTGGAGCGGCAATGAGTTGCCAATGTGTTGCTCCTGTTTTGCGTTGCATGAGGTCCTAAATTTTTTTGAGGGGTACTAAACAATAACCACCCCCCTGTTACTAATTAGTATTCCTCCAGGGGTATTAAGGGGTATAAATTTAATCTGGGAGGGGTATGATTGCTCTCGAGGCGAATCATAGAACGTAAAACTAACAAATGAAAAAAAAATTTAAATAAAGTCAAAACCAAAAATTGTAAAAAGTTAAAAAAAGGAGAACAAGGCCTGAATCTATCGCCCATAACGTTCAGGTTCAGTGCACTTCATTTTTCGAAATGGTAAACTACATATCCAAAGCATGTAATTCCTTGCCAGATTGGTCCACCAACAGATGCATTGAAAAAAAATTGCATCGGAATAAGCAAAGGATGACAATGAGATAGATGGGTCATGGATCCAAAATTTTATAGAAGCACATAGATAGTGCAACGGTTATTACAAATTAATTGTTCGATACCTGATGCAGGACAAGATATACACCCCTATTATTTATGGAAACATTATTTTAGTAATAATTTTTATTTACGATTAGTATTAGGAGATTTTATTTGTGCTGCCTGTTTTGCACGTTTTTATTTTATTAATTGTGTTAGGAAGTCTCCAATTTTAGAAATAAGTGTTCTAGAGTATTTTTATTCCTAGTTGGATTAGGGTATGTTATTTGATTCCTAGTTGGATTAGGATTTGTTATTTCATTCCTAGTTGGATTAGGGTTACTTTGGCCCTATAAGTATCATTGTAAGCCTATGGCATATGCAACTTTTATTCAATCAATACAACTTTGAGAATTTTCTCTCTTTTCTTGTGGATTCAAGAACATCTCGTGGATTCGAGAACCTATCTCGTTTGGAATAGTACGTTAACTATTCTCTCGTGAATTCCGCTGCGTCAAGTGGTATCAGAGCAAGATCGTTTCTGGCTCGATGGCACCTAACAAAGTTGATGACACAACCCGTGACGTTGCTCAGGGGCTTGCTGATCTAAGGGCGACGGTGGAAGAACAACAAGCGCTGCGGCCGCTTAATCTTCGCCTAAACCAAGGAGTAGTAAGGGTTGAAGAAGATCGCGCGGTGGGAGTTGCCCAACGCCGTCCTCTTAACCAGGTTCAGGAATGCGCGGTGGGATTTGCCCAACGCCATCCCGGTACCCAGATTGTAGTTGGGAGACGCCCAGCTAATCGTGTGGATAACGAAGAAGAATCAAAACTTGAAATTGAAGAGGAACTAGAAGAAAAAGGGGAGCGAGTAAATTGTGTGGTGCAAAGGGTTCTGTTTGCACCAAAATCAGAGGATAGCAACCAGCGGCACGACATCTTTCGATCAAGTTGTTCGATCAACAAAAAAGTTTGTGATCTGATTGTGGACAATGGAAGTTGTAAGAATTTTGTGGCGAGGAGGCTAGTGGACCATCTAAAGTTGCCAACAGAACCCCATCCTTCACCTTACAGCATTGGATGGATAAAGAAAGGCCCTACAGAAAAGGTAACTGAAGTCTGTAAAATTCCTCTTTCAATTGGAAAATTTTACAAGGCTGATGTTATATGTGATGTTATTGAGATGGATGCTAGTCATGTACTGTTAGGCAGACCCTGGCAGTTTGATGTTGATGTGGTATATAGGGGTCGTGACAACACCTACTCTTTTATTTGGGAGGGCCGTAAGGTTGTTATGATTCCTTCCAGCCAAAGGGTGTCTGTCAAACCTAAATTAGAGCAACCATCGTTTCTAACTGATGATAGTTCAAAAGCTGAGTTTGCGATAGATTTTAAGGAGTTTGAACAGATAAACGAGGCTGTGATTTCAGTGCCTACCGTGATACAACCGTTGTTAGAGGAGTTTGACAAGTTAGTTACTGATGATGTGCCGAACAAGCTCCCTCCAATGATGGTTATTCAACATCAAATTGATTTGGTGCCTGGGGCAATTTTGCTCAATTTACCACAGTATTGTACGAGTCCGAAGGAGAATGAAACTCTGAGGGAGAAGCAGGAAATTGTTATTGTCATTGGTAATCAAGTTGTTGAGGACCAAGACAAATTTTCTCAAAAGGTGATTGATGCTACCACCTTATGTGATGGCTGTATGGTCAAGCCGACCCTTCTAAATGGCTCGATCATTGAGGTGTCAACCAATGCCAAACTGGTACAAAATCAAGAGAATTCGCAAAGTCAAGTTGACTTTGTTGATTTTCTTGGAGTGCAACGGTATGATTGGATTCTCAATATTCATCTATTGGATCTTATCAATCAATTGAAACATGCTGAGAAGATATCATTGGAAGTAATTTTTGGTGTGGAACTTTTTTGGAAGGAAATCAAGCTATTGAAGTACTCCAAGTATTTATTTATTTGGCATGGAAGATGGCAGGTTCCTAACGAGAACTCGAGGACGAGTTCTTTTGAAGAAAAGGAGAATGATGCAGGACAAGATATACACCCCTATTATTTATGGAAACATTATTTTAGTAATAATTTTTATTTACGATTAGTATTAGGAGATTTTATTTGTGCTGCCTGTTTTGCACGTTTTTATTTTATTAATTGTGTTAGGAAGTCTCCAATTTTAGAAATAAGTGTTCTAGAGTATTTTTATTCCTAGTTGGATTAGGGTATGTTATTTGATTCCTAGTTGGATTAGGATTTGTTATTTCATTCCTAGTTGGATTAGGGTTACTTTGGCCCTATAAGTATCATTGTAAGCCTATGGCATAGGTAACTTTTATTCAATCAATACAACTTTGAGAATTTTCTCTCTTTTCTTGTGGATTCAAGAACATCTCGTGGATTCGAGAACCTATCTCGTTTGGAATAGTACGTTAACTATTCTCTCGTGAATTCCGCTGCGTCTTGAGGTATCGATGCAGGACAAGATATACACCCCTATTATTTATGGAAACATTATTTTAGTAATAATGTTTATTTACGATTAGTATTAGGAGATTTTATTTGTGCTGCATGATTTGCACGTTTTTAGTTTAGTTTTGGTTAGATTTCCTTATTTTTATTTTATTAATTTTGTTAGGAAGTCTCCAATTTTAGAAATAAGTGTTCTAGAGTATTTTTATTCCTAGTTGGATTAGGGTATGTTATTTGATTCCTAGTTGGATTAGGATTTGTTATTTCATTCCTAGTTGGATTAGGGTTACTTTGGCCCTATAAGTATCATTGTAAGCCTATGGCATAGGTAACTTTTATTCAATCAATACAACTTTGAGAATTTTCTCTCTTTTCTTGTGGATTCAAGAACATCTCGTGGATTCGAGAACCTATCTCGTTTGGAATAGTACGTTAACTATTCTCTCGTGAATTCCGCTGCGTCAAGTGGTATCAGAGCAAGATCGTTTCTGGCTCGATGGCACCTAACAAAGTTGATGACACAACCCGTGACGTTGCTCAGGGGCTTGCTGATCTAATGGCGACGGTGGAAGAACAACAAGTGCTGCGGCCGCTCAATCTTCGCCTAAACCAAGGAGCAGTAAGGGTTGAAGAAGATCGCGCGGTGGGAGTTGCCCAACGCCGTTCTCTTAACCAGGTTCAGGAATGCGCGGTGGGATTTGCCCAACGCCATCCCGGTACCCAGATTGTAGTTGGGAGACGCCCAGCTAATCGTGTGGATAACGAAGAAGAATCAAAACTTGAAATTGAAGAGGAACTAGAAGAAAAAGGGGAGCGAGTAAATTGTGTGGTGCAAAGGGTTCTGTTTGCACCAAAATCAGAGGATAGCAACCAGCGGCACGACATCTTTCGATCAAGTTGTTCGATCAACAAAAAAGTTTGTGATCTGATTGTGGACAATGGAAGTTGTAAGAATTTTGTGGCGAGGAGGCTAGTGGACCATCTAAAGTTGCCAACAGAACCCCATCCTTCACCTTACAGCATTGGATGGATAAAGAAAGGCCCTACAGAAAAGGTAACTGAAGTCTGTAAAATTCCTCTTTCAATTGGAAAATTTTACAAGGCTGATGTTATATGTGATGTTATTGAGATGGATGCTAGTCATGTATTGTTAGGCAGACCCTGGCAGTTTGATGTTGATGTGGTATATAGGGGTCGTGACAACACCTACTCTTTTATGTGGGAGGGCCGTAAGGTTGTTATGATTCCTTCCAGCCAAAGGGTGTCTGTCAAACCTAAATTAGAGCAACCATCGTTTCTAACTGATGATAGTTCAAAAGCTGAGTTTGCGATAGATTTTAAGGAGTTTGAACAGATAAACGAGGGTGTGATTTCAGTGCCTACCATGATACAACCGTTGTTAGAGGAGTTTGACAAGTTAGTTACTGATGATGTGCCGAACAAGCTCCCTCCAATGATGGTTATTCAACATCAAATTGATTTGGTGCCTGGGGCAATTTTGCTCAATTTACCACAGTATTGTACGAGTCCGAAGGAGAATGAAACTCTGAGGGAGAAGCAGGAAATTGTTATTGTCATTGGTAATCAAGTTGTTGAGGACCAAGACAAATTTTCTCAAAAGGTGATTGATGCTACCACCTTATGTGATGGCTGTATGGTCAAGCCGACCTTTCTAAATGGCTCGATCATTGAGGTGTCAACCAATGCCAAACTGGTACAAAATCAAAAGAATTCGCAAAGTCAAGTTGACTTTGTTGATTTTCTTGGAGTGCAACAGTATGATTGGATTCTCAATATTCATCTATTGGATCTTATCAATCAATTGAAACATGCTGAGAAGATATCATTGGAAGTAATTTTTGGTGTGGAACTTTTTTGGAAGGAAATCAAGCTATTGAAGTACTCCAAGTATTTATTTATTTGGCATGGAAGATGGCAGGTTCCTAACGAGAACTCGAGGACGAGTTCTTTTGAAGAAAAGGAGAATGATGCAGGACAAGATATACACCCCTATTATTTATGGAAACATTATTTTAGTAATAATTTTTATTTACGATTAGTATTAGGAGATTTTATTTGTGCTGCCTGTTTTGCACGTTTTTATTTTATTAATTGTGTTAGGAAGTCTCCAATTTTAGAAATAAGTGTTCTAGAGTATTTTTATTCCTAGTTGGATTAGGGTATGTTATTTGATTCCTAGTTGGATTAGGATTTGTTATTTCATTCCTAGTTGGATTAGGGTTACTTTGGCCCTATAAGTATCATTGTAAGCCTATGGCATAGGTAACTTTTATTCAATCAATACAACTTTGAGAATTTTCTCTCTTTTCTTGTGGATTCAAGAACATCTCGTGGATTCGAGAACCTATCTCGTTTGGAATAGTACGTTAACTATTCTCTCGTGAATTCCGCTGCGTCTTGAGGTATCGATGCAGGACAAGATATACACCCCTATTATTTATGGAAACATTATTTTAGTAATAATGTTTATTTACGATTAGTATTAGGAGATTTTATTTGTGCTGCATGTTTTGCACGTTTTTAGTTTAGTTTTGGTTAGATTTCCTTATTTTTATTTTATTAATTTTGTTAGGAAGTCTCCAATTTTAGAAATAAGTGTTCTAGAGTATTTTTATTCCTAGTTGGATTAGGGTATGTTATTTGATTCCTAGTTGGATTAGGATTTGTTATTTCATTCCTAGTTGGATTAGGGTTACTTTGGCCCTATAAGTATCATTGTAAGCTTATGGCATAAAAAAACTTTTATTCAATCAATACAACTTTGAGAATTTTCTCTCTTTTCTTGTGGATTCAAGAACATCTCGTGGATTCGAGAACCTATCTCGTTTGGAATAGTACGTTAACTATTCTCTCGTGAATTCCGCTGCGTCAAGAGGTATCGATGCAGGACAAGATATACACCCCTATTATTTATGGAAACATTATTTTAGTAATAATGTTTATTTACGATTAGTATTAGGAGATTTTATTTGTGCTGCATGTTTTGCACGTTTTTAGTTTAGTTTTGGTTAGATTTCCTTATTTTTATTTTATTAATTTTGTTAGGAAGTCTCCAATTTTAGAAATAAGTGTTCTAGAGTATTTTTATTCCTAAAAAAAAAAAAAAAAGAAAAAAAAAAAACTTTTATTCAATCAATACAACTTTGAGAATTTTCTCTCTTTTCTTGTGGATTCAAGAACATCTCGTGGATTCGAGAACCTATCTCGTTTGGAATAGTACGTTAACTATTCTCTCGTGAATTCCGCTGCGTCAAGTGGTATCAGAGCAAGATCGTTTCTGGCTCGATGGCACCTAACATAGTTGATGACACAACCCGTGACGTTGCTCAGGGGCTTGCTGATCTAAGGGCGACGGTAGAAGAACAACAAACTCAGTTAATGGCAATTCAAGAAACGCTGCAACAACTGCAGTTGACTCTTCTCCGAAACCAGAGACCAGCAGAGGTTGAAGAGAATCGCGCGGTGGGAGTTGCCCAACGCCGTCCTCTTAACCAGGATCGGGCACACGCGGTGGGATTTGCCCAACGCCAACCCGATAACCGAATTGTAGTCGGGAGACGCCCGGCTAATCATGCAGATAGTGATGAATCAGAACCCGATTTCAGGTCTTATGATAATTTGCCTAAATTAAGTGGTTATGAGTATTTTGAAGATATTTTAGATTGGATTTTAGATATTCATGATTTCTTTGAATATGTGAGAATGCCGTCTGAAATAAGGTGGAAATATTTGTTGGCAAAACTTACGGGACGAGCGCTACGATGGTGGTTAGATTTGCAGGATAAGAGAGAACGATTGGGAAAGCGTCGTATTCGCGCATGGTCAAGAATCAAAAGACTTATGATGGAAAGATTTTTGCCATGGAATTATGAGCAGCTTTTGGAAGAAAAATATGAGTCAAAGCAACAACATACAATTCACACATCTGCCAATGTTGTTGAAGAAGAAGCTTTTAAAGAGGAGGTAATTCAAGAAGTTGATGATAAGAAAATTTACATTGATGTTGATGATCAAATTGATATTGATGTTGGTGATCAAATTGTTGAGGACCAACACAAGTTTTCAAAAGATGTGATCAAAGCTGCCACCTTATTTGATAACTCTGTGGTCAAGCCAGCCCATCTCAATGAGCCAATCATTGATGTGTCAACCATTGCTACAATGAGGCAAGATAAAGATGACCCACAATGGCAAGTTTCCCTTGTTGATTTTCTAGGAGTGCAACAGTATGATTGGATTTCCAATATTCATCTGGTTGATCTTATCAATCACTTGAAGCATGCAGAGAAGCTGTCGTTGCAAATATTATTTTCCGTGATGTTATGGAAGGAAGTAAAAGGGTTGAAGTATTCCAAGTATCTATTTTTTTGGCATGGAAGATGGCAGGTTCCTAACGAGAACTCGAGGACGAGTTCTTTTGAAGAAAAGGAGAATGATGCAGGACAAGATATACACCCCTATTATTTATGGAAACATTATTTTAGTAATAATGTTTATTTACGATTAGTATTAGGAGATTTTATTTGTGCTGCATGTTTTGCACGTTTTTAGTTTAGTTTTGGTTAGATTTCCTTATTTTTATTTTATTAATTTTGTTAGGAAGTCTCCAATTTTAGAAATAAGTGTTCTAGAGTATTTTTATTCCTAGTTGGATTAGGGTATGTTATTTTATTCTAGTTGGATTAGGATTTGTTATTTCATTCCTAGTTGGATTAGGGTTACTTTGGCCCTATAAGTATCATTGTAAGCCTATGGCATATAAAAAACTTTTATTCAATCAATACAACTTTGAGAATTTTCTCTCTTTTCTTGTGGATTCAAGAACATCTCGTGGATTCGAGAACCTATCTCGTTTGGAATAGTACGTTAACTATTCTCTCGTGAATTCCGCTGCGTCAAGTGGTATCAGAGCAAGATCGTTTCTGGCTCGATGGCACCTAACAAAGTTGATGACACAACCCGTGACGTTGCTCAGGGGCTTGCTGATCTAAGGGCGACGGTAGAAGAACAACAAACTCAGTTAACGGCAATTCAAGAAACGCTGCAACAACTGCAGTTGACTCTTCTCCAAAACCAGAGACCAGCAGAGGTTGAAGAGAATCGCGCGGTGGGAGTTGCCTAACGCCGTCCTCTTAACCAGGTTCGGGAAAGCACGGTGGGATTTGCCCAACGCCAGCCCGGTACCCAGATTGTAGTTGGGAGACACCCAACTAACTGTGCTGATAATGAGGAATCAAAACTCAATTTCAGGTCTTACGATAATTTGCCTAAATTAAGTGGTTATGAGTATTTTGAAGATATTTTAGATTGGATTTTAGCTATTGATGATTTCTTTGAGTATGTGAGAATGCCGTCTGAAATAAGGTGGAAATATTTGCTGGCAAAACTTACGGGACGAGCGCTACGATGGTGGATAGATATGCAAGATAAAAGAGAACGATTGGGAAAGCGTCGTATTCGCGCATGGTCAAGAATCAAAAGACTTATGATGGAGAGATTTTTGCCATGGAATTATGAGCAACTTTTGGAAGAAAAATATGGGCCAAAACAACAATATACAATTCACACATCTGCCGATGTTGAAGAAGCTGTTAAAGAAGAGGTAATTCAAGTTGATGATGAAGAGCAAATCGATACAGATTTTGGTGATAAGCCGAAAATTGATATGGATGTTGGTGATCAAGTTGTTGAGGACCCAATTGATTTTTCAATGGAAGAAATTGATGTTGCTAATTCATCTGATGACTCTATGGTCAAGCCAACCTGTCTCAATGAGTCAATTGTTGATGTGTCAACCAATACCAAGATGAAACAAGATCAAGAGTACCCACAAAGTCAAGTTGGCTTTGTTGATTTTCTTGGAGTGCAACAGTATGATTGGATTCCCAATATTTATCTATTGGATCTTATCAATCAATTGAAACATGCTGAGAAGATATCATTGGAAGTAATTTTTGGTGTGGAACTTTTTTGGAAGGAAACCAAACGATTGAAGTACTCCAAGTATTTATTTATTTGGCAAGGAAGATGGCAGGTTCCTAACGAGAACTCGAGGACGAGTTCTTTTGAAGAAAAGGAGAATGATGCAGGACAAGATACACACCCCTATTATTTATGGAAACATTATTTTAGTAATAATGTTTATTTACGATTAGTATTAGGAGATTTTATTTGTGCTGCATGTTTTGCACGTTTTTAGTTTAGTTTTGGTTAGATTTCCTTATTTTTATTTTATTAATTTTGTTAGGAAGTCTCCAATTTTAGAAATAAGTGTTCTAGAGTATTTTTATTCCTAGTTGGATTAGGGTATGTTATTTGATTCCTAGTTGGATTAGGATTTGTTATTTCATTCCTAGTTGGATTAGGGTTACTTTGGCCCTATAAGTATCATTGTAAGCCTATGGCATATGGAACTTTTATTCAATCAATACAACTTTGAGAATTTTCTCTCTTTTCTTGTGGATTCAAGAACATCTCGTGGATTCGAGAACCTATCTCGTTTGGAATAGTACGTTAACTATTCTCTCGTGAATTCCGCTGCGTCAAGTGGTATCAGAGATGGATGTTCTTCTACCGTCTCCCTTAGATCAGCAAGCCCCTGAGCAACGTCACGGGTTGTGTCATCAACTTTGTTAGGTGCCATCGAGCCAGAAACGATCTTGCTCTGATACCTCTTGACGCAGCGGAATTCACGAGAGAATAGTTAACGTACTATTCCAAACGAGATAGGTTCTCAAATCCACGAGATGTTCTTGAATCCACAAGAAAAGAGAGAAAATTCTCAAAGTTGTATTGATTGAATAAAAGTTTTTTTATATGCCATAGGCTTACAATGATACTTATAGGGCCAAAGTAACCCTAATCCAACTAGGAATGAAATAACAAATCCTAATCCAACTAGGAATCAAATAACATACCCTAATCCAACTAGGAATAAAAATACTCTAGAACACTTATTTCTAAAATTGGAGACTTCCTAACACAATTAATAAAATAAAAACGTGCAAAACAGGCAGCATAAATAAAATCTCCTAATACTAATCGTAAATAAAAATTATTACTAAAATAATGTTTCCATAAATAATAGGGGTGTATATCTTGTCCTGCATCATTCTCCTTTTCTTCAAAAGAACTCGTCCTCGAGTTCTCGTTAGGAACCTGCCATCTTCCATGCCAAATAAATAAATACTTGGAGTACTTCAATTGCTTGATTTCCTTCCAAAAAAGTTTCACACCAAAAATTACTTGCAATGATATCTTCTCGGCATGCTTCAATTGATTGATAAGATCCACCATATGAATATTAAGAATCCAATTATACTGCTGCACTCCAAGAAAATCAACAAAACCAATTTGACTATGTGGGTTCTCTTGATTTTGTACCAGTTTGGCATTGGTTGACACCTCATTGATCGAGCCATTTGGAAAGGTCGGTTTGACCATATGGCCATCACATAAGTTGGCAGCATGAATCACCTCTTGTGAAAATTTGTGTCCGTCCTCAATAACTTGATTACCTACATCCTTCAGAGTTTCATTCTGCTTCGCACTCATACAATACTGTGGTAAATTTGGCAAAATTACCTCAGGCACCAAATCAATCTGATGTTGAATATTTATCATTGGAAGGAGCTCTTTAGACACATCGTCAGTAACTAGCTTGTCAAACTCCTCCAATAACGGTTGTCTTTTGGTAAGGACCGAAATCACAGCCTCGTTTATTTGTTCAGACTCTTTAAAATCTATTACAAATCCAGCTTTTGAACTAGCAACAGTTAGAAACGATGGCTGCTCTATTTTAGATTTGACAGGCAACCTTTGACTAGAAGGAATCATAACAACCTTATGGCCCTCCCAAATGAAAGAGTATGTGTTGTCACGACCTCTATATACCACATCAACATCAAATTGCCAAGGCCTGCCTAACAGCACATGGCTAACATCCATCTCAATAACATCACAAGCAACCTCAGCCTTATAAAATTTTCCAATGGAAAGGGGAATTTTACAAACTTCGGTTACCTTTACTGTTGGGCCCTTCTTGATCCACCCAATGCTGTAAGGTGAAGGATGTGGTTCCGTTGGCAACTTCAGATGGTCTACCAGCCTCCTCGCCACAAAATTCTCACAACTTCCATTGTCCACAATCAGATCACAAACTTTCTTATTGATCGAACAACTTGATCGAAAGGTGTCGTGCTGCTGGTTGTTATCCTCTGATTTTGGTGAAAACAGCACCCTTTGCACCACACAACTTACTCTCTCCCCTTCTTCTTCTAGTACCTCTTCAACTTCAAGTTCTGATTCTTCTTCGTTATCCACATGATTAGCTGGGTGTCTCCCAACTACAATCTGATTATCGGGCTGGCGTTGGGCAAATCCCACCGCGCTTTCCCGATTCTGGTTAAGAGGACGGCGTTGGGCAACTCCCACCGTGCGATCTTCTTCAACACTTACTGCTCCTTGGTCGAGGCGTAGAGACTTCTGCCGCAACGGTTCATGGATTTCTGTTTGGAAATCTGTGAACTGCGTTTGTTGTTCTTCAACCTCTGCCCTTAGATCAGCAAGCCCTTGAGCAACGTCGAAGGGTGTGTCTTCTACTTTGTTTGGTGTCATCAGCCAGAAACGATCTTGCTCTGATACCACTTGACGCAGCGGAATTCACGAGAGAATAGTTAACGTACTATTCCAAACGAGATAGGTTCTCGAATCCACGAGATGTTCTTGAATCCACAAGAAAAGAGAGAAAATTCTCAAAGTTGTATTGATTGAATAAAAGTTTTTTTATATGCCATAGGCTTACAATGATACTTATAGGGCCAAAGTAACCCTAATCCAACTAGGAATGAAATAACAAATCCTAATCCAACTAGGAATCAAATAACATACCCTAATCCAACTAGGAATAAAAATACTCTAGAACACTTATTTCTAAAATTGGAGACTTCCTAACACAATTAATAAAATAAAAACGTGCAAAACAGGCAGCATAAATAAAATCTCCTAATACTAATCGTAAATAAAAATTATTACTAAAATAATGTTTCCATAAATAATAGGGGTGTATATCTTGTCCTGCATCAATACCACTATACACAACAAATTAAAGAATGATTTACTATAGTTTTTTGCTCCTTTTACATTGCTTTCTCGTCCGTATAAATTTCTGTAACATCCTAATTCAGACCAAAGTAGAACAAGACGACGTTGTCGGATCAAACAAAGACGGAACCAAATACTTTCTCCCATTATCACCATGGCAATTGTAGCTAGCACCGGTCGTAGGATCCACCAAGAGGGTACCCGGGTAGCCAGGGAATGCACCGTTGCCGTAAACCCCAGGACAAGCCGATGCAGCCTCCAATGGTGCCTCGGCGGATCCTTGGTAGAAACCATTTCCAAATGGGTTTGTGCAAGTCCCAGCCAAAAGGCTAGCCAAGTTGATCACCATCCCATCCATTCCGACGTCGTTGTTTGGTGTGATCAGGGGTGGGGTCTGTGGGCCGAACTCCGGTTGGAAGAAAGGCCACGCGCATTGGCCTGGACACTGAGTCGCCGAGTTGCCGACCCAGATGTAGGCATACTTGTGGCGCTTGCCATTTACCAAGGCACTACTCTTTAAAGACCCGTGGGTCCCACACGACATACAGAACCCCTCGACGAGGACGTCGGCGGCGGTCAAGACGACATTGATGGCGTACATCTGACCACCCTTGGATGCCAACTGCCTGATTTGTTTCTGCGTGAGGGATTTTCCGAGCGAGCAGTTCTCGTCGAGTATTTGGGTACCCAAATGGAAGGAGACTAATTTTTTCGATTTGGCCAGGGTATAATATTTATCGGTGGTTTGCCACCAGGCGGCGACGGATGGCTGGGGGGTCTGAGGCGGGGGAGAAGAGAGGGAAGTGACGAAATCGGAGACTATGGCTCGTTGGGCAGGTGTGAAATTGCCGTACCAGATGATATTGACAGAAGTTTGGCCGGAAATGAGAGAGCCATCGTGGTATTGAATAAGGGAACTGGGTTGAGGTATGAATAACTCAGTGAGTCTTCTGGTGGCGAGTGAGAATTGGAAGAGAGAGATTAGGAGCAGGAGTTGTGGAAAGAAAGATGACATTTTTCTATTTTTAATTGAGCTAGATCAGATAATGGATTTGGAGATGGAAGAAAACTGAGTGAGTTCTGATTTCGAGAGGGAGGGTAGTAGCTCTGATTTTGGGTGGGTTTGGTGTTGGTGTATGCAATAGAGGAGCAATGGTGACTATTTATACGGGGTGCATTTGATGCGGGTGAAGCTTCTGAACAAAGCCAACACCATTTCCGTAGCTGTTTTACTGCTAGAGAGAAAGAGAGACGCGTTTTAATACAGGAGGCAAAGCTAGCTGCAATTCCCACGCTCCAACAGGGACAGATACATATGTACAGACAGCGTACACATGGGTCTTGGGGATTCACTTTTGGGTTCCACATGGACGATCCGAGTTGTTCAATCATCTTAGAATGATTTTCCGAGGGGCTCCGCAAAAAATCAGCTCAATCGGACGTGTGTAAGTGCTTAATCCAAAATCTCCCCGTTTCAACGGCTCGGATTGTCCGTGTGGAACCCAAAAGTGGTCCCCGAAACTCATCTGTATGCTGTGTGTACCTATGTATCTGTACATATAGAAAGGTTCTTTGTCTCCACCACCGTTGTGTTTCTTGAAGCAAGTAGTAATTGAGTGGTGAAATCAGGGTAGGATATGGGCCATTTGGATTCATTAAAACAGGGAGTAATATTTGTGGTGAATATGTTTGGATACCACATTTTAAATATCACGTGATGTGTCACTATTTTATCAATAAAATGTGCCAACTTGTTATATAATGAAACACATTTTACAAATTTAATGGTATCACCTCAAAGGATATCCAAAATGAAGTATTCAGATGTGATCACAAAGACGGGCCTCTGCTTTCTCCTTGGGTTCAAATGTATCGTGGATGGTTCAAATTTAAAATAAAATGTAAGGGTTTTATTTTTAATCTGGACCATTGAATATCAAAACGGATGCTAGATGGGTTTGGCAGACCATGCCGACCCATGGGGGTTCATGATCACTGATAGGCGCGTGAAAAGCTTGCTTATCAGGCGCCTAAGTAGGGTGATTTGGCATGTTAGACGTGCGTTTTAAGCTTTATTTTCTGTCTAATATGTGCACGAGGTGTTTGTGGGTGTTAAGTGTATTTTGCAGGAAAATCGAGGTTTTGGATGCAATTTTGCAACATTAGAAGTCATGCACGTTGATCAGGAGTTGGAGGCGAACGGGTTTTGCATGGAAGTGGTCGAAAACCGTCGGGAGCGCTACCCCAATTCCTTGGAGCGCTCAAATTGGGCACAAGAAGGTGCAAAAACTGAACAGAGAGTTCTTGAGTGCTACACCAAAATGGGTGTAGCGCTACCGGTTCATTAAAGGCTACGGTCAACGAAGGTTCATCAGTCAACGCCGCACAATAGCTAAGCGGTAGCGCTATCAAGGAATGCCTGTAGCGCTACCGAGGTGGTTACGCGGCATATCAAACGGTGTCGTTCAGCATTAGCGCGAGGAATATTTCCGATTTTCATTTGTTTTCCCTGAGGCCGAGGTGGTTGCGTGGCATATCAAACGGTGTCGTTCAGCATTAGCGCGAGGAATATTTCCGATTTTCATTTGTTTTCCCTGAGAATTACTTAGATTAGTATATATACCTTTGTTTTTATCCAGATTAGGGTTCCACGAATTTTATCTAGACTATATGCTTTGAAATTTTCGGCTGCAGTTTCTGTTCTTCATTGTTCTAGATTTTTAGAATTTCACTTTCCAGTTTGGTGTTGCGAGTTAATAAACAAGTTCAGATTTTCTTTTGCAATTACGGTATTGTTATTTTTATTGTTTTCATATTTTATTCTCGAAGGATGCGTAGATCTAGGTTTAATTTGTTATCTGCAATCAATATAAGCATGAGTGAGTAGTCGCCTTGAGTGCGGCTGCGGGGTTAAGGCGCCCGCGTTTATACTAATCAATATTTCACCTCAGGGCCGAACTAATTCAATTTTCGAGCAATTTTAGGAACTAGAAACTTTTCTAACAAACAAACCCAGGCATTACCGGAATTCGAACGCGCACGGAATCTGGTGACAGGTGGTGCGCATTTGTTAGGAAGCCTTTCTCGTATTCTAAAATCAGTAAAAGAATTAATTGTGGCCCGAGTAAATATTGGCTAGGCTAAGCGTGGACGCCGGATTCCCGTAGTTGTGCTCTTTTTAGTTAATTTGCATTCAAGCATTAAACTAGCTCAGCAATTAGTTAATACATCTCATAAAACCAAAGGGTGGCTACCTAAGAGCCAGTTCAAACTGCACTTTTACACTTTTGAGTCAAGCACTCTAGTCGTCTCTGTGGTTCGACTCCGGTACTTCCGGAATTATTGTGCTACACTGGTCAAGAGTCCTACGCTTGGGACGCGTCTTCATTAGTCTTATTTTAAGTCACCTGGTCGGTCAAGCATTTTTGGCGCCGTTGCCGGGGACGACAGCGAGTGTTCAAAAAAAAAAAAAAAAAGGGTATAGAGTCGTAGTTTAGTTTTCTCTTTTAGTCAGTCATCATAGGTAGAGGGAAGAAGGGTTCCCCTCAACAGGACCCTCTTTATTTTCGTGACCCTACACGCCGTTTAGTTCGACGAGAACTGGGGTCGGGTCAGCCTGTGTCTCCTAGTGTCTAGCTCAGGCAGAGTCTATCCCCATTAGTGATCTTTTTATCGAATTACCTTTTGAGTCAGTCAGTGTTAGTAATCCACTTTACCAGTCAGAGTCAGAGTCGGAGTCCGAATCAGAGGTAGGTGATATGGCTGACCAGCAAGTAGTGCAACAGCCATCGTTAAGGCAACATCTTTACCCAGAGAGGTCCACTCCTGAAGGACCCATTGTGTTTCCTCGTGAGACACAAGAGGCACGAAATGCTTTCACTGTTAAACCCGGTGTCCTTAACAGCCTCCCTACTTTCCATGGGAGAGAGTGCGATGACCCATACGAACATGTGCGGACATTCGAGGGATTGGTGCGCAACATCGCGTCCAATACCCAATACGAAAATGCATGTCTCAAGCTGTTTGAGGCAACACTTAAGGATGGCGCATTATTGTGGTTTAGGATGCAGAAGCCTCAGTCTCTTACCACCTGGGCGCAAGTGCGCGATGCTTTCTATAGGAAGTACTTCTCTGAGGCTAAGTCTGTGAGTTTTAGGCATCAGATCCAAGGGTTTAGACAGGAGAGAGGTGAGTCATTTCTTAAGGCTTGGGAGCATTTTAAAGAGTTGATCCTCAGATTGCCTCACCATGGCTTCGAGAGAATTCAACTAGTCGAGTTTTTCCACCTGGGTCTCAATGCTGAGACCATCCAACACATAGAGTATTCTTGCAAAGGGGACGATTTCTTGTCCAAAACAGCTGACCAAGGGTGGGATTTCTTAGATGACCTAGCTGATAGGCAGAGAGCCTTAAAACCATCTGATTATGACCGAGCCGGACCTTCTGGGTCCACTATTGTCCCCATCACCATTCGTGACCAGCGACTTCAGGCTCAAGTTGAGAAAATGGCTCAGAGGTTAGAAGACTTAGAAGTGAGACAGACTCGACCAATTCATGAGGTTAGTGTGGAGGAAGTCTGTGTTTGGTATGAATGCAAAGGGCACATCGCAACCGCTTGCCCTGGGTTTCTAGCAGCAAAAGGGGCAAGTCAGTTTAACCAGGAGGAGGTAAATGCAGTTAGGACTTGGGATCCATATTCTAATACTTACAATCCAGGATGGAGGGATCACCATAACTTTGGGTGGTCCGATACCAGACCTGCAGGTGGAGGCCAAGCTCAACCCCTTGCGCTGCCTCCGCCACAGCAATTTCCTCAGTCCCAATCTTTCAGGCCTCCGCAGGGCCAAGTCATTCCTTACCACTACCAGCAACAGCCTGGTAGGGGAGCAGGTCCATCGACTCGTGGTCCTCCCCCAGGTTATTCGCAGATGGTAGACCGTGACCATAAGTTAGAAGAGAATGTCAATTCCATGATACAGTCTCAGATGACATTCCAGACTGAGACAAGGCAGCAGATAGGAGCCCTCACTACACAGATGTCCCAACTCACCGCTATCATTAGTCAAATGCAGCAGGAGAAGAGCAAGTTTCCAGCCCAGGGTAGTACCGCGGGAGCCCATTACTTGGGAAATTCTTCGGGTGCGAATGTTCATAACCAGAGTCAGAATCAGGAGGAAGCCAAGTCGGTCACCATTCTCAGAAATGGGAAAGAGATCGACAAGTCTATCCCGCCAACGCAAAAACTAGTTTCACCCCCGGAACCGGTTGATGCGCCGAGAGCAAGTCCTGAGAGTGTCGAGAAGTTACCTGAGGTGGTGGTGCCTGTTGACGCGGTCCCCACGACTCAAACGCCGCCAGCAAGACCGTTAGCTCCATTTCCCCAAAGGCTGGCGGTGAAGCCTAAGCAGAGCATGAACCATAAGATGCTAGAGTTGTTTAAGAGGGTGCAATTCCCTATTACTTTGATGGAGGCAATAGAGTCATTCCCCCAGTGTGCGAAGGTGCTGAAGGACCTTTGCACGACTAAGCGCAAGAATCAGAACAACGTGGTTCTGACAGAGCAAGTGAGCTCCATCCTTCAGACTGAGATTCCTGCCAAGTGCAAGAATCCAGGTTGCCCCACCATACCCATAGCGATTGCAGGTCAGACTTTTGATAAGGCATTGTTGGATTTGGGAGCGAGTGTCAATTTTCTCCCTTATTCAGCATTTTTGAGATTGGGCCTTAGGAATCTTAGAGAGACTCCTGTCACACTCCATTTGGCAGACCGGAGTGTTAGAGTTCTGAAAGGGGTGGTGGAAGATGTTTTAATCCGGGTGGGCGAGTTCCAATTTCCTGCAAATTTTATTGTCTTAGATATTAGCCCAGGTCCCGAGGTTTTAGAGAAGACTCCTATCATTCTAGGCCGTCCTTTCTTGGCCACCTCCAATGCCGTCATGAACTACAAAACTGGCAAGGTCCAGTTATCTGTTGGCGAGGAGAGAATGGAGGTGGATGTTTACAGTGTTAACACCTTAGGCGAGGATGATGAGGAGACAGAGGAGTTATGCTTGATTGACACACTTATTCAGGAGCATATTGACACCGTCCTGTATAAGGACCCTCTAGAGGTGGCACTTACCACTGAAGAGGTATCATTTTTAGAGTCAGCAGAGGTAGGCACTTTCCGTGATATGTTAGAGGTGGAGGATGAGTGCGAGGATTTATGTGGGGTCACTCATGACCTAATGTTTGAGCCCTTGGGCAACCCTCCGCCCAAGGTTCTTCCGTCCTTAGTCCAGCCACCCAAATTAGAGTTGAAACCTCTCCCGGACACGCTTAAGTACGCTTTTCTGAAAGGCGATGACACTTACCCGATAGTGATCTCCTCAACCCTCGAGGAAGATCAAGAGAGGAAATTGCTTGATTTACTGAGAGAGCACATAGGCGCACTAGGTTGGACCATAGCTGATTTGCATGGTATAAGCCCCACGGTGTGTACACACCGAATCATTCTTGAGGATAGTGTTAAGCCGTCTAGACAGCCTCAGAGGCGCCTCAACCTGAACATGAAAGAGGTGGTTAGGGCTGAGGTACTTAAGCTTTTAGATGCGGATATTATATACCCGATTGCCCATAGTGAGTGGGTCAGTCCAGTGCAGGTTGTGCCTAAGAAGGCTGGGGTCACAGTGGTGACCAATGAGGAAGGTGAGTTAGTGCCGACTAGGATTCCTACAGGTTGGAGAGTTTGCATCGATTATCGGAAGCTCAATGCGAGCACCCGGAAAGACCATTTCCCTCTCCCATTCATTGATCAAATTCTAGAGAGGGTGGCTGGTCGAGCTTTTTATTGTTTCCTAGATGGGTACTCAGGGTACAATCAGATAGAGGTCGCATTAGAGGACCAGGAAAAGACCACATTCACCTGTCCGTATGGTACTTATGCATACCGTTGCATGCCCTTTGGGTTGTGCAATGCGCCTGGTACCTTTTCCAGGTGCATGATGGGGATTTTTAGTGATATGGTTGAGAGAATTGTAGAGGTGTTTATGGATGATTTCTCGGTCTTCGGGGACTCATTCGATGGATGCCTCGAGAATTTAGGTATGGTCTTACAGAGGTGCGAGGAGAAGCATTTAGTGCTGAATTGGGAGAAGTGCCACTTCATGGTGACCCAAGGGATTGTGTTAGGGCACATCGTGTCCTCCAAGGGTATTGAGGTGGACAAAGCTAAGATAGACTTGATCCGTAATCTCCCTACCCCTAAGTCTGTCAAAGATGTGCGTTCATTTCTTGGACACGCTGGTTTCTACCGGCGGTTCATTAAGGATTTTAGTGCTATCTCCCGTCCGTTGTGTCAATTGTTGGCAAAGGACGCACCATTTGTGTGGTCTGAGGCATGTTAGGGGGCATTCATAAAGTTGAAGCGGAGTCCCGACTCCGCCGATTGTGCAATCCCCTGATTGGAGTCTTCCCTTCGAGTTGATGTGTGATGCTTCTGACTATGCAGTCGGAGCTGTTTTAGGTCAAAGGAGAGGAAAAGACCCGTGTGTGATTTCCTATGCGAGCAAGACACTCAATGAGGCACAAATGAATTACACGACCACTGAGAAAGAGTTGCTAGCTGTAGTGTTTGCCTTAGATAAGTTTCGGTCCTATCTGGTGGGCTCGCAGATCACAGTGTTTACCGATCATGCTGCTCTGAAGTATCTAATGACCAAACAGGATGCGAAAGCTCGCCTAATTCGGTGGATTCTGCTTCTGCAAGAATTCCACCTTGTCATTAATGATAAGAAAGGAGTCGAGAACGTAGTGGCTGACCATCTATCTCGTCTAGAGTTTGAGGACCCCACCTCTGATCTTCCCATTAGAGACTCGTTCCCAGATGAGCAGTTGTTCGCTGCTAATGAGTGCCCATGGTACGCTGATATCGCCAATTATTTGGTGACTGGGCATATTCCTTCTCATTGGTCTACCCAGGAGAAGCAGCGGTTTTTAAGGAGTGTCCAGCAGTACATTTTTGATGACTCGTACTTGTTTAAGTACTGCGCGGACCAGATTGTGCGTAGGTGTGTCCCCGAGTCTGACCAGCAGGGAGTCATAGAGTTTTGCCATAGTGAGGCGTGTGGGGGTCACTTCTCTGCGAAGAAGACCACCGCCAAGATTTTGCAGTGTGGGTTCTGGTGGCCCGATATGTTTAAGGGTGTCCACTTGTTTTGTAGGTCATGTGACCGTTGCCAAAAGCTTGGCAAGTTGTTTGCACGTCACGAGATGCCTCTCCGACCTATTCTTGTGCTAGAGGTATTTGATTGTTGGGGCATCGACTTTATGGGTCCATTTCCTATGTGTCATGGTTATGAGTATATCCTTTTGGCGGTGGACTATGTGTCGAAGTGGGTAGAGGCGATCCCCACTAAGTCTATGGAGTCGAGAGTCGTGCTAGAGTTTCTTAGGGCACATATTTTGTCAAGGTTTGGCGTGCCACGCGCCATTATCTCGGATCAAGGCACGCATTTCACGAGTCGGTCATTTGAGAGGTTGATGGGGGAGTTTCACGTCACTCATAAGGTCTCCACTTCATACCACCCCCAGACTAATGGGCAAGCTGAGTTGGCAAATAGGGAAATCAAGCGAATTTTAGAAAAGACCGTAGGTGTGACTAGGATGGATTGGTCCACTAGGTTGAACAATGCGTTGTGGGCTTACCGCACTGCCTACAAGACCGTGTTGGGTACCTCACCCTATCGGCTCGTATACGGTAAGGCCTGCCACCTGCCTGTTGAGTTAGAGAAGAAGGCCTATTGGGCCATTCAGACGGTCAACTCGAGTTTGACCGAGGCAGGTGAGCATAGGAAATTGCAATTGAGTGAGCTTGAGGAACTTAGGAATGACGCGTATGAGAATGCGAGCATTTATAAGGCTAAGGTTAAGGCGTATCATGATAGGAACATTCAGCGCAAAACCTTTAGGGCTGGGCAGAAAGTATTACTCTATAATTCGCGTCTTCATATATTCCCAGGAAAGTTGAGGTCCCGTTGGGATGGTCCTTATGTTGTTGTTACTGTGTACCCAAATGGGTCAGTCGATGTCCGTGACCCTAAAGATGCTCACGTGTTTAAGGTCAACGGACAGCGTCTCAAACCTTACTTGGAATTTTTGGAGGTAGGCGAACCCGATGAGGAGTTGGTCGATCCTGTTTATTCGGATGACCGAGTTGAGTAGGCATTGTTGTGGCCGTGTTCTGACGGGTAGCTCACGCGTACCATGCTCTTCATTGAGTGTGGATCCGATCCCTAGCATTAGGGATACCCATCATTGACTTGGGTTTTCATAGCTTCGCACGCCGCTATTGAAAGAAGGATCGTGTGCCCAGCCCCGGTTCGAAAGGGCAATTTATGTTTAATTGTGGTTGTTTTCAGTTTCAAAAAAAAAAAAAAAAAAATAATAATAATAATAAAATAAAATAAAATAAAAGCCAATAAAAAATTTCGGTCTTGTATAGCCACCCACTCTCCAATTCAAGTTGGGGGATGGGGAGAAAAGTATGACACGTGCGGCTGCGTGAAAGCCTGGTGGTGTTTATTTTTATTTATTATTTTTTTTCATTGTTGTGGCCCGGCTACCACATGCAGGCGGGACTGACATCATTTGTTGCCTAGTAGGTAGTTGGTTCTTGTTTTTTTTTGCACGGTTGGATTCTAGGAGCAGTTCTAATGCCGACAAGTGACGATAGTGGCAAATTCCCCATACATTGGCCGGGGTCCTGATGGTTGGCTGCCATCCGTCGGTCCATCCCTTTCCCTTGTTCTTCTAGTTTTCTGTTTTGTCTTCATGCTCTGAGGATAGAGCAATTTTCAAGTTGGGGGAAGGGGTGTACTTTGTACACGTTTGGTTTGGTTGAGCGTTGCTAGTAGTTTAGGGGTCATGTCTTTAAAATTTTTGGTTAATTTTTTTAGTCTGGGGATACGATGGTTATGCTTGTTTGTATGAGTTAGGTGAGCATGATAGATTCTTGTCTCGTTGATTGCCTATTCAATTTGTTCACATGCATATATCTGGCATTCCGGTTTAAATATTTTCCACACCATAAGCAGGTTTGAGTAGGTGCTCTCACATTGTGCACAGTACGTCCTTAAAACATCCCATGTTTCTTTGTTCTTCACTTTCCGCAGTTGCATAAAATAGTAGGCGTTTGTACCGCATATCATGATTTAAAATATTTTACATGCATGTGTGAGAGTGGGTGACGTGTTTAGGGGATGAAACAAGGCCATTTTTGCATGATTAGACCACTAAATATGTCCCATTGATCCCTTGCTAAACCAGTCCGTGTTAGTTCATGTGTCAAACTTAGGGGACCGGTGTTTGGGTGGCGTGTCAGTTTGGTGGTCCAACTCTGTGTTCATTTATTCATCAGAAATATTGTTGCTACGGAAAAAAATTTGAAGTTTGCGTGTGGATGCCATGATCTTGAAAAAAAAACCTAACCTTTAACCATAAACCCCAAACTCTTTTTATAAAAAAATAAAAAAAATAAAAAAAATAAAAAACCAACACCTTTGGCCACCAATAATTTCCCCTTTAAGAGAGAGAGGAAAGATTTTCTTTTGCAAAAAAAAAAAAAAAAATTGATGACGTCAGTAGCGCTACACCAAAAATGGTGTAGCACTCCCGGACTGTCTGCGAGAAAAAAATAAAGCCGATCTCTCTCTCTCTCTCTTCCCCACTTTTTCTTCTTCTTTCTCCATTCTTCTTCTTCTTCCTCCGCCCAAACCTCCATAACCACCAAAACCCTAACCTTCAAACTTCCATAACTTCCCAAAAACTTCACCAATCTTCACCAAAATTTGTAAAAATACTCCTCTCACTCTCCTTTACCATTCTACCTGATAAGCCCCCGAAAGTGTAAATAACGGGGCTTATCTCGCTCATTTTTAGCCCACACACGTGCATTTTGTGGCTTTATACGATTGATTTTGCGCGAGGTTGTGTTTTTGTTGCTTGTAGGAAAAACGAGAGAAAAAGACGTGTTTTGACGCTATGTTTGAACCAAGGGATGCCCGAGCACCCAAGGCCATGTGGGACCTCACCATCGAGCCCCGGGAGTCAAGGAACGAAGCATTGAACGAGACTCGGGAAACCAAAAGCCAAGAGAAGCCCGTAAAGTCAATCATGGGCTGAGCACTCTGGGTATCAATACCCCAAAACTGGGTATCAATACCCAGCTTTCTTAGCGAATGCCAAGAAAACACAGACTCTCTGGGTATCTATACCCCAAAACCGGGTATCTATACCTGGCGTCCTCAGCAGATGCAGAAAATCACAGACCCTCTGGGTATCTATACCCCGACGCTGGGGTATCTATACCCTGCTGCTCCAGACAGATTTTGTGCAAGTGGGTCGGCACTTTGTGTAACTTTATGGGGGCCCTATAAATACTACTTTAAGTCAGATTTTAGGGCATTCTTACACAGACACTTTCTCTCTCTACCTCCATTTTCATTTCTTTTGGGTTTTGCTCTACCTTCTCTCTAGAAATTAGTCTTCAATCTTCAAGAACCAAGGTTTTCTCCTTCATTAATGTTGTAAGCACTTCTCTAAGCTTTATGAATCCGTAGTTTATTTTCATTTTCGTTATGTTTCGCGTTTTCTTGGCATTTCTACGTAGTATGTTCATCTCTTCTTTGATTATGTGTGAGTAGTGTAGCAAGGCTTGGTCATGGGGTGATTAGCACCCCATGACTTGGGTTATTTTTGTTCTTCTCTCAAAATGAGCATTAAAAGTTGTTTGTTTAAGAGTTAGGGTTCAATTTTATGTATCAAAATTTAGTCTTGTTAATCTCTTTGATCTTGTGTAGGCAAGGGCTTGACTACTTGCCACACATGATGCTTAGAGCTATGGCATTCTAAGTGTTTGTAAAAATGCCTCAATGAACCCTACTCTTGATCAACCCCATTTTCTAGAATCCGAATGTGCCAAAATGTTAAATCTTCCGGTTAAGCATGTTTAACTACGTGGCTTAACCGTGTAATCTTGAGAGGAACAATGTAATTCAAGTCATGGGTGTTTTGAACCCCTTGACTTTGCCTTCAGTTTTAGTTTGCAAAACTTTCATTTTCTAGTTAGTTAGAGGTAGAGAGAGATTTTACCAAACAAACCAAACCAAAAGTTGGCTGTCTTAAAGCCCAAATTCTCACCGCAAGTCAAACTTCATGCCGGTCGCATTTGGTCCCTGTGGAAATCGACCCCGGTCTTGCCGGGTTACTATGCTTACGACAACCTAGCCCTACGCTTGGGGCGACGCTAACTACAACAAAGTTAGGTGTCAAGCATTTTTGGCGCCGTTGCCGGGGACCCAATGGTCCACCGAGCGCGAGTTTCGCTTGCCCGCTGTAAGTATTTCCTTCTTTAGTATAGTTTAGTTTAGTGTAGTTTACTTGTTTTTAATTTACTTGTTGGCTTTAACGAGGCGGCGGCATAGCCCCTCGGAACTGTTTGTGGTGAGGCGGTTGAATAACCCCTCCAGTCTGCTAGTTGGTAGTGTATGCACGGGCAGCGTGGTTACTTGCGAGACCCTCATAATCGCCGCTTAATTAGCATTGATACCCCTCCAATCGAAGCAATGGCGGACGACGATGAAGTTCCGCGAAACAACCCACCACCACCACCACCACCACGTCCGAGGACTATACGGGAACACTTGAACCCCGAACGCACTCCGCACACTTCGTGCATAGTCCTCCCCGACACTACCCCCGTAAATACTTTCACTGTCAAAACTCACCACATAAACTTAGTTCCTCATTTTTATGGGCATGAGCATGAGAGTCCCTACTCTCACATGAGGGACTTTGATGAAATTGTGAATACAATTGTGAGTCAAAACGGTCAAAAGGAGTCCGCACGGCTCAAACTTTTTCCATTCTCTCTAAAAGGCAAATCTAAAGATTGGTTCAATGCTTTGAAACCTGGGTCTGTGCGGGCTTGGCTTGATTTACAAAGGGAGTTTTTCAAGAAATTCTTCCCAGAGCATAGAACTCGTCATATGATGCAACAAATTCAAGGTTTTCAACAACAAAATGATGAGACCTTCTATGCATGCTGGGAGCGTTTTAAAGATCTGTTGATATCAGTGCCACATCATGGTTTAGAAGAACAAGATCAAGTGATCACTTTTTATCGCGGCCTTTCTCACGAGAGCCGAAAATTGATTGACACGATGTGCAACGGAGAATTTCTTGATAAATATCCCGATGGGGCTTGGGAGTATTTGGACCAATTGGCCGAGAACAATCGAGCCTGGGATTACTCTAAACCTTCTGAGAGGTCCCACCCGGCCCAAAGTTCGAATACTCCTGGACCGAGTGCTTCTGGTAAATTCACATTGGATGAGCAAACCGACCTACACCGTAGGGTCGACTTGCTTGCTAAAAAACTGGACACTTTGGAATTGAATAAAGTATCGGAGCTGGCCGCGGTGGCCCAAATGGAGGAGGTTTGTCATTATTGTGAGTTGGGTGGGCATATTTCAAAGGAGTGCCCCACCTTCGCCGCTTTCAAAGAGGCCCTACGTGGGACCGATCAGGCGGAGGTGAACGCAGTCAATCAGAGGTACGATCCTTTCTCAAACGTGTACAATCCGGGCACGAGAGATAACCCTTTGTTTAAATGGAGGGAACCCAATCAAGGGCAGCCCCAAAGGCCACCCCAGGCTCAAAATCAAGGTTTTCGACCTCCTCAAGGTCAAAATCAAAACCAAGGGCAAGCTCGGTACCCTTCCAATCAATACCCTCAAAATTACCAACACCAAGGCCAAAGCTCTAATGGACACCAACCCCCTCAAAAACGCTCATTGGAGGATACCCTCCAAATGTTCATGCAAACTCAATTGGTTGTCAACGAGCAAAATTCACATTCCTTGAGGGAGATTCAAAGCCAAGTCTCCAAGTTAACCACGTCCGTGGGGGTGCTTCAGCAAGAAAAGGGAAAGTTTCCCTCTCAACCACAAGCAAACCCCCAAGGTCTGCACTTTGCGAGCGCCTCATCGGGCCAAGACCCGAACACTCATGAGCAAGCAAAATCCATCACCACGTTGAGGAGTGGCAAGGAGATTGATAAAACTATTCATCCCACGCCGGTCACTCCTCCAATTTCATCTCCCGTTCTCAAGGCTCCAGAGTCCACCCCTACGGACTCCGAGCCTACTCAAGTGATGGAGCCAAGTGTTCCTATCTCTCCCATTCCGGCCCCTTATCCCCATAGGTTGAGGGTGCCGAACAAGCTGTCTTCAGAAACCGAGGTGTATGAACTTTTCAAACAAGTGAAGATTAACATCCCTCTTTTGGATGCAATTAAACAAATACCCTCGTATGCTAAATTTCTCAAAGACCTATGCACGGTCAAGCGCAAGCTCAACGTGCAAAAGAAGGTCTTTCTCACCGAGCAAGTGAGCTCGATCATTCAAACCGCCATCGCTCCAAAGTACAAAGACCCCGGTTGTCCGACTATTTCCATTGTCATAGGGGGTAAAAAGGTTGAGAGAGCGTTACTTGATTTGGGAGCGAGTGTCAATTTGCTTCCTTATTCGGTGTACGAGCAATTAGGTTTGGGAGAGATGAAACCTACGAGAGTCACACTTCAATTGGCGGACCGGAGTGTCCGCGTTCCTAAGGGTTTGGTGGAAGATGTCTTAGTCCAAGTAGACAACTTTGTCTACCCTGTGGACTTCGTGGTTTTAGACACTTGCCCTGTCACGAATCCTTCACAAGCACAAACACCCATTATCCTCGGACGCCCCTTCCTGGCGACATCCGATGCTGTTATTCACTGCAGAAACGGGTTGTTAAACATGACATTTGGGAACATGAAGATGGCGATGAATGTTTTTAACATTGGGACTCAGATGGGGGATGATGACGATGTCCACGAGGTGAGCCTCATAGACACACTTGTGCAGGAACACGTGGACACCATTCTTTATACGGACCCCCTTGAGGTTTGTCTTACCGCCGAGGAGGCGACATTTTTAGATTCTCCGGAGGTAGAGTATTTATACTCTCTTTTATATGTTGAGGACGTGTGTGGGACGGAAGTGTGGTCCCCAAAGTTCGAGGAGTTGCCTCCCATTGAGAGCAAAGCTCTCCCATCTAGCGTCCAACCGCCTAAGCTTGAATTGAAAACCCTCCCGGACGCTTTAAAGTATGCCTTCCTTGGCAATGGTGAAACATTTCTCGTGGTGATTTCTTCTTCCCTTGAAGGACACCAAGAGTCCAAGCTCCTTGAGGTCTTGAGGCGGCACACTAAGGCCATTGGTTGGTCCATCGCCGACATTCACGAGATTGATCCCTCGGTTTGCACAGATCACATATATCTAGAGGAGGATGTGAAGCCGTCCCGCCAACCACAACGTCGTTTGAATCCTATCATGAAGGATGTGGTGCGGGCGGAAGTGTTAAAGTTATTGGATGTCGGGATCATTTATCCCATTGCCGATAGCAAGTGGGTGAGCCCGATCCAAGTTGTTCCCAAAAAGTCCGGCATGACGGTGGTCAAAAACGCCAATGATGAGTTGATACCTCAAAGGGTGACCACCGGATGGAGAGTGTGCATAGATTATCGGAAATTGAACGCTAGCACGCGCAAGGACCACTTCCCTCTCCCCTTCATTGATCAAATCTTGGAGAGGGTAGCCGGTCATGCTTTCTACTGTTTTCTCGATGGGTACTCCGGATATAACCAAATTGAGGTCGCTCTTGAGGATCAAGAGAAGACCACCTTCACATGTCCTTTCGGTACTTTTGCGTATAAGCGCATGCCCTTTGGCTTGTGCAACGCGCCCGGAACCTTTTCAAGGTGCATGATGGGCATTTTTAGTGACATGGTGGAGAAAATAGTTGAAGTCTTCATGGATGACTTCTCGGTATTCGGAGACTCGTTTGAGTCATGTTTAGTGAATCTAGAGCGTATGTTGGAGAGGTGTGAGGAGAAGCATCTCGTTTTAAATTGGGAGAAGTGTCACTTCATGGTGACACATGGGATTGTCTTAGGCCACATCGTGTCATCGAAAGGGATAGAGGTGGATAAAGCCAAAATTGACTTAATTGCGAACCTCCCTACCCCTAAATGTGTGAAAGACATTCGGTCTTTTCTTGGGCACGCGGGCTTTTACCGTCGTTTCATTAAGGACTTTAGTGCCATTTCGCGTCCCTTGTGTCACCTCCTCTCGAAAGACGCACCATTTATTTGGACACCGGCGTGTGAGGAGGCCTTCTCCAAGTTAAAAGCTAGTCTCACCTCTCCACCGATTGTGCGTGCTCCCGATTGGGACCTTCCATTTGAATTGATGTGTGATGCGAGTGACTATGCTATAGGGGCCGTTCTTGGCCAAAGGAGAGGGAAAGAGCCGTGTGTGATTTCTTACGCGAGCAAAACTCTCAATGATGCTCAAATGAACTACTCCACCACGGAGAAAGAGTTGCTCGCGGTTGTCTTTGCCCTTGACAAGTTTCGGTCTTATTTGATAGGATCCCCTATTGTGGTCTTCACGGATCACGCCGCCTTGAAATATCTCATGACCAAACAAGATGCGAAAGCGCGATTGATTAGGTGGGTCCTTCTTCTTCAAGAATTCAATCTAATAATCAAAGATAAAAAGGGGGTTGAAAATGTGGTCGCGGACCATTTGTCTCGTCTTGAGTTTGAGGATCGCTCCTCAAATCTCCCTATCATTGACACATTTCCTGACGAGCAACTATTTGGTGTGTCTTCTTGCCCGTGGTTCGCAGATATTGTGAACTATTTAGCCACGGGCCAACTCCCTACCAATTGGACTCCCCAAGAGAGGAGGCGTTTCTTAAGTGAGGTGAAAAGATTCTTCTTTGATGACCCTTATCTTTTCAAGTATTGTCCGGATCAAATTATCCGGCGGTGTGTGCCCAATGTTGATCAACAAGGCATCCTTGTCTTTTGCCACACCGAAGCTTGTGGTGGACACTTTTCCGCCAAGAAAACCGCCGCCAAAATCCTTCAATGTGGCTTTTATTGGCCAACACTTTTTAAAGATGCGTTGGAATTTTGCACAACATGTGAACGGTGTCAACAACTAGGTGGTGTTACCCGGAGGAATATGATGCCCCTCACTAATATTCTTATAGTTGAGGTCTTCGATTGTTGGGGCATTGATTTCATGGGTCCATTTCCGATGTCATTCAGATACCTTTACATCCTTTTAGCGGTGGACTACGTGTCCAAGTGGGTTGAGGCGATCCCCACTCGAACGAACGACCACAAAGTGGTCATTGAATTCTTGAGAGAACACATCTTGTCTAGGTTTGGAGCACCACGCGCGATAATCAGTGACCAAGGGACCCATTTTTGCAATAGGCCCTTTGAAACATTAATGCGTAAATATGGTGTCACTCACAAGGTCTCCACGGCCTATCACCCTCAAACCAATGGTCAAGCCGAACTTGCAAACCGGGAAATAAAGCACATTCTGGAAAAAACAGTGAATCCTAATCGGAAAGATTGGTCAACTCGTTTGACCGATGCCTTGTGGGCCTATCGAACCGCATACAAAACTGTTTTGGGGATGTCCCCTTATCGCTTGGTTTATGGGAAGGCATGTCATTTGCCGGTGGAACTTGAACACAAAGCCTATTGGGCCATCAAACAATTGAACTATCGCATGCCGGAGGCCGGCAAGCATAGAAAGCTCCAACTCAATGAGCTTGAGGAAATCCGGAGAGATGCTTATGAGAGCACGTCAATTTATAAATCAAAAGTCAAAGAGTTTCATGACAAGAACATTCAAAGAAAAACTTTTCATGTGGGTCAAAAGGTATTGCTTTATAACTCTAGACTTCATCTCTTTCCGGGAAAATTGCGGTCACGTTGGGAGGGTCCGTATGTTGTGAATAAGGTGTATCCTCACGGTGCTATTGATGTTTTTAATCCAAGTAATGGTGATATTTCTAAAGTGAATGGTCAAAGGCTTAAGCCATTTTTGGAAAATTTTGATGTTGAGGAAGTGGTTGAGGAGTTGGTCGATCCCGTGTATACGGATGGCCCCTCCGCTTGATTCTATTTGCGCTTAATCGGAGTCTAGGAGACTATAAATCCTTGGAGGTTGAGATACCTCTAGCGTTAGCCGTGCTCGAACGGCTATTGGTGGTCCGGTATAGCCACCCGGAATTTGAGCTATGTATGGAGTACCTAGGATGTCGGAAGTCGAGGCAAGCAGTGAGATCGGGGACAATACCGTCCAGCAATGTTTGATTTTAGTGTCGAGCTCCATCGAGATTGTTTCAAAATGGAGTGATGTTGCTTGGAGTCTAGAGTTCTGGGGAGCACTTTTCATAAAAATAGAAGTGTTTCACTTGACTCGAAAGGGAGCGATAGCCTATTAGATGATGGCACCTCTCCTCGGGTTACACCCGTACCTCGTCTATATTGCCGGTCCGACTAATAGGGAAACACAGTCTTGAGTTTCGGGGAGAAAAGTAGTACCCGTTAATCGCGTGAAGATTTGTTTGTTGGGGACTCGGCTATCACGGAGCGAGTCGGTACTAATCATTTTCTCTTGATAGGTAGTTGGCAATTCAGTCTTTTGCAGGGTGACCACGCTACCGTACCAGCCTTGGTAGTTTGGGTCTAACTTGGTGGCGATTGCGGCATTCAGGAGCCCTAAGCAAGGGTGCGACGAAATGTCGCGGTTGTAAGGCCTACAAAGTCGTTGGGGATGGCCCTGTGCGACTAGCTGTGGTCCCACATGGGGGCCGAAGGAGGAAGCCTTGGAAGCATTGCCAATGACGAAGGGAGCAAAGTGATGAAAAATCCTCAAACTTGGTCGAGGTATCGGGTGGTTGATATTCCGCCCTGTCGGTACATTTTTGATCCTTCTCTCTCCGTACTTTTGTTTCTCATGCATTGAGGACACTGCACATTCAAAGTTGGGGGGAGTGGATTAGGTTATTTTTGTGTAATTCTCCCTCACTTAGCGTATTAAATTGTAGATGCGTTTCAAATGCTCAAAAGTTTTCTTAAATGGCAAGAGTTTGTTTGATTGCGTACTTTCTGTGCTAAACTCATCTCACGGACATGTGCATGAATGTTGATGAACGAATTTTGCGAAGTACTTGTGAGTGAGTCACCACTTCGAGTGTAGGTTCAATTTTTGCCGTATCCCATGCTTTTTGTTCATCTCATACCCTTTAGTTAGTTTATTTCATCTCTTGTTTATAATAAAGTTGTTTAATTATTTTTGTGCATCATGTTGGAATCTATATCGTGGTTTGGATATGATTCGAGGAAATTTTTTTTGTTGATTATACCACATAAGTGTCACATTGCACCCTATTTTGTGCCAAGTCCGTGTCCATTTTCATTGCAAACCTAGGAAACCGGATGTTTGGAGGGTGTGATGAGAAGTGATAAGGGTAAAAATGTCAATGTGGGTATTGAAAGCGAAGCTCGGAATATGCTCGGGTTGGTTCTACAGGTGGCATGCCAATGGAAAATAAGGAAATCAAGTTGGGGATCAGAAGCCCTAGGTATTGATACCTCTGTTTTTGGTATTGATACCTGTTTGGCCCCGAGAAAAATAGACCCTCTGGGTATTGATACCCTTGCGTCGGGGTATTGATACCCAGACTCTTGACCCTTTTTAAACCCTAAACCCCAGCCCCACTATAAAAACAAACGCTATTCTCTCTCTTCTTCCTCCATTCCCAAAACACACGACCTCTCCATCTATCTCTCTCATCTCACACAGAAAAACCCCAATCGGCTCTCTCCTCTGCCGATTCTACCATACCCCACAGCCTCCTTCTCTCTCTCCTCTACCGAACCACCACCACCTACCACCCAAAACCTCCTTCACCAAAACCCTCTTTTCTCTCTCGGTACCTCACAAAACCACCATGATTCTCACAGAAAACCCTAATCTCCATAGCCTCTTTTTCTCTCTCCACCGTGACCTCCATACCACCACATCACCTACTCTCACTCTCTCCTCTGCCGATTCAACCAAAACCCACGACCTATCTCTCTCGGTTCCTGACCAAACCCACCAAGGACCCCTCTCCACCTTCCATACACCATCAATCGGGCCAAGAGGAGTTCGAAATCAGTGGGTTGTGCGAAATCATCAAGGGTTTCTACAGATTCAGAGGTAACCCGATCCCCTCTCTTTCGGTACACTGTGAAGTACCAGTTGAATGTGGTCATAGTTTGTAGTGGTGATCTCTGTTGCGTGCTCTCTGTGAAAAATCTTTTCGTTGAGATGGTTGTTCGCTTACTGTAGTCTGTTGTTGTTGATACAAACTGGGGTTCATAAGTTCAATATGAGGTGTATTTGGGTCAATGTTGCTCTAGCTGAATTTGGGGTCTGAAAATCTGGGTTATGCTTCACTGTTTCGGGTCTGAACCATGTCGACCTGCTGGGGTATTGATTGTGTTTTCTTGGATGTTGCTTGTCTGAATTGCTGAATCCATTTTACCTATATTTTGAGGCTGCCATTGTTGATATCTGTTTGGATTGTCTGAATCAAAGTGAAGTAAGGGGTCGGTTGGTTGCGATTCGGTGGTCTGTTACGCCGTTAATCTGTTGTTGTGGGTTGGTTTGTTGAGTGGGAAAATTGTGTGGGCATTATGGCAAGGGGGAAAGGAAAAGAACAAGTAAAGGAAGTTCAAAAGCCTCCAACCAAGAAAGCGAAACCTTCCAGCTCCAAGAGGCCATTGGTTGAAGAGGAAGAAGTAGAGGAGAGGAACGATGTGGAAGATGGTAACCCACCGGCCATCCGCCGGACTTCCGCGCATGTAATTGCTGATAAGGAGTTGGACTGGAAAAATTTGATGCCAACCAGGGGTTTCAAGAATGAACGGCAAGTCGACATCTCGAAGATGGGTAAATTTCAATATGGCATTCGTCACATCTATCACAATGGCTTGGAATTCTGGACTAAACCCTTGGCAGGATACAATAAAAATGTTGTGATTGAATTTTACCAAAACATGAAACCCCTGATTGATATGGAGAACTCGACCAATCATAGCATCGTGTCCAAGGTTGGAAGGGTTAAAATTGTGATAACTCCTGATGTGATTGCTACATACCTGAATTATGTGCGACCTGCCCCCGGCACTTCTAATTACCCAATTGGTGAGAGGGAGAACCCGATTGAGTTGGACGACATTCTCAAAGTCCTCTACAAGGATGTGAGGGATTACACGGAGGGTGATCACATATCGGGAAAATTCAAAGCGGATTGTATTCTCGTTAACAAAGCTATCCATGTGAATCTCTACCCTCGTGGGGTGGACACCAAACCTACTGCCAAGGGGGCTGAGTTAATCTATGTTTTCATGAGTGATCAGTTTGCCTTTGACGCGGCCGAGTGGATTTTTCGCCAACTTTTGGATTTCAAGTTCAACGTCCCTAGCACAGCCCAAATGCCGTTCCCATGCATGATCACTGCCCTTTGCAAAAATGCAGGAGTACAAGGATTGTCTTATAACCACTTGGAGGAGCTGCGACCGGGGGTCATTAATAAAGGCACTTTCAATAGAAGCAAATCCCAGTCCAAAACCCCCTCGACTTCCAGGACGTCCATGAAAGTGGAGGAATTGTATACCCCGCCCGATGACAAGGCTAAACCTGAGGCATGGTATAAGAAACAGTTTCATCAAAATGCTTGGATCATCAAGGAATTACAAAAAGGGAAGGCACATCGAAAATGGGTCCGCAAGGAAACAAGAGGGATTAAGCACCGGGTGGAGTGGCAAACGAGAGTATCTGAGAGCATTACTGAGCACCGTTATGAGGCCCCTCCAGAGATTGAGGAGGAAGATAGCGACGACATTGGGGAGATGAATGAGGAGGGCATCGATCCGGGCATGTTCCGAGCAAACGAGTGATAGTCGTATGGTGACATGGGGTAGTTTCTTTAGTAATATTTAGTATCTAGTAGTTGGTTAGTCGAGTCGGTGGAAGTTAGCTTCAATTGTTTGTGGTTCGAGTTTAATTTTTGTAGGCCTTCAACCCTTTTTGATTCGGTGTTTAGTAGTTACATTTTGGTGGGTTGAAGTATGGTAGAAACGGTGGCCACGCGGGTAGATGGCCAAGCTACTATATGGCCACCGTTGCTTTTTGGCACCCCTTCCTCTTGTCTAACCACGGTCATTACAAGCTATTTAATTCCTCGTTGATCTTATGCGCGGTTTGTGATTCTTCATGATGCATCTTAGATAATTTCCGCACTTTAATATAACTTGCTTTTCATTTGTGAATGATTTTCGCAAATTGCACTCCAAGCTCAGTCTCATTAGCATGCGTAACCTGTTTTTGTCTTCGGTTGTCGCATTTTCATTTCGTGCTCGTCATGGGATATGTTTCACCTCACTTGAGTGTTATTCCTTGTTGTTGAGTGTTTAGCCTTGTGAGATTTTGGAATCGAAACTTGTTGTGGTGGCTCGGTTCATGCATGCCTTCAATAAGAGTTTGTTCAATGTTGTTCATGAGATGTGGGTGAGTTGAGTTGGCACTTCGTTTCTTGGAATAATTTCGAACTCTTGCTAGTTTATTAAGTTTTGAGCATGTGAACCATATCTTGATTTCTAGGAGGGATGGCATAGTATAATTTAGATTAGATTCATTTGTTTTGCTCGGGGCGAGCAAAGTCCAAGTTGGGGGGTGTGATAAGCCCCCGAAAGTGTAAATAACGGGGCTTATCTCGCTCATTTTTAGCCCACACACGTGCATTTTGTGGCTTTATACGATTGATTTTGCGCGAGGTTGTGTTTTTGTTGCTTGTAGGAAAAACGAGAGAAAAAGACGTGTTTTAACGCTATGTTTGAACCAAGGGATGCCCGAGCACCCAAGGCCATGTGGGACCTCACCATCGAGCCCCGGGAGTCAAGGAACGAAGCATTGAACGAGACTCGGGAAACCAAAAGCCAAGAGAAGCCCGTAAAGTCAATCATGGGCTGAGCACTCTGGGTATCAATACCCCAAAACTGGGTATCAATACCCAGCTTTCTCAGCGAATGCCAAGAAAACACAGACTCTCTGGGTATCTATACCCCAAAACCGGGTATCTATACCTGGCGTCCTCAGCAGATGCAGAAAATCACAGACCCTCTGGGTATCTATACCCCGACGCTGGGGTATCTATACCCTGCTGCTCCAGACAGATTTTGTGCAAGTGGGTCGGCACTTTGTGTAACTTTATGGGGGCCCTATAAATACTACTTTAAGTCAAATTTTAGGGCATTCTTACACAGACACTTTCTCTCTCTACCTCCATTTTCATTTCTTTTGGGTTTTGCTCTACCTTCTCTCTAGAAATTAGTCTTCAATCTTCAAGAACCAAGGTTTTCTCCTTCATTAATGTTGTAAGCACTTCTCTAAGCTTTATGAATCCGTAGTTTATTTTCATTTTCGTTATGTTTCGCGTTTTCTTGGCATTTCTACGTAGTATGTTCATCTCTTCTTTGATTATGTGTGAGTAGTGTAGCAAGGCTTGGTCATGGGGTGATTAGCACCCCATGACTTGGGTTATTTTTGTTCTTCTCTCAAAATGAGCATTAAAAGTTGTTTGTTTAAGAGTTAGGGTTCAATTTTATGTATCAAAATTTAGTCTTGTTAATCTCTTTGATCTTGTGTAGGCAAGGGCTTGACTACTTGCCACACATGATGCTTAGAGCTATGGCATTCTAAGTGTTTGTAAAAATGCCTCAATGAACCCTACTCTTGATCAACCCCATTTTCTAGAATCCGAATGTGCCAAAATGTTAAATCTTCCGGTTAAGCATGTTTAACTACGTGGCTTAACCGTGTAATCTTGAGAGGAACAATGTAATTCAAGTCATGGGTGTTTTGAACCCCTTGACTTTGCCTTCAGTTTTAGTTTGCAAAACTTTCATTTTCTAGTTAGTTAGAGGTAGAGAGAGATTTTACCAAACAAACCAAACCAAAAGTTGGCTGTCTTAAAGCCCAAATTCTCACCGCAAGTCAAACTTCATGCCGGTCGCATTTGGTCCCTGTGGAAATCGACCCCGGTCTTGCCGGGTTACTATGCTTACGACAACCTAGCCCTATGCTTGGGGCGATGCTAACTACAACAAAGTTAGGTGTCAAGCACTACCCGTACCAAATTTCTCCTAACCCACCAAAATTTCCAGATCAGAAAACCTAAAAACCCAAACTTTTCAACCTAAACCCTTCAAGTCATGGCATCTAAGAGGCAACACATTGGCAAGGGGAAGGCAGTAGCGGGGTCCTCTAGTGTTGTGGAGGAGATGCAACCGGGTCGGGCTAAGCGTAGGGACCAAGATCAGATAGAGAGAGATAATCAGGCGAAGTGGGAGGCCTCGATTAAGAAGAGGGGGGGTGAAGAATGAGAGACATATCATAGATGACGGGTTATGGCCCGAGAACTTCCCGCCATTTCAGGCCATCCGGGATCAAGGTATGAATTTCTGGTTTGAACCCAACCCGGGATTTAATACTACTTTAGTGGAGGAATTTTATAAGAATATGGTTGCTCCGGATCCGGGGACCTTTTTGACTCCGGAGGCACGGATTGTCTCCAAAATTGGTAATACCCCAGTGTTTATCGATGCCCGGGAGATAGCCCTTGCATGGGGTTATGTGAGGCCTACAAGGCCCATAAACTATCCTCGGCCGGAATCAGCGTTTAATGATAATGAGGTGAACGGGTATTTGTATGATGATCGTAGAAACGCTAGGATTCCCCATTGGCCCGGTAGGCTCACACAGGATTATCGGTTTATGAACCAGGTTGTTTGTTATAATTTGTATCCGAGGGGTAAGGAGGGTGCACCCCAGAAGTTCGTTGGTAATTTGATGTTTGCATTTATGGGTGAGGACACGGTAGGTGATTGGGCCAAGTTTGTGTTCGGGCAAATGTGTGATTTTAGGGACACCCCCACCTCTTTGAGAATGCCGTTCCCGTGTTTGGTAAGTAAGATTCTGAGGAGTAAGATTGCTCTGGCTAGGAAGTACCTCAGCAATGATCCATTAAACCCTAAGGACATGGATTCTTCTATCCTCACTCGGAGTAGAGCACAAGTGAGGGTTGCTGAGGGGTCGCTGCTTACTCCACCGCCAGCTAATGCAAGCACCAAGACTTGGCTCGAGAAGATATTTGGGTGTGTGACGTGTTTGGCTAAGAGCCATTGGAAGCTGAAGAGAGGGCAAGCGCAGTTAGCTAGAGATCAGACTGATATACTTGATAGGCAGCGCCATTTGGAGGCACGGCTTGCAGGACAGAATCCGGGACCTTTCCAGCCTAGGCAATGGGGGGAATTAGAGGTTAGTGATGACTTCGGGGATGTGCCGGCGGAGGAGGAGCAGTCTGATGCTAAGTTTGGAGGGCATGATGAGTGAGCACGAGTTGGGCATGGTTGGACATGGGTTGGAGTGTTGGTGTTAGTGGTATTTGTGTTATTTCATGTGATGTTTTAGGGTTTAAACTTTGTTATTTTTATGTGTTGTCTATGTCGGTGGTGAGACAGTAGTTCGTGAGTCGGTGGTTGGAGTCGAACTTGTTTTGTTTTGTTCTGTATGGTATCCGAACTTCAGTAGTGTTATGTGATATTCGTGTTTGTGTTTATCTGTGTTGGTGACGGCCAGTCTGGGTAGATTGACCATGAGCTTCTATAGGCCGTCACCCTTTGCATGTTGCCCCTTTATTTTGTTAACCATGGTCGTTATAAGCTTGATAAAGTCCTTAGTTGACCCGATGCACGTTGCTTAACTCTCTTGCATGTATGTGTTATTTTGAATTATGAATGTGTGGTATCTTGTTTCCGTGAGCTTTCATCGCATATCTTGGCGTTATTTTGACTGGCATGTGGTGAGTTTGTTTCAATCCACGTTAATCGCCAGGCGCCTCACATGGGATGTAGAGTGTTTCGGCGAGTTTGAGTGATATTGTGCCACGTGGGAGCATTTTATCTTAAACCTTGTTGAGGAATGGAATTATTTGAATTTTAGTTGGAGCATGCATGTGACCGAGTTATGAGTAATTGAGAGATGATATTTAGAAGTGTCCATTTGATTTTATACAGGTTGCATAACCCTCGTATCCCTTATTGAGTCGTTGTTTTTATTTTGTTGTTTTCGTTTCGTTCGTTACTAGGGACTAGCAACGCTCAAGTTGGGGGATGTGATAGGCGCGTGAAAAGCTTGCTTATCAGGCGCCTAAGTAGGGTGATTTGGCATGTTAGACGTGCGTTTTAAGCTTTATTTTCTGTCTAATATGTGCACGAGGTGTTTGTGGGTGTTAAGTGTATTTTGCAGGAAAATCGAGGTTTTGGATGCAATTTTGCAACATTAGAAGTCATGCACGTCGATCAGGAGTTGGAGGCGAACGGGTTTTGCATGGAAGTGGTCGAAAACCATCGGGAGCGCTACCCCAATTCCTTGGAGCGCTCAAATTGGGCACAAGAAGGTGCAAAAACTGAACAGAGAGTTCTTGAGCGCTACACCAAAATGGGTGTAGCGCTACCGACTCATTAAAGGCTATGGTCAACGAAGGTTCATCAGTCAACGCCGCACGATAGCTAAGCGGTAGCGCTATCAAGGAATGCTTGTAGCGCTACTGAGGTGGTTACGCGACATATCAAACGGTGTCGTTCAGCACTAGCGCGAGGAATATTTCTGATTTTCATTTGTTTTCCCTGAGAATTACTTAGATTAGTATATATACCTTTGTTTTTATCCAGATTAGGGTTCCACGAATTTTATCTAGACTATATGCTTTGAAATTTTCGGCTGCAGTTTCTGTTCTTCATTGTTCCAGATTTTCAGAATTTCACTTTCCAGTTTGGTGTTGCGAGTTAATAAACAAGTTCAGATTTTCTTTTGCAATTACGGTATTGTCATTTTTATTGTTTTTATATTTTATTCTCCAAGCATGCGTAGATCTAGGTTTAATTTGTTATCTGCAATCAATATAAGCATGAGTGAGTAGTCGCCTTGAGTGCGGCTGCGGGGTTAAGGCGCCCGCGTTTATACTAATCAATATTTCACCTCAGGGCCAAACTAATTCAATTCTCGAGCAATTTTAGGAACTAGAAACTTTTCTAACAAACAAACCCAGGCATTACCGGAATTCGAATGCGCACGGAATCTGGTGACAGGTGGTGCGCATTTGTTAGGAAGCCTTTCTCGTATTCTAAAATCAGTAAAAAAATTAATTGTGGCCCGAGTAAATATTGGCTAGGCTAAGCGTGGATGCCGGATTCCCGTAGCTGTGCTCTTTTTAGTTAATTTGCATTCAAGCATTAAACTAGCTCAGCAATTAGTTAATACATCTCATAAAACCAAAGGGTGGCTACCTAAGAGCCAGTTCAAACTGCACTTTTACACTTTTGAGTCAAGCACTCCAGTCGTCTCTGTGGTTCGACTCCGGTACTTCCGGAATTATTGTGCTACACTGGTCAAGAGTCCTACGCTTGGGACGCGTCTTCATTAGTCTTATTTTAAGTCACCTGGTCGGTCAAGCAATCACCATAACATTCCTTTGCATTAGAATTGAGGCAGAATAATTACCCTAATCTAAAAGTTCTGAAGAGATGGCCCAAGCCCAACTTTGTTGGTCTGAGATCACCTGTTCCAAAAATTAGGGTGTCTCTGTACCCAATTGTTTTGGGTCATTGGATTACGAGTGTTTTGTTTTTTGGTTTAAAATTGTCATGTGATCCAATGGCCGAAGATACACTGGAACAGAGAATTTTTGGAACGGAGTATTTGATTCCAACTTTGTTATTGTTTAGCAACAGTACAAGAAGGAGATTACAGCTTAGATAAAAAGGAGATTACAGCTTTGGTATAGTGCGAACTTTGGACTGGTGGCTCATTTTTAATTGACTTTTAGCCATATTTGAATTTGACTTTTGTCCTCCTTACAAAAAATATGGAGAAGGGTTTTCGAGGAAAGGACAAAGTGGGACAGGCTGGAGCCGCTGGGCACTGTCTGGGCTGGACCATCCCAGTTGGCACTCTGTCGTCCAAAAATCGAAATGCCGCAAGCATCCAGTTAGGATACATCGTTGAGGGGATGTTTTGGCTAAGTAACGGAGCGAGATATATATATATATATTTTTTCTTATTGATTTTCTTTTTTGCATTTATTTGTTCTGTTTTGATTTTTTTGGGAATTTTGATTCTTCTTGATCACTAAAAAGTAAAAATTTTAAGCAATATCTGTAAACAGTTTATTACAAATAAAAATAATAAAAAATATATTGACTTTTTGGATTATTTTTGTCTTTATTTACAAAAAACTTATATAATCTTTTAGTTTTTAAATTCTTCTCGTCTAAACGAACTAATAATCACAAATAATTAATGCAAAACTAAAAATTGCAAAAAAAAAAAGTGTTTCTTGGGCGAGGTTTCCTTTAAAGGTTCCGTTTGGGAGCCAAATGTGTACATTTTTTAATTGTTGTTGGAATATATTATTAATTTGTAGATTGTTTGTGAGATTTGCACAATAAATTTTGAAACATAATAGTATTTGGGAGGATAATATGAAAAATAGATTCTGAATTGATTTTATACTATGTTACAATTGGTTGTGTATTATGGTATTATTATGTGTACAAATAACCATTTTAGATTGATATTAATTTTAAAATCAATCTAAAATGTTTAAGTTTTTCTTTTTTCAGATTGATATTAATTTTTATATATTATTAAATAAAATATCTTTACAAATACTTTCATCTCAGGGCATCCACAATGGGCTCCTTAAAAATAGCTCATAAATTGACTCCTATGGTATACACATAAGCCTAATTGAGGTCCATTTTTCACTCCTAGAGCTTGTTAAATTTAAAGAGCATATGTGCACTCAATGGGCTAGCAGGTCTATTTTCAAATAAAATTATTTATCTTTTGAAAAATTCAAATTAAAAAAAAATTAAAAGGGTTTGGGTCCCACTTGGACCTAGCTACCTAAATTAAGCTAAAGGTTTAGGAGCCATTAGAACCTTGTATTGGGAGCCCGTTAAAAGCCATAATTGATCAAATGGCTTACTAAATTTTAGGAGTCTCACTTAGGAGTCATTTTAAGAACCTACCGTGGATGCCTTCATAGTTAAAAGTCTCTATTTTTTAAAGGGAAATGCTACAAACCACCCAATGGGTGGTGAATGAGTGAGGAAGAAGACAAGAAAAACACAATTCCCAATGCAATTTTATCACTTTTTCAGCCACTTTATGCATTGGGAATTGTGTTTTTATTGTCTTCTTCCTCACTCATTCACCACCCATTGGGTGGTTTGTAGCATTTCCCTTTTTTAAAACCAGAAAGTCTTAAATATTCCTTAACTTGTTCTAAAGAAGTAACAAGGGGGCAATTTTTAAAATATGAAAAAGAAAGTCTTAAATATTCCGTGGAGTTATCTTCTCTCTCTCTCTCTCTCTCTCTCTCTCTCTCTTTTGGGCATTTAGACTCATAGGCTCTGTTCGTTTGCTTGTTTTGGGCAATAATTCTGAAAATTTCTCAAAAACATAGTTTTGAACACTTCTTAAAATCCATGTTCGCTTCCATATTCTGAAAAATGTTTTCAAAATAAATTTCAAAACTTCTGTTCGTTTTGATTTTTTATTTTTATTTTTTTTAAATAATAATAACATGAAAAAACAATTCATTTTTTTTGTTGCTTAAAAAAACTAATAAAATGACTATACTTTAGTTTTCCGTTTCATTTTTTTTCATTTTGGAGTTGATTAGGCACAAACAGGGCAACAATACGTTTTTTTTTTCTTTGCGTAAATAGGGCAACAATACTTCAATACAACAGCAGCACACTCTGGACAGTGGCTGCCCAGAACTATGGAAAATTGGGCAGCATTTTGCTAGAATTTGGCAAGCCCAGAACAACATATATCCAATGCACAGAATGCATGAGTGAAACCCATCTAAGCTAAGCATCAACATGGAAAGCAAATCTCTAGCATGTACATGCAGCTAGCACTGGATTTGCTTGTACAAATAGCAAACCAATGCATTACCAGAGTACTCGATTTGCACTGATCACAGAGTTCAATCACAAGATGGCAGCAACAGCAACAAAATAAGTAGAAACAGTAGTAGGAAAATAGTTACAGCAGCATCAAAGCAGTGGCAGAACAGTTCAACACTGGACAGTTACAGTAGAAAAGTTCCATGTATGGTATAACCTCTGGTAGAAAAAGACACACCCCATTCAGAACTTCCAAGAATATGACAAAGATTTCACCCAATTTCACTAAAAGAACAAACCAAAAACAATAAGGAAAGAGTAGACCCATAGTGATAGCAATAATATAGTTCCAGCTACATACTCATAGCTAAACTTGTTCCACCTACATAATGATAGCAAGAAAAGCATGAAAACTAGTTCCAGCTACATACTAAGTACCAATTACACAATCCAACTAATTTGAAAAAAGAAAAGCATGAATCCAGGTACATATTTTTTCCTGCATCCAATTTGAGCAGAAGCAACAACCCTTTGACCATCCAAATTCCGGAATCCCCTAATGTTAGCAGCAACGAGAAAGTACCAACATGGCTGCATCCAATAGATCCCAGGAAGTTAGGAATATCAAACAAAAAACATGACCATTTAGTTTCTACCATGCATGTTCTATATAAGAAGAAATGGTCAAAATGGCTGACCATTTAGTATGCATCCCATAGTGCAACAACAATTTGGTCCCGCCTAGTTGCCATTTGCTGTAAAGCTTCGTTGGACATATTCACTCCTTCCAACTCATCCTCCCCCGCTTCTTCATTGTCACTATCACTATCCTCCTCCTCATCATCGGAATAAAAAAAAGAGTCCCTCCCACGGTGGATTAGGATAAAGTTATGAATTACACAACAAGCTGTCACAATTGTCGGTTGTCGCACTGGTGGATAAGAGGGCATATTTTTCAATATTTGGAATCGCTTCTTCAATACCCCAAAGGTTCTTTCAATAACATTCCTCAACGAGGAGTGTCTATGATTGAACAACTCCCTAGGAGAGTTGTAAACACCATTGGGACCATTGTATTGATTCAAGTGATATCGTTCGCCACGATATGGAGCTAAGTACCCCGGCATATTTGTGTATCCAGCATCAACCACATAATACTTGTCTAAATCGAATAACGGTTAGTGAGTACTTAAAATCAATTTTTTTTGGGCTATCTTATATAACAAAATTGAAGATGTTTGTACTTACTTATGGGGGGGTGCGGAAATTCTAGATTGGGCCTTGTAAGCGCAGCTAAAAACACGCGTGAATCATGGGCGCTACCTTCCCAACCAGAGTAGACGAATGTGAATTTCATGTCAAAAGAACATGCTGCCATCACGTTTTGAGTTTTGGTGACCTTCCTTCCACGGTATGCTGTTTGTTGGTTGGCGGGCACCCAAGCTTCAATGTGTGTCCCATCTATAGCCCAATACAATCCTATACAAGTAAAATGAAACAAGATTAAACAAAAAAAACAACAATCAGCCTTCTCATATGGATGCTCAAATCTTTTGCATCAGGGTGTGCCTACAAGTCACGAAATCAAGTGCTAAGGGAAAGTTTTACAACATATACAAGTAAATGATGGGAACATGCGTGCTAACTAGGGTTGCCTAAGGCGGAGATACCTGAATGTAAAGCTTCCATTGGATGTCCGACATGGTGACCGTTTCTGTTTCCGGATCCCACCCTACCCCCGTCTCATTGTCTTTAAGCTCTCTAAAAGCCCTATACCCCTTTTTCAACCTCACAAACTTTCCCTGTAGTTTTTTCACAGTATATCCCCTCCTTCTCAACCTCTTCTCCATCTCCACCTCAATAGAGTGCCATTGCTTAGCTGTAAAATTTCTGTCAATCTTACTACTTGTTTGTCCCTCCTTCTTCACCTCATCAAGCAAGATATTTATGAAAGTACTCGTAGTGTTGTACCCCCACATTCCCATATCCGCCAATTCATCATCCATTCTAGCCTAATTTTAAAACAAATCTATCACCATCATGGAACAATCAAACAATAAAACATAGAAAGATTGGGGTGTTTGGTAAACTGTATATGCCCAACAAAAATTTTATTATTACTTTTTTTTTTTGATTTTTTTGTTGCATTTTAGCTTTTCAAATAAAACAGTATACAGAACCTCTATTTTTTTTTTTTGTTTGCCATAGTTTAAGTTTGTAGTTGCAAACTAGGTAAAAAAAAAAACAGAAATAATTAACAAGCACGAAAAATATGGTAGAACCACTACCTAATAGTAGACAATAGCAATGGAAATTGAAGACTAAAGAAGAGAGATTAACCACTGCTATGCTATTTTCGCCTACGCAAGATTCTTCTGAAGGAACTTCTGAAGGAACTGAAAGAGGCTGGCGTTTCCTCTTCTTGCTTAGATCCTTCGTAGGAGGTGTCTTACAAGTGATACATTCAGAGGCTGAAAAAAAAAATAACAAATATCAAATTAATGTAACCAAACAAACAAAACAAAGAAAGAGATTGAAAACCATTGTGTGTATGATGTTTCCTGCACCTCTAGCTTGCCGGATTTTAGTTTGCCTAAGTACCCATCTTCCGCATTGTCTGATGTCTCCCCCAACCTTCTCTGTGGTGGACTTTCGAGTTCTCTTAACCTGGGTTTGGAGAGCTCATTGCTTGCCCATTTTATAGACCAATAACTACCATTGGTTGCACTATATGTTGAAGGCGAGATCCAGTAGTTCTTCCACACGATTGATTGGTGTTCTTCCGAAGGATTGATTGGTGTGACTATAGAGAACAGATCGTACTTTATAGCTGTGGGAAGGTGAATTATAGCACTGTCCAGGATCCAAAAATAAGATCTGGAGGACTGAGGAATCGTATAGAGTAGTAGATCAGAGAGAAATCAGAGGTAGTGTTGAATGCGTTGAAGGAGGGAGTAGTTCGAGTTCGGCGTAGAGTAAAGAAGAGAGAGGGAGTACTGATGTCTCCTCTGTAAAAGGGAGAAAGAAGAGATAGGAAAGTGGTTAGGGTTTGTATTGGACTGTTGGACAAAGAGGTTCTTTGGTGTATTTGGCGTCACCGACATATCCATCTCTACACCGGAGATACTGCAAATCTCTCTCTGTAAAAGAGAAAGAAAACATGCTTGTGGTGTTGAGAAATAATCTCATAGTTTGAGCTCACAACTGGTATTCTAAACATTGGACCGAACATTTTTTTGGGCTTGTTAGCCCAGAACACGTTTTTAAAGAGCCCAACCGAACGGGGCCATAATTTTTAATAAAACAAAGATTATACAAGAGAAATTTAATTTGGCATCCCATACAAAAAAGATTGTTATGATCCCACCCCATGTAGTTTGAATTGTTATGATTTCATCCTGTAAAATGATTTCCGGACAATTGTGCCCTTATTAGGTACTCCCTCCATTCCAAATTAATAGTCCACTACGAAAAGTCATGTCATTTTTCAAATCAAAAGATGAGATACTTCCGTGCATCATTTTTTGAGTTTTTTTGCACCAAATTAAAGTACTCGTCGAGTACTTGTAGACACCCCGATTTTGAACCCGAGATGCACTCGAGAATTCCCGATGATGAATCGGACCAATCATGATTACCCGAAACTTGTGAAAATGGCTTGAACTTAATTAAAATAAACCAAACATCACCAAATAACCCAAAATAACCTAAGCATTGTTAAACCAAGTTGAACCACCAACTTGCCACCAAGAGCCTTGAGCGCTCAAGCTTGAGGCCTTGAGCTCTCAAACCCCTGAGAAGCACCTTGAGCGCTCAATCCTATGGGTTTAAGCGCTCAACTCTGATCCAGTCAGGAATCTGCAGAGTATCTCATCATGAGATTTTCTGCATGGGAGCGTCTGGGGTGATCTTATACGATCTTCATACGTATAATACACTCTAGGTTCACTCTAATCTACTCCTAAGTCTACCCCTAACCCATCCCAAATACAAAACCCACTCACTCTCTCTCTACACTTCCCTCCCACTCACTCTATTTAAACCAACCATCACCTCTGGTTGTGGGGTTACAAATTCAGATACTTCAGCTCTCTCTCTCTCTCAACCCCTCCTGAGATCACTCTCTCTCTCTCTCTACAACTCCACCTCATATCATCAAATACCACCCACAAAATCACTTTTCAAGCTCCAAATACCATACCCATCGATCATCCATTGATAAATTAACCCCACACATTGTATCACCTATCCAGAACACCAACAAAAATACCCGTTGTTGTCCATCCCCAAACCCACACTCAAGTTCAAGCCTTTGAACAAGTGAAAAAGGTAGTTAAACATGTGATTTACTCATTGTTTTGGTCCTTCTGAGGGAGGCCAGTGAGTTCAAACAAGTTCTCAATACTTGTATTGAACTCACAAAGGTCTAAAAGTTGTCTAAAAACACTTCAAAATTTGCAGTTTCAACATGGGTTGAGCGCTCAAGCCTCAGGCCTTGAGCGCTCAAACCCAGTTCTGGGCAGTTTCTGTTTTGATAATTTTTGAACTTTCTCTTGGCATTGACCATTATTTAACAGTTATTTATGCTCATGTAGTCCTTAAAACAGCTCATTTTTACCTCAAAATCGCTTGCATGGGTATAGATTAACCATTTTATGATGATCAAGCATTAAAACCTTGAGAAAGTCTTGTATTTGAGTGCAATACAGGGGCTGTCCAACCTCCTAAACCTTTGTTTTATGCATTTGTGGTCCTGAAAATCACTCAAAATCTATTTTCAAGTCAAAAACCAGAAAGTCATATGATGGATTGAGCGCTCAAGGTCAAACCTTTGAACGCTCAAGCTGTTCTTGGCTGATTTGTGCTTTCTTGGTTGATCCAATGATGGATCATGGTCTAACTTCTTTCTGGTATATGTGTGCTGTTATATAGTTGCTTATTATCTGGATCTCTCCCTCATATATTCGTTTAAGTGTTTTCCATTGTTGATTTATAGTGTTCTTCTTCTTTTCTCATTCTTTGAAAGATCGAAGCTTTGTTTTCTAGTTTGTCTCTCCACTAAAAAAGGTTTATTAGTGATTGATCTTGCAAAAAAAAAAAAAGGGGCAAAGGAGTAAGGAAGAGACTTAAATTCATAGAGTCCAGGAACTGGATTGAGCTCTCAATGTAAGATCCTTGAGCGCTCAATCTGGTCGGGATGGGTTTGAGCGCTCAACCCATTACCCTTGAGCGCTCAATCCCTATTCTGGGATCCAGATCATAAGTCAGTTTGTTGAGTTTCAAGTTAATAATTCCTTGAGTTATTGTACAGTTTCTGTTGTGGTTTATTTCTGTGAATATTTGTAGTAGTTCTGTTTATTGTTATCGTCATTCCCCATGTAGATTACATGCACGAGCATCCACCGTAGATTCATATCTGTCGTATATGTGTTGTTAATACGTGATTCCCATCCCCGATTCCCTATTTTCGTGATTAAATTAAACTTCAAACATTTCCAAAATCCCACAAAATGTTGAGTAGAGACCGGTTCACGGACCGGGCGAGAGGGGTGCCGTAAAACCCTTCCCCTCTCGTAACCAAACCCCCGAATCCGAGAAATCTTTGGTTCCGCAATGATCAGTGAAATCTTTTTCAATGGGCAAACGAGTCATTTTTTATCGGTTTCTCGGGTTCGGACCTCAAATCCGGGTGGCGACTCTAACAATCTTCAATCTTTTCAAACGCGAAACCGAACCATTTCCGGTGGCCCGTCCACAGTACCGCGACTCTAACAATCGTCAATCTTTTCAAACGCGAAACCGAACCATTTCCGGTGGCCCGTCCACAGTACTTTAATTTGGTGCAAAAAAATTCAAAAAATGATGCCCGGAAGTTCTTCATTTTTTTATTTGAAAAATGGTAAGAGAGAGAAAGTGGGGCTCTTATTTAGGAACGGAGGGAGTATTTAATTACTAATATATATATGTTAATAATCTTTTTCAATATTAATTGATAGGACCGGAAAATCCGGTGCACCAAATCATCCTATAAACATCCCTTGACTGGATTCTTTTAAATGTCAATTAGGAGTCCTAATATCTCGGTTTTCAAATCAAAAGTTATATCTTTTCCTTTATTGGTTTTTTCAATCTAGCCGATTGTTTTCCTTAGTTTAAGCTCTATTTGAATTTCAAATGATCCAGTCCTACTCAATACTAGCTCGGCAACTTATACATCAAAACCAGTTTGAACATTCATGTTCGAATAATTCATTTTATCACGCCAGTCGTGGGATCCGAAAAGTTGGAATTCAACAATTCCTCAACCGATTTGTCTTCGTCAGTAATGAAAAAGGTATTATATATCACCATTGTTTGGTTTTTTTTTTGTGATACAATTACGGATCATGAAGCCCATTTCGATGGATGAAAAAAGAAGAAATCATCATTACACGTTAATACTTGAGTGGGATTTTTCACACAGAAATTATGATATTCTATTTCACCACATTTGTCACACAAAAATCATGATATCCTATTTCATCGTCAAATTTTAATGTTGCCAATTATTTCGATGCAGTTTTTTAGTTGGTGATGGAGGAAGAATTGGTCCTGGTATGCAAATATGGTGACAAGATCTGTCTTGTTATGATTAAAGGCGGGATGAATTTCAGAGCGGTTATGGACAAGATATGTAAGAGGTGGCCTGATTTGGATCCCGAAACACTCATTATGAGTTACTCACTTATCATGTTACATCTGTCAAGATCCACTGCCACATTCAACACTTTAAAGCACAACAACAGTTTTAATGTGGAATATTTATACACCATATTTCCTGTATCATGGTTACTTGTACTTAAAAAAAGAAAACCTAAGCATTATAGTGAACCAATTTGTTTAGCATTTTTCCCTTGTCAATACTTTCCATTTTCTGCTACATTTGAATTTTTCTGAAAGAACTTTGGGGGATCACTTTGAATTCCCAATTTCGCTAGGATGTTAGCCTTTTCCAGTAACACACAGCGCGAGTTTGAGTAATCATGAACCAGCTTCACTACAAAAAGGTGGAATCCCATACTAAGGAGGAGCAGTACCATATTTTCAATCGAATCTTCAATTTGGAATGACAAGAAAATAAGGCCACACTGAAGTACCATGTTTCCTGTTGTAAACATGGTAAACTAGAGTACCATATTTCCTATACCACTTCAAGCAAGCAACTTGAATTGTACCATTTTGGGGCAGGTGGTAGTCAACTAATTGAATAGTGGTGGATTCAGTTTCTAGTAGTCAAGGCTAGTGGACTCCAGTTTTACAAACATGGGCTTTTATTAAACCATTTTTCAGCCGTAGCCCATATGAGTAATAGCAACACTTAAAGTTGGAAAAATCTCCTATGGTACAATGATACACCATAACTTCACTTTCAATGACCAAAAAAATGGTAGAACAGTGTTCCATTTTTTCCACAACATCAGAAACATGCCATCTTAAAAAATAATAGATAATCTTGGTACATTCAAAAACCATAATCAATTCAAGTAGAAAGAGATTGAAAGGTCATTGGTTTCACGCTATTTTTTACATCCCAAACAACTAATCTTCAATGTTTAGCCAACCAAAAAGAAAAAAAAATGAATAATGAAGACGCAAATCTTCGATGCATCAAAACGAAGATGAACAAAGAAAACCATAATCTCTGTACAAAATTAATTGTGGCTAACTTAGGTATATTAATAAACCATTACAAATCCCACAAAACCCCCAAAGAATCTTCACCAAAACCCCCAAACACTACATCAATCTTAATATTCCTTCGATTTCAAATAGGATTGTAATTCGAGTGAATCTAAGAAACATAGGACGATTGTTGAGTAGGGAAAAAGACTTACGACCCATTGGTTGGAATGGAAAACATGTAGACTGGTTAGGACTTTACTCCGGTGAGCAAATCGACAGCCACATCTTCTTTCCATCCATCCCGTAGCAATCCGATTTCGACTCCTCTCCTTGCTCGGAAAGGTAAAGACGTTGGCTGATTAGGGCTTCACTCCGGTGAGCAAATCGGCAACCATATCTTCTCCATACATCCCGTACTCACCCGTTTTCGACTCCTCTCCTTTGTCGGATGATGCCTGAGTAACGGGATGGTGGTGTCTCCGGCAATATCGGGTTGTGGGGTGTGGGATGGGACGATGTGGGTAGTGGGTAGGAATCCACCGATTAGTTAGAGATTGGGGATTTCGGAATGGGACGAGTTCACCGGAAAGTTAGGGATGTGGGTTGTGGGATTTTGCATCACCGGGAGAGTAGGGATTGAAGTTGTGGAGTTAGGGATTTGGGATGGTTTGGGGTTTGGGATGATTTGGGTTTTGGGATGGTTTCTACCTATACAGGAAAAGGGGGTGTTTAGGATGATTTTTGGATGGTTTTTGGTAACGAAAACATTCCATAACCGCTAATCAAGTTTTTCCGATAATTATGGGATTGTGGGACCATTAATTTTTTCAAAACTGTTGCTAAAATGTAGGAAATTTAAAAGGTCAAAATATTACACAGGGGCTTTCTGGGTATTTTTTAAATTTCAAGATGGGATCATAACAATTCGATGGGATTATAAGAAAGTAAATTTTATCGCCTAGTGAAAGTTTATGTAATGATGAATTTAAGGATTTGGGGGAAATTATGAATTTATGAACATATATAACAGTAATAGCGCTATAACCGAAAAGGTATCCAATACCGGTACCGTACCGTACAAATGAAAAAACCGATACCTAAACCGGTACAGGAATTATAATGGCCCTGTTCGTTTCCCAGTTTAGTTTTAGTTTTGATGACATCATCATTTCCCTTAGTTCTCTCTCTATCTCTCTCCACTCATTACACCTTATGACATCATCAAAACTAAACTGAACTATCTAACCAAATACAGTCAATACACTCCCTACAAATAATTATTTTAGAATTTACCACTACTATAAATTTATAATCAATTCCCGTTACTGTTACATTGCGACTACCATTATTTAAAATCATGACTACTTGATATAACAAAGCAAAACTCATGGCCTACGTGTCCTCAGTGGGACCCAAGGAAGATTGTTTATATAGAATAGGACCCACCGAGAGCATGAAAACCTTCTACTATTCCTCTACAGAGTCTCCTACCTCTAATATGAATAGGGTCGGCTCATGGTATTTGAGTGTCATAGACCCAATTGTCATTTAGTGTCCTATACATTTTTCTAACTAAACAACATAGTGGAATAATTTGTTTATCGGAACATAGAATTTCACTATATTTTTTGTTAGCCTTCAAATTCAATTTTCTGAACATTTTTTACATTATGTTTTTGGTTGTGTAGAAGTATTTATAGGTAAGCACTTGCCTTCCAACCTATATTCTTCCGATGAAGGACAAGAGCACTTGTGTAGAGGAAGACTCTTGTTCTCAAATTCTCAGTCCCACGTTGTTTATTCAAGGGAAACCAATTCAAAGAATATTATATAAATTGATAGCCCACTCCTCTACCATGACGCAACATATGGGTTTTAATTAACTTTGGGCATCTTGGGCTTCTTGCCTCTAAAAAAAAACTCTTATTCAAACCTAGTACAAAAATATTTTGGAGTGCCCTAAACTTTAACATATTTGAGAGTGTCCAAGGCCCAGGCCTCATAGGCCTTGGGCTTGGGCCAGCCCTGAATATGAATCTGCAATTCATACTGCTCATATATACCGTTCAGGTTCAGTGCCTTTAATTCCTTGCTGCCAGATTTCATCTGGTCTATAAACATTGATACATTGAACACAAAATTGTACTCTTGGAATAAGCAAAGGAGGACAAATTAAACCAGCCAAAATTTTATAGAAGCACGTAGATAGTGCAATGGTCATATTCAAACTATTCGTTACCACTTGGTTGCCACTATACACAACAAATAAAAGAATGAGTTTTTGTAACATCTAGTTCAGACCAAAGTAGAACAAGAAGACGTGGTGGGATCGAACAAAGCCGGAACCAAATACTTTCTCCCGTTATCACCATGGCAATTGTAGCTGGCCCCGGTCGTAGGATCCACCAAGAGGTTACCCGGGTAGCCAGGGAATGCACCGTTGCCGTAAACCCCGGGACAAGCCGATGCAGCCTCCAATGGTGCCTCGGCGGATCCTTGGTAGAAACCATTTCCAAATGGGTTCGTGCAAGTCCCAGCCAAAAGGCTAGCCAAGTTGATCACCATCCCATCCATTCCAACGTCGTTGTTAGGTGCGATCAAGGGTGGGGTCTGTGGGCCGAACTCCGGTCGGAAGAATGGCCACGCGCATTGGCCTGGACACTGAGTCGCCGAGTTGCCGACCCAGATGTAGGCATACTTGTGGCGCTTGCCATTTACCAAGGCACTACCCTTTAAAGACCCGTGGGTCCCACAAGTCATACAGAACCCCTCGATGAGGACGTCGGCGGCGGTCAGGACGACATTGATGGCGTACATCTGACCACCCTTGGATGCCAACTGCCTGATCTGTTTCTGCGTGAGGGATTTTCCGAGCGAGCAGTCCTCGTCGAGTATTTGGTTACCCAAATGGAGGGAGGCGGTACTCTTCGATTTGGCCAGGGTGTAATATTTATCGGTAGTTTGCCACCACGCGGCGACGGATGGCTGGGGGGTCTGAGGCGGGGGAGAAGAGAGGGAGGTGACGAAATCGGAGACTATGGCTCGTTGGGCAGGTGTGAAGTTGCCGTACCAGATGATGTTGACAGAGGTTTTGCCGGAAATGAGAGAGCCATCGTGGTATTGAATAAGGGAACTGGGTTGAGGTATGAATAACTCAGTGAGTCTTCTGGTGGCGAGTGAGAATTGGAAAAGAGAGATTAGGAGCAGGAGTTGTGGAAAGAAAGATGCCATTTTGGGTTTTTTTGGAGCTAGATCAGAAAATGGAGAGGGAAGAAAAATGAGTAAGCTCTGATTTTGGGTTTGTTATGTATTGGGTTGAGAGAGAGAGAGAGAGAGAGAGAGAGAGGAGTAGCTCTGACTTTGGAGTGGGTGTATGGAATAGAAGAGTGATGGGTGGCTATTTATACGGGGTTCCATTTGATGTGGGTACGTATTAGCATTGAAGCTGCCAAGAAAGAGTCCGACACTTTACACCGTTTCCTTAGCTGTTTTTACTGCCAGAGCGAGAGAGACGCGTTTTATTTAATAGCGGAGGCAAAGCTAGTTGCAATTTCCACGCTCCAACGATGGTTTTGTCTCCACAACAGTTTAGTAATTGAATTTCAAAAACAAAAGAAATGACTTTACTTTGGTGGTGAAATCTGAATATGCGTACCCTTTTTTTTTTCCAGTGAGAAGTGAGCCATTCTCGTGTTTGGATCCTGATATTAGTATGTCTATTTTGTATTTGCGAGTTCTTATTCACTGTCTTTGGATGGAATCTTTGTAAGTACCGGAAGGCCTTTCTTGAAATACAATTATGGATTTTTTTCTTTAAAAAATAAAGGAAAATGCCCTAAAGATTGTAGAACACAATCCAGAGCCATCGGTTGGGAAAATTGATCCACAATGAGCTCTACAACACCTACGGTTTAGATCTAAAGATTGCCGAACACAAAATCATATAACTTTCATTCAAAATGATTTTAGATTATAGGGTCTTGAATTCTCAATGAAAATTGGCGAATTAGATCAATTACGTAAAAATATCTGATACGCTTGATTTTCTACAAGACAACTAGAACAATTATTTAAATCATCAAACGGTTTGGGTCATTTGTGTGAGACCCCAATGTAGGCCCAATAAGACCACATTTAACGAAGCATTTGACTTGCCCCAAAACAACGGCGTTTTAATAGGGCGACACGGTACAGCTTCCTTAGAGCAAATCCAATGCTAGTTTCAAAATGGCTATAGCCATTGCCATATTTTGGCACCAAAAAGTGGTTTTTTGTGCTAAAATTGAACCCTTGCTCTAGTGGTTGGTTCTATTTTGGTTGATTCTATTTTAGAATCAAACAGTTCCAAATTTAACTAATTTTCCCATCACCTCACTTTTAATTACTTTTTCAACCCCAATTCAACTATCTACGTTATTTTCAACCCCATTGTGATCTAATTTTTTAACCCCCGTTCTTTACTAATTTTTCAACCCCCATTCGACCTAATTTTTTTGGATATTTGTTGGATCCACCATTCTACCTAAAATTTCAGATATTTTTCAATCCACCATTCTCAACCCCCATTCTACCTAATTTGAAGATTTTTTTTTTTTTTTTGAGGTTATGATGGAAGAATAAGAAAATTGGTGCCAAATTGGGTTAACACTTCCATTATTTATAGGAGATGGAACAAAAGAACCGTTGCAATGGAAAAAAATTCAAAACAGAGCCACTGTGTAAATAGAGCCGTTTATTTAGCCGTTGGAAACACCATTGGTGTGAATCTTGGCTACACCAAAATAATTGTCTCATGTCTTTCTTTCTTCTTCCCAACGTCTGCTCCAGAGAAACACAGTTTCAGATCTAAAAATTGGGGAAAGGGGGAAATCCCCCATCGAAGTCCAAGATCTCTCTCTCTCTATTTTGCATGTCAGCCATCACCGTTGAGGGTTTTTTCCGTGGAAGACATGGAAGACATCACCGTTGAGATTCCGGTGATGGCAACAAACAAACCATCATCGGTCCTCTTTGTTGGAAGGTAGATGACGATCAAACCCACCATCGCCAGCGCCTTCATCTTTTATTTTCCGGCCACTTTCCGGCGGGTTATTTTTTCCGGCCACTTTCAGGTATGTTCGATGTCCTATTTTCTAGTAATTGCAGTTGGGATTGTGAGCTGTCAAGGATGACTATGTCATCCTTGGTTCTAAATATAGAACCAATTATAGTTTTGTGCCATTTTAGAACTGGATTTAGCACTGCACTAGATTCCAGATTTTTGCATTTAGTGTCATATTTTGAGTACAGAAATGAATTTGACTATTGCATTGGATTTGCTCTTACCTAGCTACAAGCACCTAGGATCCACTACAATGGCAGTTATTGGGATAGCTTTATGGTATTTTACAAATTTTAAAAGCATAAATTTCAAGTGCAAATTTGTTCATCCTCATCTAATGAGAGTGAACAAAACCATCACTTATGATTGGTGAAAATAGTGCGGGGTCTACAAAATCACATCACTTTTTGCCTTGGTAAGCATGAGATCATTTTTTGGTGGACCTATCACTTTTTGGTAAACATAACATCATTTTGTATTGCTCACACCTTTTCTGCCAATCAGAGTGAGAGTTTTGTTCACCTTCATTAGGCGAGGGTGAACAAATTTGCACAAATTTGTTCATCCTTATCTAATGAGAGTGAACAAAACCATCACTTATGGTTGGTGACAATGGTGTGGGGTCCACAAAATCACATCACTTTTTGGCAAGTATGATATCATTTTGTGGTGGACCTATCACTTTTTGGTAAGCATAATATCACTTTGTAGTGCTCACACCTTTTTTACTAATCAGATTGAGAGTTTTGTTCACCTTCATTAGGCGAGGGTGAACAAATTTGCACTCGTAAATTTCACTGACCTCTCTTGAGATTTTTGACAAATAAACTGACCTCCCCAATGGTTTATGAAAATGCACCCTTACTTTTTAAACTATTCTCCCGATTCTCCCTTCTCCTAACTTCCGTTACTCTTTTCGTTAGTTTTCAAGTTATTTTACAAAAAACTATTTTCAAAACATTATTTTTAACAAAAAATTGTTTTCAAAAGATGAGTTTCAAAAAAACTATTTTCGAACAAATGTTTTTCAACAAAAAAATCTATAAAAAAAAAAATGTTTTGGAAAAAATGGTTCAAAACTTTATCTTTTCTAAAAAAAATTAAAACTTGTTTTTGAAAACTTATTTTTTCAACATAACTGTTTTTCAAAAACTAGTTTTCATCCTAGAAAATGTTTCAAAACTTTCATATTTCAAAAAATTGTTTTAAAAACATTTTTTGAAAAATAACCTTCAAAAGTTTTTTTTTTTCTTCAAAAAACTATTTTTAACAATTAGTAGTTGATTTTTTTAAGAAAAACTTTTCTAAATAAAAATTATTAAAAGTTAATAAAGTCTTTTAAAGTTTTTTTTTAAAGTTTATTAATGGTTTTGAAAAAATTAATAATTTTTTTTTACTTTTAATAAAGTTTATTTTTTTTTAAAACACATTGGTTGAAAACATTTTTCAGATAAATAAAGTTTTCAAAGCCATTTTCTATATAAAAAAAATTATTGAAAACTAACGGAAGGACGGGTAGTGCATTTTTAGAAACCACATGGGAGATCATTGTATTTGTATGTGAAATTTACCCTTTTAAAAATTATTCCAAATTATTTTTGTAATTTATGAACATGCAGTGATCTTTCCATTTCCGACTTCCGAGAAACAATTAGAAGAATAATAGAAAAAGCCTTAATTAGTCAATAAGATGATATCATCCCGTGGAAAAACGAGGCATCGAATGCTGGCAATTAGGAGGCCAGTGTTCTGGCAGACTAGTTGTTTCAAAAGCATCACAGTAATTTTTTACTTTAGCTGATTGAAGAATAACCTTGTGGGGTGATCCAGTTTATTAATTTACAGTATTTTCGTTGCAGCCAATCTCCATATTTTCTATTTGGGTGTTGATAAATTGTTTATGAAAGAAGCTAATTCAAAGATTCAAGCGCTTTTTTCTTAAGAGGTAATTAAATATCCATCCATTTTATGGACACTATGTAGATTTTCATTCCCCTTAATTTAAATAGTTATGTTTTCATCCTAATTTAAAGAGTTATGTTTTCATCTTCTTTTATATATATACAAGAAGTTTCCGATGAGGGCTCTCTCATAAAAAAAAGTGCAAGAAAACAGTTGTGAGTTGTTGGATCGCGTGAAGGGCGTAGGATCAAAGCGAGGACCTCATGCTTCCCGACCAAATTTCAACAATTCGAAATAGCGTTTTTAACAAAAACTAATCGGATGAAGCCATTCCGGGTATTTTTTTTTTTTTGATGAATCCTTGCAGTGGACCTTAAAAACATTTTTTAAACACATCTAACGGTTCGGATCGTCGAAATTCTGTTCGGAAAGTGAAAAAATTGGTTGGTCCTCACTTTATTTAAAATGAGGGATCCCTTATTAGAAGTTGATCTGTTAACACAACGAATAACACAACATTTGACACAATTTTTTTTGAATCCCACGCGAATGATCAAAGCCATTCAAGTTGTTTAAAATATGTTTTTAAGATTACCTGTAAAAAATCAACTCATTTGAATATCGATAATGGCTTTATCAGCTCATTTAGTTGATTCCAGTCAGATTTTACAGGATAAATTTGAATAAATCAATCAAGCCTTTACCGATATCCAAATGAGTTGATTTTTTTACAGACAATCTTATAAACATGTTTTAAACAACTTGAACGGCTCTGATCATTCGTGTTGGGCTCCGATTATTGTTGTGTTAAATGTTGTGTTATTCGTTGTATCAATGAAACCGCCCCGTATATATATATATATATATATATATATATATATATATATATATATATGCAGTAGAATCACGCACACGGGTTCAAACCCAAGTCCTATTACACAATTGGGTCACTTCCACTCATTTTTTGAAATCAACAGAGATAAGAGAGAGAGGCGATTCAGGTGATTTCGCGAGAGAGACGAAGAAGACGAAGTATAGACCTCAAACCACACTCCACGAACTCCATCTCCAGGTCTCTCCAATCCCTCTCCCTCTCTCTCTATCTCTCTCTCTCTCTCTCTCACTCTGTCTTTGTATCTCGAAAACCCTAGATCTACTCGTACGAACGAGTGTACATCTCCAGGTCTCTTCTCTCTCCCTCTCTATCTCTGTCTATCTTGCACTCTGTCTTTCTATCTCGAACCAGACTCATTGTTCGATTTTTTTTTTTGATGTTTCATTTAGGGTTTCAAGATATAGATTTGAAAAATGAGTTTATTACCATTAAGGTCACAAAACAAATATTTATTACCATTAAGGTCAATCGCTCTTTTTTGGGGTTTATGTTTAGGGTGCACTTTCCTGTTATAGTGTTTTAATGGTTTAGGCACTTTCATAGGGTACCCTAGGATTTTAGGCACTTTCATATGGTACCCTAAATTTAGACTGTACATTTAGAATTTAGACCGTACATTTAGAATTTATACTGTACATTTAGAATTTAGACCATACATTTAAAATTTAGATTGTACATTTAGAATTTAGAATTAGCACTTTCATAGGGTACCCTAAGATTTTAGGCACTTTCATAGGGTATCCTAGGGTTTAGGTTTAGGCACTTACATAGGGGACCCTAGGATTTAGGCATTTTCATGGGATACCCTATGTTTTATGTTTAGGGTGCACTTTCCTATTATAGGGTTTTAGTGGTTTAGGCTGTTTCATAGGGTATGCTAGGGTTTAGGTTTAGGCACTTTCATACGATTTGGGGGTTCAAAATTTAAAATGTAAAATTAAAAAAATATATAAGGAGAGAGAGAGAGAGATTGATGAGTCGAGTTTTTGGTGCATTTTTTAAAAACTGATGGAGCTTGGCGTGCATGGCGCAAAAAAACTGGACCTGCCCGTGCTTTTCCCTTGAAAAATATCCTGGTTGTTTTGTTGATTTTTGGCCTGATTTCTATGTTGATCTTGATTTGCTCTATGTTTGTGACTTGATTTGCTCTATATATGTGAATTGTGACTTGATTTGCTTTTGTTTGAGTTTTTGCAAGGGTTATTTTGTTCAGTATCATGATTCTGGGTAGTGGTAGGCTAACGGTTGTATTGTTTGGGTATGAAATCCATTATCTACTATTGTGGTTGTTTAGGTATATAACAACCCATTCTGTGTTAATGAAAGTGATGAGAATGGTTTTTCCATGTCAATGTCTAAAGTGCTCATCTTCAATTCACTCTTTGTTCAATTCTATTGAATTCGCTTTGTGGAACATTCAAGTGATACCATTAAAGTGATTGAGTTAGCCATTTCATTACAGAAAATTACATGACTGCATACACAAAAGTTCTTGTCTGCAATGCACTATTTTTACCATTCATAACAGTAATAACACAATTGGCTAATTGCCTTAACAGTCATGAAACAATTGGCTAATTGCAAAAAAAAAAAAAAAAAAAGGAAGGTCAGTTTAAGGCACTCCTCAACATGCATGTCTCTTTGGTTTACTATCATAAACTAACATAAGATTAGTGTGCATTAAGGAAGAGGCTATTAAGAATGGGACTGCATGCGTTTAATCCTTTTGCATGCTTTCCTATTCCTTTCTACTATCTATGGTTATGAAGTGAAAATTGCTCCAAATGAGTTTTGTTAGACTTGCATAAAATTGGTTAAGCAGATTGTGGGAATCTATGCCCTCAACCTCCTTTGCCTCTTCAACCTTTCAGATTGAATACCCTACTTGCAATTGTGGGAAGCCCTCCCCCACGAAGAAGTCGGACTAAATAAAATTCAGGAAGGAGATTCTTAGGTTGTGGCAATTATGAGGTAACAAATTACCTTTGTAATTATGAATGCTAATTACGTAATAAAATGTACTTTCTAATTTGATTCTTATGCTATCGCAGAAAGGGAAAAAAAATTGCGATTACTTTTATTGAATTGACCCAGACCCTAAAGAGAAACAAATGGAGGACGAAATTGATGCTTTAGAAAGTGAAAAACATGCTCTACATTTGAAGTGTCAAGAAAGGGAAAATTTTGTGCAAGAATTACTGAAAGAGAACAAGAAGCTCAAGAAGAAGTTGATGGTAGTAGAAGGTGACACTCTTCTCTTTTCCTCCCTTTAGTCGTTTACCACTACCCTTTGGCCTAGCAACATTTGGTTCTTCTAAGAGGAATAGAAACTTGAATACCACTCTGTTCGCCGCCTTCCCCCCTACTTATTCACGGCAGCAAGCTTGTTTTCAGCAAAGTCCAAAGCTTCATTGTAAATTTCACTTCCCTCTTCAGTTAATACGGCTTCATCAATTACATAAGAACAAAGGAAAAGCTTATTTCGCCCTCATTAATTACACTGAAGTGTCACATATTTCTTTACTCCCCCCACCCAAGTCGTCTCTAACTCTACCAGCTTTTGCAGATTTTGTCCACCTCTTTAAGATGTAATTATCAGGTAGTTTTCTAATATGCATGAAATTGAAGTATGCCAAAATGTGTCGACATGCAATCCCGTCAGTTTCAAACATATTACAACTGCAAGTAACATAGTTTGACAACTTCTCTACCGACACCTCGCGACCCTTTGAAGCATTCTCTACATCCCTCTTAACATTGTACAAGCGTCGATGTTCATTCCCAAATGTTAAAGTTACCTCATATGCCAAGAGTTGAAAGATTTCATCTTGAAACTTGTAAAACATTTTCCATGTATAAATTTGACTCATTGTCTCCTCCGTGCCCCCACAGGGTTTTCAAGACTCTATATATAGCGTTTTTAACAAAAAGTGATCGGATGAAACCTTCCGGGTATTTTTTTGGACGAATCCTCGCAGTGGACCTTAAAAACACATTTTAAACACATCTAACGGTTCGGATCGTCAAAATTAAGTTCGGAAAGTGAAAAAATTGCTTGGTCCGTATGAATATACCAAAAAAATAGGAAATTTTGGACTTCTTTGTAGGGAGTAAGGAATTTGAAATGTATGGCAGTTACTTCCATGTTTTTAGGGACTGTCGAAATTTTAAATGCATGTCACCTACTTAATTTGCAAATTTTACTTGATTATCTTGCCTAAAATTAAGGAAGTTTTGAAATGGTGTGTGATTTACTTACCTAAAATCAAAGAATTTTTGAAATTGTGGACATTCAAAATTAGGGGATAATATTATTTCCAAACTTAAGTCCTGTCAACACCGAATTTTAGGTTAAAAAATAGTCATGGCAAAATCATGTTCATATTTTTTTTTCCAGCAACTATGATAAAAACTCAGATTGGGCAATTATCGTAGGAAAATATGTCCAAATAAGGAAATATGGTAAATTTTTCAATATTCATTGTAAAAATTACTTCCACCTTTTAACATAGACCCGTAAAAAAGATCTGAAAGGGCACAGTAAACATGGTAATTTTATCCTTCATAACAAGTTACATCATGGTATATAAAAAAATGATCAAAAATTGACATTTCATGGTAAAAATAAAAAAAATGATCAAAAATCATGGTAAAAATATCAAAACAGCCGTAGCGCGGGCCTGTATAGATAAGGAGTATGTACATTCTTCTTGTAGTTATAAACATGGTAATAATTATTGAATTAACATCTTGAATTATGGTTAAAAAAAATGTCAAAAACCATTGACATGATTGTTAGTTTGATTTTAACCATGATCGTTTCCCTTTATGAATTTGGCCCGCGCATGCGGCACCCTAAAATTTTTTAACCATGATTACTGGATCAAAGATTTTTAGATGAAAATATAAAAAACAATGGAGAAAATAATTTATGTTTTCTTCCAAAAAATCTTTACCCTATAGGCCAAGAATTTTTGGATGGAACCATAATTAATTTTGGATGAATTTCATCCAAAATAATTTATGCTTTCATCCAAAAAATCTCATCCAAAATAATTTATGTTTTCATCCAAAAAATCTTTACCCTACAGGCCAAGAACTTTTGGATGGAAACATAATTAATTTTGGATGAATTTCATCCAAAATTATTTATGTTTTCATCCAAAAAATCTTTACCCTACAGGCCAAGAATTTTTGGATGGAAATCTAATTAATTTTGGACGAAAACATTTGTTTTAGTCCTTAATCTCCTAGTGTATATATTTATATATATATAATCAAGGGCAAAAGTGGATTTATTTGAATCTCGGGATAGAAACATACCTCCTAAAAAGGCTCAGGATGATTTTCCAATTTCAAGTGAGTAAACGGATGATTATTTAAGTGCCCCTTTTCTTAATCACTTGAAGAATTATTAGATCTTGAAAAAAGATCACATTTTAGGAGAGCCGAAAAAATATTCGATTGAGATTTTGTTTGGTTAGCAGTCCAAAGCAAAATCTCTCAACATGATCATTGTTATAATGAAGAGAGGACCATCATTTTAAGAAATATCAAAGATTTATGACGTTTTTGTTCTTTGGCTGAAACTCCAAAACATCTCCTTTTGTATTGCCAATTTTAGTGGAAGATTTGGGGCTGTTTGATAAAACTGAAAACTGAAAGCTGAAAAATTAAGGTGTTCCACTAACAAAAAACTGTTTTTTTCAAAAATCGAGACAAATCATTCTTTCACAATACATCACATAAAAAACTGTGAAAAACTAGTTTATGCAAAAAATCACCTTAGTGGAACACCCCTAAGTACTGAAAACTGAATACTGAATTTCTTAAGCTAAAAAACTGTTTGATAAAATATATTAAGTATTGAATTAAAAAAATAATTTTTTTTGGTTTTAATTGTCTTTTAATTTTAATAATGGTCATCGTGTATTTGTAATAGTGGTGATGTGGTGATTGGGAGGTGGTGGGGGTGGTGGTGAGGTGGTGGTGGCAGTGGAGTAATGGTGGTGGTGGAATGATGGTGAGTTGTGGTGGTAGTGGAGTAACTGTGGTGCAATGGTGGTGGTGTAGTGGTGGTGGTGGGCTGAGTGGAGTGGTGGCGGTGGCATGACAATAATGGTGGTGGCGGTGTGGCAGTGGTGGTGATAATACCGGTGTAGCGGCGGCGGTGCAATGGTGGTGGTTATGGTGGCGGCGGCGGTAGCGTCGCAGTGGTGGTGGTGGTGCTGGAGTGGTGGTAGTGGTGGTGTTGGTGGAGTGATGGCTTGGTAGTTGTGGTGGATGTGGCAGTGGTGGTGGTGGAATGGTGGTGATGGTGATAATGGTGGCGATGGTGGTGTGATGCTTTATTGTACATTAGAATTCAGTCAGAGTTAAGTAGCTCAAAACTACTTAATTTTTACCAACTTTTTAGCCTACATCTTAAGTTGCACTTAATTTGTTAAGTAATATAAAATGTGGTTATCAAACTTACTTAATCACTTATTACTTAATTAATTCGGTTTTTAAGTACTGAATCTGTGCTATTGAACATGTCCTTGGTCTATGATTGTACATTGCTGGCGATCAAATTGGCAGGCCCTCAACCCAAGTGAGTTGCTAGTTAGCCTATGACTATGGTTTTCTAAGAGCATCTCCAGCAATTCCTAGGTATTTTGCCCAGGAAAGTGCCAATTTCTATTTTGGCTAGTCTCTAAACAATTGAGCTATGGTATCCAACAACTTAAGCAATTAGGCTATCCAATACAATAAAAAAAAGTTTTTTTTTTTTTTTTTAAAGACGAAACACACACACACATCCATATGAAAAATTATACATACATATCCATACACAAAACTTAATATATACATACATACCTATACACATCAATAAATTAATTCTTACAAACCTACTGTTTGATTTTGAAACCTAACCAATTGAATCGATCCCCTTTGAAACCCACCGATTGAACTTCAAACCCAACCAATTGAATAGATCCCCTTTCAAAGTTCAAACCCACTGACTAAAATTCAAACTCTCTTCTCCCTCCAAAGCTGGCTTTGGGCTAAAACCCGTAAAGCCACTGCTTTAGGCCCCCAAATTTTGACTAATTTTTGGGGCCTCCAATTTTATAGGTTTGTGTAGTAGTTATGCTTTTAAATGACTTATTTATGAAAGTTTTTTGTTTTCTTCAGTAGTTTTTAAGTTTTAACTACGATATACTGAGAGTTAAGGGCCCAATTTGAAAAAAATAGCTTTAGATTTATGCTTTCTACCCTACTACGCGAGGGGGGGGGGGGGGGGGGGGTGATCTCTTCTCTCATGGGTGTTTTCCCGTCTTCTTTCCTAGATTTAACAGTTTCTCTTCCTTTTCTCGCTTTCTTTCCTGTTTTCAAATAACTGCTGCTCTCCTCTCCTCTAGCCGCTGCTCCACCATTCTCCGATTATTATAGCCTACCTTATTTGCTTTCCTTCATGCTGACTGATTTCCTAACAAGTTACCAAGGGTGCATTAAAACCCGTAGTCGTAGGAGGTGAGCCTTGCGGTGTAGGCTTTGAGATCTTGCCGAAGATAAAGCTTTGGCCTACCGATGAGATATGTTAGAGCGACTTGTCTTCGACTTGGGGTGATTGGGTCTGACTCTTGGCGACTCGGGTGACTCAGTTCTTTGGGTCCTTGACTAGTTGATGGCTTGTAGTAGTTTTTTGTTATCTTTCATGGTAGTTTGTTAGTTCGTTTCCTCCTCATGTGGGCTTTTCTCATCCCTTCGAGGATGATTTGGGAGGTTGTGGTGGTTTTTTGTTGGAGCGGCAATGAGTTGCCAATGTGTTGCTCCTGTTTTGCGTTGCATGAGGTCCTAAATCTGGTTCTTGTTTAGGCCTCCTTGTGGCTTCGTTCTCCTCTTGGGAGGGACGGTGGCTTGTTCAAATGTATGATCTTTTTTATCAATGAAAAGTGCTATCGTTTGACACGAAAAAAAAACTTCAAACTCACCGATTCCCACGGCGGGAGAGAGAGAGAGAGAGAGGGAGCTGGCCTGCGGTGGTGCGTTACTGTAGCAGATGTGGTTTTTTCGAGGAGGAAGGCTAGGCTGTTAGGTGAGTGTTTTGGTCGCTTTGGCTCGGCAGAAGCTGCCGAGGCAGTAGGGGATGCTCTAATTGTTCCGATCATCAATATGGAACAAATTGACATTGTGGAGAATTTTTTTCCTATTGGTCATTATGGAAAGAGCGAAATGATTCATGTTTCAAAAACATTAATCTTGATGAAGTTGAAGTTACAGATCTAGCTAGACAAAAGCGATTTCATGGGTCAAATAAAGATAATACCAACGATTATCCAATTGAATCTACAAATTGGAAGTTTAATTTTTGATTTTGTTTGTTTAGTTTGTGGATTTATCATTGTTATCATCCAACTTTCTGTAAGATGTGTTTCTTCACTTTTTTGGGTTATTATTTGGTGCGCGATTGCTAACTAGGATACAAGTGGCAACATTGTTGGACTGTGTATGTCTGATTTTACTTTGTACTTTTCTCTATTTACCGCTATCGAATTTGGATCAATAAATTCTGTTTGGCCGATTTAAAATTACGTATCTATTTTCTTCACTCGAATTGATTGTATTTTAGTCTGGATCTAAGTGCAATGTTATGGATCTCTGGACACCATTTAACAATATCTTGTCAACGTATGCAAGTTGGGTTCGCAGAACCTGTTTTCGCTCCACAATTTATTTTATGCCCATGTGTACAATGGTACAAGTACAAAAAACCTTTCTTTTTTTGGTGCAGTTAATTGAATAGGTTATATGGCCATCCGCACCTACTTGGACCCCACCTTGCTAGGTAATTGCAAGGTTTTCAAATATCGCCATTATAGTAATGATCGGTTTTTGTGCCTTGTGACAATGTTGCATTAGTTGATAGACTAATGAAATGTAAAATCTCATGTGTATCTCCGATTCCTGTTACCCATTAATCTGTTTACCCATCGTGAACTGGTTCACGACAGATATTCAAATGTTAGGATTTATTTAGGGTGGTGTTAATGCCAAAACCTTTTTTGTTTATGCCAAAACCGTTTTTGTTTGTGCCAAAATTACAGTGCTTAAAAAACCTTGTACCATGTGCAAGGTACAAGCCTTTTATGCACTACAGTTTTGGCACAAATAAAAATGGTTTTGGCATTATCATTTCCCTTTATTTATAGATGTTCAAAACATTTTTTCCTTAACAAAAATCAACTCAAAAAATTTTTGACTGTTATAATCTACTCCCTCTACGTATCGTTTGATGTTTCCGTTAATGTTACATTACTACTACTCTATACTTATTATTTAAAATCTTTACTGCTCATGACATTCGTGTCCTAAGGCCAAATTTTCCGTTCCGGGACATGAATGTAGGAAAAGAATAAATATTTAATTGTAGCGAGAAATGAGAATAGGACTCATTCGGTCCATTAGTGACTGGGCTATGTGGCTGTTCCTTCGTCACCCCAAAAAAAGAGAATAGGACTCATAGAGACTAGAGAGCATGGAAAATCTCTAATTAGTGACTGGGCTATGGGGCTATTCCTTCGTCGTTCGGTCTATTAGAGGTTGTTTCATACAACTTGTGTGACTTTGTTAACTTTTTGTACTTTTAAGGTTTCGTAGTTGTTTTGACTTTCTGTCATTATTCTGTATTTTTTCTAATTCGTCTCGTCGACACGAAGAATGGAATGTAAAAAGTTAAACATAAAACAAAAAAAGTGTAAATTTTTTTTGAACAAAAACAAAATCAAAATCAAAAAGTGTAGAAGGTTAGAGGAGTACAAGGCTCTATTTACTCCATCGTGAATATGTAATTGCCCATATCGTTCAGGTTCAGTGCACGTCATTTTTCGAATTGGTAAACTATCCAAAGCATATGGCCGAGGAGGGCAAAAATTTAAAAAAAAAAACTGTTCACAGCATGTAATTCCTTGCCAGATTGGTCCACCAACAGATGCATTGAACAAAAAATTGTATCGGAATAAGCAAAGGAGGACAATGAGATAGATGGGTCATGGATCCAAAATTTTATAGAAGCACAAAGATAGTGCAACGGTTATTACAAATTAATTGTTCGATACTACTATACACAACAAATTAAAGAATGATTTACTATAGTTTTTTGCTCCTTTTACATTGCTTTCTCGTCCGTATAAATTTCTGTAACATCCTAATTCAGACCAAAGTGGAACAAGACGACGTTGTCGGATCAAACAAAGCCGGAACCAAATACTTTCTCCCGTTATCACCATGGCAATTGTAGCTGGCCCCGGTCGTAGGATCCACCAAGAGGGTACCCGGGTAGCCAGGGAATGCACCGTTGCCGTAAACCCCGGGGCAAGCCGATGCAGCTTCCAGTGGTGCCTCGGCGGATCCCTGGTAGAAACCATTTCCGAATGGGTTCGTGCAAGTCCCAGCCAAAAGGCTAGCCAAGTTGATCACCATCCCATCCATTCCGACGTCGTTGTTAGGTGCGATCAGGGGTGGGGTCTGTGGGCCAAACTCCGGTTGGAAGAATGGCCACGCGCATTGGCCTGGACACTGAGTCGCCGAGTTGCCGACCCAGATGTAGGCATACTTGTGGCGCTTGCCATTTACCAAGGCACTACTCTTTAAAGACCCGTGGGTCCCACACGACATACAGAACCCCTCGACGAGGACGTCGGCGGCGGTCAGGACGACATTGATGGCGTACATCTGACCACCCTTGGATGCCAACTGCCTGATCTGTTTCTGCGTGAGGGATTTTCCGAGCGAGCAGTTCTCGTCGAGTATTTGGGTACCCAAATGGAAGGAGACTAATTTTTTCGATTTGGCCAGGGTATAATATTTATCGGTGGTTTGCCACCAGGCGGCGACGGATGGCTGGGGGGTCTGAGGCGGGGGAGAAGAGAGGGAGGTGACGAAATCGGAGACTATGGCTCGTTGGGCAGCTGCGAAATTGCCGTACCAGATGATATTGATTGAGGTTTGGCCGGAAATGAGAGAGCCATCGTGGTATTGAATAAGGGAACTGGGTTGAGGTATGAATAACTCAGTGAGTCTTCTGGTGGCGAGTGAAAATTGAAAAAGAGAGATTAGGAGCAGGAGTTGTGGAAAGAAAGATGCCATTTTTTCTTTTTGCGTGGGCTAGATGAGAAAATGGATTTGGAATAACTCGGTGAGTCTTGTGAGTTTGTGGGGGTGGGGTTTGTTCTGGGTTTGGTGTTATGGAATTGAGGTGTGGTCGTGGCTATTTATATACAGCGTCTCTTGTGTGATGAAGCTGCTTGGAATGTGGCCAGCCAAGCTTTACCAGCTGGTTAATGGTAAGAGGAGAGAGAGAGAGACTAACGGAACACACCAAACGCGTCTTTTAGAATTGATTATGAGGGCACGGTTATTTTTACACGCTCCTACTAGCGACGTGGTGATCACCAGATTTTTGTTGGTATTCTTATAAGACATGGTTCTCTAATGGATTTTACGAGATAAAATGAGAAATCTCATTCAAGTTGATATTTTATAGAGGAGTGATAAAATCACGTTGCTTTCCCAATAGATAAAATGTAGTTGCTCTACTAATGCCATTTTTACCAATTTAACCTCCTTTTTGTTTCATCTACAAGTTGTCCTATTTTATGTAAAGGTTAAAATGGTCATTTTACATGCCATTTGTGGGTAGGCTACATGGGGACCACAATGGGTTTAAAAAAAAGGAGATAAAATCATTCTTTTATTTTATCTATTGGTAGAGGATGGACATAAAATCACAGATTTTATCACCCTAAAATCCATTTTAAGAACCAAGCCTAAAATACTATTGGGTTTGGGATATAATTTTTTACTTTTACAATTCTTCTCGTCGAGACGAAATAATAAACCGCAAAAAAGCGACGCAAAATTAACAAATTGCAAAAAAAATTTGATTAAGAAGAAATTTTAGAAAATGCTTTTAATACCGTGAAAATGTCAATATGGGAACCCCAAGTCACTTTGGGAAACTCAAAAAGGATATTTTCTTCAATTTATTTTTTGAACTGGGCACTTGCTTGAATTGAACTAGTCATTTTTACTTTAAAGCACAAATAATACGGAGTACTATCTATCTTCTTAATAATAATTAAGATTATCTTTTTTGTTTTTCATTTTTCTTATCTATTTTCAAATTTTTCCTTCACTATAACTTTTTGTTTTTTGTTTTATCAGTAAGGGGGGAGACAAAGCTTTTATGAAGAGAGAACATACAAAAATTAAAAAAATTAATGGCCAAATTTTGTAGGTCCTTTTTTTTTTTTTTTTTTCAACCAGAGATCTTTCATCAAGTCTTTTTGAAATTTTTTCTTAATTTTTATTATATTCGGATTAATAATTTATCTTCGCGAGATGATTCCAAAAAATAACCTTGGATAGGTGCTCTAAAAAAGGAGTCATAGTCGAATGGTAATGGGCACATGGGATAATGGACAACTTTTGTTTTGTTTGATAACTAGATATCTGGATCAGGTTGTGCACATATCGACTAATTTCGGACTCTAAAAATAACGACCGGATATAACTTCTAATGACCCAAAATTTAGAGTGATTGGTCTTCATTAGATTTAAACATGGGACCTTATAATCAAACACTTACTCCCTCCGTCCCAATTTTATAGTCCTTTTTGAGAGTTATTGCCACTTTTCAAAGTGTTATATCTTATAATCTACAATGTGTTAGGTGATTTTGAACACTTTGTCTATTAGGTTAAATCAAGATCTATCAAACAAGATCCATATTACTTATAAAATGTATTACCGATTAAAAGATATAATCGTTTTTTTATCCAGTCAGAATAGAATAAGAGACTATAAAATTGGAACGGACAGAGTATTATTTTTTCATGTCCACTTTACCTTTTCCGATCCTTGAGGGCAGGGGGAATGGACAAAGTTGCGAATCTTTCAATTACAGAGAGAGAGAGAGAGAGAGAGAGAGAGAGAAATGGAAAGAAGTGGGAAGTGGGGGGTACCGGGACAGGCTGGACAATGTTGGGGGTGGCAAATTTAATTGAATTGGGACTTGGGAGGTGTGTCTGGGGTTAGAAAATCCTAGTTGGGGTTGCTGGCAGTCAGCGTTTTGGGCGCCAGATCGGGTTGATGAATGTGACAATATTGAATGGGGTGTGTGTAGTCGTGCGGAGAAAATTTTAGATGCGAATTGGGTAAAGACACGTCGTGTCCGACACCCAATCTGAGCCCTCCAAATACGTTTTGAACGGCTCAGATCTGAAGTGGCATTTGTGTAAGTTTTGAGAGAAAATTTATCTCCTTAAATCTGAGCCGTCCAAAACGTGTTTGGAGGGCTCGGATTGGGTGTCGGGCACCGCGTGTCCCTACCCAATCCACACCTAAAATTTTCTCAGTTGTGGGACTCGGCTGTGATGCTCTTGGGTGGTATGGGATCATCATAGCTCCTTTTTTTCTGGACCATTGAATCTCATTGGTTTAATCTCCACCATTGGTAGAGTCTTTTTCTTTTTCTCTTTCACCTCCTATTACCGGTTACGATTGTTTAATTAATGGTTATTTAATTCTAGTTAACTAAATATATGAATTGAAAACTAAGATAAATTTTTAGAATAAATTTTTAATTTTCAAAATGTTGTAATAATCTTTTCTTGTCAAATTACTCCCTCGGCCCTTTTCTATGATTGACTATTCAATTTCGGATTGTTCCTAAGTGTGTGTTTTGAAAAGTTAATGGGTAAAAATTTATAAAATTATCATTTTGCCCTTTGAACTTTTGAAAAGTTAGTGGTTAAAGAGTTGATGAGTTTGAAAAGTTGAGGTACACGTTAATGTAAAGGTAGAATTATGAGGTATCTTTAATAAGTTAAATTTACGAAACAAGACACTTGAAAAGAAATAGAGAGGAGGGTTTTAGGAGTAGATTTATATTATCACCCCATTTCTTAAGTTGCCCACTACACGTACAATGGCTTAGCAAAAAGTAAAAGTACTGATGCTAGCAAAAAGTCAAAAAGTCAGATGCATATGGCTTAAAGCGGCGTGGATTTATAAATTTTCCAAACCATAAAAAATTTCCCGAAAAAGTGGCAACATGGTATTGACGAACCAGTTGTAGTATGTATGGTCATATAATATATAGTCATATAATGTAGTATGTGTTGCCTTATTAAGAGCAAGTGCACCAATGACTAGTTATATTATCTAGTAAACAATGTACATTTTGGGTTTAGCTAGTGGCTTTTCTTTTCCAAGCCACACCAATGCTAGGCATTTTACCAATTATCTATTAAAAAATTACTTTCCTAACCATAATGGAGCCCAACTGTCACTTGCATAGCTAGAAAAGGAAGACCACGTGTTTCATCATCAGCAGCAAAACAATAAACAATTGAATTGCTTGTGAACAGTACCTCGGCAAGAGAAGCGAGGTACTGTAGCTGGAGGAAGAATACCTATGGGTTTAGAGAGGCTGGTGCAGGAGAGTTCTCCCAATTGGCTAGCAAAAATACCTAAAATGCTTATTTAGCTCTTCTGGTGCACTTGCTCTAAATGGTATGTAAATCCAGTATGTGTGATAAGTAATATGCCAATTTTTTGTTAAAAATTGCAACAACCATACTTCGTGTGAGTGATTTTGATTCAAGGGCTGTGATTTATTAAATTTTCAAACTAGAAGTGGATAATTAATGGAAGTGTCGTTCTTCCATACCCCTAGGGCCCGATTGGATGGTGCTAAAATTCCAGGGGGATAAGTTATAGAGGGAATATAAGATAAGAGGGGGTATTATATTTGGAGGGTTGACCCATATTGATGTGATGTTTATGGAGGGGGAATAAAAAAATAATTGGTTTGAATGGGATAAAATTGGAGGATAAACCTAGAAATTCACGAATGAACTCATTACAAGTACCCATAAACTCATGAATGAACCCGGCCAAAAGTTGATCATTTCAGCATTCAGTAACATAAACGAAATAAATAGTGCTATTTTGTGAAATTGAGACCTGATTTTAGCAAATCCCTTACCTTCAATCCCTTCGATTTTTGTTCAGATCGAAACCCTAACTCTCATGAAGGAGAGAGAGACAAAGCAGTAAATGTAGAGAGGGAGGGTGAAATGAAGAATGGCGCATGAGATTGGGTCTTATTTTCTTACAAGTGAACTGACAATAATGCCCCTGACATTTGGGATATAATAGCATGTGACTAGTTTCCGTCAACATAATAGATGGTGTGAGTAATTGGACGCAATAAAATGGAGTCTGATAGTTGAAGGGTGGATTCAGGGTTTAGAGAGTTTAAGGACAAAATAGACAAAATGAGGATAATTTTGGGGATAAAAGCAAATAAAACTCACAAATGCATATAGTAAATGGTCGGTTTGGCTTTAGTTTTCGCCAACCCAAAATTTATAATCAAAGTCGAACTTTGATTGAAATCTGACGGGTTTTCTATGCCCCTAGACCGTAATTGTACGTGACGGGGATCAATTTGGTATGCTTTTTATCGAGATTGATTTTTATGTGTATATACATGCGGACATTTATGCAAATATATAGACAGGCATGTCACTTTTATTTTTTAATGCATATTTTCTGATGTAAATATATAGACGAGCAGGTCACTTTTTTTATACATATTTTCTGAGAAAATATATAGACATAGGAATATTATTTCAATGCCCCAAGGACATTCCCATGTGGTGCTTCAAGCCTCCAACTCTTCTCTCCATTATACATTTATGTAGTCTTTATCACAAAATGTGTAAAGTCCACGAAAATGGGAGAAGAGAGAGTTGTGACACCACTTGACATTGCCCATGAGGCACTAAATAATCACTCATGGGTGTAAATCACCGTTCATGTTTGAATTTCGGTGTTTATATTGCAAAAAATCTAAGTTGTCTTGTAGATTTTAAATAAATTAAAAATTATCATGGAATCGGGTAAAAATCAACTCTGATTGCTACAAATTAGTAAGGGTTTCTACCAACTTAGGTGAGATTGTCATTTCTAGACGACCCTATCAGAAATGTAAATTCACGAGCCAATGTATATCCTAAACACCGTCGCTGGCAAACCTAACATTCACGAGACATAACCTCAATATTTTATCCAAAAGATTAGATTCTTTTTATTTCTTAAGGTCACGGATAGTGCTGGTGATTTTTGATGCCACGTTCTTGCAATGACCTGAAACCCAAAATCAGAGGAGACAGAGAAAGAGAATCTCATCATCATCGTGTTTAATAATTGGCGTTTCACAACTAGAACATAGCTTGCATTGTTCCTTGACTTGCGAACACGGATCTACTACTTATTAATCTAATTTCTTGCGGTATTAGTATTGCACGAGTGAGGCCTCACATCTAATGTAACCTATTACTAGTTCTAACATATATTTCATCTAATTAGCTGTAATGCTATCTATTTGGTCTCGTTTCACTAAGTTTTTTTTTTTTTTTTTTCCGACTTTCTACTTTTCTAGTTGATGTATGTGAGAAAATGACGTGAAAAACCAAAAGACCAATAGATTCATTTAGTAGAACGGGGATGCCAATTTTTTTACAGACCTTCATATTAAAAAGTTTATTTTACGCGTGTCGTGAGCTCCCTTAGCCGTCCGAACAGCGACCAACGGTCTAGATCATCTTACATTTTAAAATGGCCTTTTTACATTTAATTTAACTCCAATTTATCTTGCTGTTGCTCGCCAATCGAACAACCGAGAGAGCTCACTAGACGCGTGCTGTGAGTTTCCTCACTACGTACGGTCCCCCGGATCTGATATTCAGTAGAGTTAATTTCCTCACTACACGTCCCCTGAATCCGATATTCAGTAGCTTTATTTGTCACCATATTTTTACCATCTATTTTTTCTCTTTGAAATTATGAATTAGCACATAATATATTTATCCTTGGTATTTCATGGGAGGCAAGCAACCAAAACTTATGGAATGCCAAGCTCTATATATTTTAGCGGTACATAACGAAATTAAACAAATTAAAACCCTACTATCTCGGGTTGGTTTCACTCTCTTGATTCTTGCTGGTATGTTACGTATGTATGAACAAGCATTTATTTTTCCAGCGTAAATCTAGCTATGAAACCACAACGGGGAACTTGCCGAATAAAAAAAGATCAATGGGTTGAGTGACAGGTTATTAATGCAAGTTATTCGGAGAGAGAAGGAATATAGACAGTCCCTGGAAATTGTAGTCGTCTCCTGTTTGGTTTGTGAAGCTTGATTCGGTTTAATTTGCGTTTCGCTGAATATTTGGGACTCATGAAAATTGATGTGAACCGTAAATGTAATCAACTATACAATTGAGAGAATTCACATAAAGTAATTTATTTGACTTGGTTCTGTATGTTTTTCTTGGTTGTTATTCGTGCAATATTGTGTGTTTCTTGGTTTATCCGGTTAAAAAAGGCCTCCTATCAAAAATGAAATTTACTATTTTAATTTGTTCATAAGATAGCATAGCCTTGTTGGATGTTTCCTGTTTGCATCCCAAAAGTCGTGATTTGATTCTGGACAGTCTCCTTTCTTCAAAGGGAAGAATTGTTTAGGAATAGGTTAACAAAAATGATACATCCACAGCCGGGTCTCCACAATCTGGCTCACAACCGGGTTACCGCGGTCCAAAACCCCAAAAAAAAAGAAAAAAAGCCGAAAAACTGCAGATCTCAACCCTTCTCCCCTCCATTCAATACGGAGGTGAAAGAGAGCAGCAAAGAGGGGCGACGACCCACCCACCCAAGCGACCTTGATCCCCACCACCGCCACTGCGGCCCACACTGCCTCCATCTCCGGAGAGTCAGACTTGATACCCTTATGAGATGTATAAACTTTTAGTTCCGAGACAGAAATATCAAAGTTCTTCAAATGCATTTCAGTAGAGTAAAGCATGTAACTCAACGAGGGACACATCAAATTCTTCCTTCCAATGGTAAAAAATTTCAAAATAGGGTTTTTTTTTTTCTTTTCCACCCAACAACTCAAAATTGAGAGAGAGAGAAAGAGAGAGACAGACCGCGGTGGTGGTGGTGGTGGTGTTCAATGCTCGTGCAGGCGGTGGTGTTGGCATACCGATAGTTGCGGAGGTGGCGGTGGTGTTCGTCAAGAGAAAGAGAGAGACAGAGAGACACACGGACATAACTTGCATCATTTCGGATCTCATCGTCGTATGGAAGTGGTGATGAGGAGGAGTTGTCGGCAATTGTGGTGGGTGCGTGGGTTTATTCTTCTTCTTCTCTCTCTCTATCTCTATGGAAGGATTTTTTATTTTTATTTTTAAAATTCGGGGCCCAAAACTACATCGTTTTGGAACCGGTTGTGTACCCGGTACGTAGTGGTAACCCACTAGCAGGAGGAGAAGTGTTTTGCCTAGATTTGGACTGGGTCCAACTCCTCTCCAGACTGGAGATTTACCCGGAGGGTCGGGTCGGTGGTTTACTTCGGGTTGCCTGGAGATTTATGCCCTACGAGTGGATGGACTCTGGGGGGTGCTGCACAGCCAAGTGCTGTGCAGCGTGTTGTGCAGCCTCACGGTGAGGCCGCGCCGGCCACATTTCGGCGATCCGAGACGTTCACCTGATAGCCCTCGTCGAGTAGTACAAGTGTACGAAAAATCAACTTGATCGAATATTGTTAAGTACCTAATCGGAACACAAATAGATTGAAAAAAATGGGTTTATTGATTTGGATCCAATGTTTATGTACATTTGTGTTCCATTTCATTTCAATCTATTTGTGTTCCGATTAGGCACTTAACGATATTCGGTCAAGTTAATTTTTTACACACTTATAGTACTCAACGAGAGGTATCCGGTGAACGTCTCGGATAGCCGGAAAGTGGCCGGCGCGGCCGCGCCGTGCGTGCACAGCACTTGGCTGTGCAGCACCCCCCAAGTATCCCGAGTGGATAATGCCCACTCAGATCTGGGAAAATGTGTGTTTCTACTTGGTACTAATGGTTTTGGTGTTGACACCGGATTTTACCCCACCTTTATTTATCAAAATATTTTTTTGTCCTGATGTAGAGACGTGGGATCATCGGAGATCAGAAACAGCTTTTCCGAGTAAAAGACACTATCCGTGGTAAAGATAAACTGTCATGATACATATTACTGATGCCGCGGTAAATCAAATATCAATTTAAAAATATCAAATAATATGTAACATATGCATGTGCATAGCTTGGGTGACAAGTATGCCATATCAGGAACATCATGCCCTTCCCTCTATTTTTGCAGAAATCAGTTCCCGATAGCTCGTTTGCAGAAATCAGTTCCCGATAGCTCGTTTCTGGGCCAATCGACCAACTATATCTTCTAGACATCCAGTCGAACATCAAGACCATTGGATGCACTCATTTTAGTATTTCCAAGAGATCGGTTCAGGCCACGTCAAAATCGGAGGACGTTTTACCATTGAACTGTCACCCCACTTTTACCTTTACTGGTAAAAAACAAGTGAATAGGGCTAGAAGATCCAGGTTTTGTCTGTACTACTGCAAATCATACCAAATTTCATATTTAAGCTTCATGTGATGAAAATAAATCTCACGTCAAGTTTTCGGGCGATTTCGAGCTCGTTTACTATTTTCCGGGACACTGCGCTTTCTGAGACGGCCGATTCCATGAACATGGACATTGGGACCAATTTTTGAGATCTAAACCATTGTTAAATCTATTTTACCCTTAATGAAGTTCCCTTTAAAATTTTAGGTCAATCGACTTCATTTGGTCATCTGATCGTTTACAACGCTCCAATTCAATCGAGAGCCGGACGATTGCGTTTCATTATCTTCAGAGCACAATTTGAAAAAACGGATGCCGCCACGACATTCAAAGCATCTCAAAATCCTAGGGATACCTCCTTAAACGTTCCTGGAGTAAAGGACTACACGTGAGCACGGTCGAGCTAGGGTTGCACCGCACGACGTGGTGTAAACCCCAGGGTGCCTAAAGAATAGGCGCCTATCCCAAGGAAGCCAATGGCTGCCTGCACCTCCCCCCCCCCCCCCCCCCCTCCATTTTCTATAAATTAGACCCATCCTCCACCATTTGTCACACAAACACAAACACAACTCTGAGCTCTGACTCCTCCCGATGCAAGCGCTTATCATAGCGGGGGATCTGACTCGGAGATCACTAGGCTACGAGGTAGCTCTGCCAGGTTTCTTAGAGAAGAAATCTCAGTAGTCAGAGTTACGCGGAAGCTCTGCCGAATTCGCCAGGTGAAATTTTGGGATATAGGAAGTATGCAGAAGCTCAGCCAGATTTCTTCGAGAATAAATACTGGTGGACAAGGCTACGCAGAAGTACTGCCGGGTTCCTCCCTAAAGAAACCCGGATCATCCAGTCCTGCCGTTACTCTGTCCGAGTACCAACTCAAAATCATCCATTTTCTGCCTGAGGATATAATCGATTTTTCTAGACGATTTTATCCGATATCTAGCAAAAGTTCTGTCCGATTCTCTACCCGGGGTTCGAGCCAGGAGTCTGTACTGAATCATTTTCAAATACCAATAACTGTCTGCTTATTTTTAGCATGTAGTAGAAATTTTTAGAACTGTGTCAGCCAGCTACTATCCATGGGCAGGGCCCGCGTCTAGTTTCAGACGCGTAATATTGCACATTTATATCCAACCAATCTGTGAGTTTATAAAAATTCACAATAGGACATACACTTTCGTAGTGTACCGCGTCAGTCTCGTTGAGGTTTGAGGCGCGGGATATCGAAAAGACTTACAAAATAGTGTGTGTTGAAGCAAGGCTTGACAGAAGTCTCCTTATACTACTGCCTCTCTACGGGGTATTTTTCGATATTTTGTGAGATCGTTTACCTTGACTTGACAAGCCATCCGGACAGTTCATACAAAATTCCAACAATAAAAGCATCAAAATTAATTCAATGAATTCATGTGAATTTTAATAAATCGGACAATATCCGAACTATGAAATGACCTGATTCCTCTTATATGTAGGGGATACATAAGCAGTCCGATGAGGGTTCGGCCACAACAAAATCAAAATATTATCTCCCAGCATGATAATATCATACTATCACAACAATGTTATGATGTTTTTTATATCAACCTTCGGGCACCAGGTCATGTTGTTCGAGTTCCTATGCAGGATCCGGATAGTCTTTTCTATTATATGTACGATATTATTTATACTGTATTTTGTGTGCATTTTTAGATTATGTCATGCATAGCTAAGAGTCATAGGGCTCGTCTTGACATTGTTCCGGTCCCGAAATTAGCTTTCTTCCCCAAATTACCAAAATGCCTTTTCTAGTCTCTTTGGAGTTATTTCCCCAATAGAGTTAGTTAGGAAGTGTCCTAAGGTCCGTGCATAATTTCTCCTGTTCCCGAAGTCAGCTCCATGTCAAAATTACCAAAATACCCCTCTGTCATATCCAGACTCATTTTAGCCTACGGAATTGATCTGGAAGCTTCTCGGGGCCCCCTAATATCATCTGGACTACGGAAACCAGATTTAACATTTTTTTTTCTAAATACCTTGGACTTCAAAAACCTATTTTTTAGCCTGCAGACCCTACCGGGAAGACTCGGGACCCACCAGAGACCATTTTTCGGCTCTGGGCAATGAATTTAACTTTTTACTAAAAAGTCAGCTATGCCTAATTTTGCTGTCTAAAACTGCACCAGATATTTACTAGGGACCACCGACTACCTTTTCTGAGATCTGGCCATGATTTTTAAACTTTTTACCATAAAATCTACTATATTTTTATACTCGTTTTAACTCTTCAAATTTGTACCAGATATATCTTGGGGGCTGCTTGACCGACCGGGTGACTTAAAATAAAGACGCGTCCCAAGCGTAGGACTCTCGACCGATGTAGCATAATATCCGGAAGTACCGGAGTCGAATCCACAGAGACGGACAAACGCGTGCAGGACTCAAAGATGACGGGTTCACAGTTTATCTTGGCTCTTAGGTAGCCACCCTTTGTGCAACTCAAATGATTTACCAACTAAATGAATGAAATTAATTAACTATGGATTTAAAAGGAGAGTACAGCCATGGGAACCCAGCGTCCGCAACTAGTCTAACCGATGTTTACTCGGGCCACAATTATTCATTTTATTGATTTTAGAATAAGAAAAAGGATCCCTAACAAATGCGCACCACCTGTCACCAGATTCCGTGCGCATTCGAATTCCGGCGATGCCTGGGTTTTGTTTGTTAGAAGAGTTTTCGTCTTCTAAAATTGCTCAAAAATTAAATTAATTCGATCCCGAGGTAGAACATTAATCAAACTAGCCACGAAGCGCCTTCGCCCCGCGGCTGCACCCTATAAAACTACTCGCTCATGATTCTATTAAACGCAGCAATAATATTAACCCTAGATCTAAACATGCTTCAAACAATTGAAATAAATAAAACACGATACCAAATATTTGCAGCAAGAGAACGGATGCGAAGAACAAGAAATCAAAACTGGAAATCATGAAGAACTTGAATTAAACTTGAATCTGAAATAATCCTGAAAACAGCAGCCAAAGTTAAGAAAATAAAACCTAAGTTATGAATGTCGACCCCCTCTAATCTCGAGTTAAGAGGGTATTTATAGTAAAACAAATCGGAATCCTAAAACAAATTGGAATTGCGTCGCACGAAGATGAAAATGCCACCGTTACAAAGCCAGTTAAGGCCCGAGGTAGCGCTACACCAATTCCTTGGTAGCGCTACCGAACCCACTAAATCCATCTTGACCGTTGACCGATTGACCTTAGCGTTGACTGTTGACCTTAAGCGGCGCGGTAGCGCTACACCCATTTTGGTGTAGCGCTCCCAGAGGTTCTGTTCACTTTTCTCCCCTTTTTTTGCCACTCTTGAGAACTCCGGAGAAATAGGGTAGCGCTCCCGACGTCATTTCTTCATTTCCTTGAATAATTCCCTTGAACACTTAGTCTCCACGGCCTCTCATGCTTTGCAATCCAATCTTGGCGCTAAAACAGCCTTATTTTCCTGAAAATTAACAAAAACACAAAAACATACCAAAGCAACGCATCAAGTGGAAAATAGGGAATAAATTAGATAACAACGTGTTAAAACTATCCTATTGAGGCACTTATATCTACGATATTGCGTGCCTATCAGGGGCCTGTTGGACGCTAGTTTTAGCTCTGGAGGGAATTCTTACAACTTTTTATATGTACTTGCAAATAGTATTTTAAACTCATTTTCGGCCATGTAGCCACCCGATATCCTGGGACCCGTCAGTTATCGGCAGCCCTGGACGACTATTTTTCAATATTTCCCCTGTCAAGTCGTGTAGTCTATTTAGACCTGTCTCCAATCTCGAAACTTTTCGGAGATCCAGAGATGGCCTAGAGTTTCTCGTCTATTTTGAATCCCCTACATTATCATCGCTAGAATCTAGACGTTGTTCTCTGTGTATGGTAAAACGCCTCTGTGCCTCGTTGGCTATATTCCCTAGCGAGATTAACTTCCCTAAACTTCTCTAAAGTTAATCTCAAAACCTGGTTCTCTTGAGGCCGAACTACGCGAAACTTGATTCCCCTGAGGCCGGAGATACGTAGGCAACCCTGAGGCCAAACTTAGTTCCAATAACTTATTTTTTTGTCTTCTTGAACTACGTGATGACCTGATTCTCCTAAGATCGGCGATACGTAGGTAGCCCTGAAGCTAGAACACGGTCCAAATCCTTCTTTTGTATATATTCCCCTTTCATTTCAAATGTCTTAGGCAATAAAATACATTTTAGATAGAATATTAGTTTTCTTCTTGTCATTGTATATATGTCTTCATTTAATATCCTCACAAGTCTTCAATTACTTATTTTAGTTTGGAAAAATTTGTTTTGAGTGCTGAAAGGCAGGGTAGGGTGCTCCGGCTTTCTAACATGTAACTGAAGATGCTAAATCCCCACCAATACAATTTCAAAAGGAGGCATTAGGGCATCCACATTACACTCTTTAAATTTGGCTCAAGAGATTTTTGAGTGCTGGTTGGGTATTACATGGTTGTATCCAACACGCATGCTGGCTATCCAAAACTATTAAGGATGGTCCATATTTTAGAGAGAGAGAGAGAGAGGGAGGGAGAAATCTAGGCTATCCAAAACACTTTTGGATGGCTGAGATGCGTGCTCGGGTACCACGTGTGCAGTACCCCATTTGCGCCAAAAAATTTCTTCCTAAAATGACCCTAAAAACAAACACATAAGTAAAACTAGGGACTAATTTTGTGTTATGAGGATTTGCTAATTCAGGAGCGTGATAGCACTCCAATGAACTCCCTAGTTTTGGCTTCTAGACTATGTCTTAAAGTTTATTTATCCACACAAAAATGTAAGTGGGTCCCTCATTCTTCTCTCTCTCTTTCCTTCTCTTCTCCTCACTCCCAACTTCTTCCCTAAACTTAACTAATGTAATAGGAGCCATCCTTAGTAACTTCTATGGAGAGCATATTGAATACCAAAAATGAGCAAATGAGGTTCTAAATATTAGGAGTCCATTGCGGATGCCCTTAGTCTACTTGGCAGGGTGCTATTAGTAAAGGGTGTTTCTCTCATATTTTTTTTTTTTAAAAACTATAGATAAAAGCAATGTTGCTTCGCTTATTGTGATTTTTTGAGTTTTTGGGACATTTTTTGTGAAGAAAGACTTTTTGGACTTGTTAAACCTTTTGGGCAAAAAGTCGAAAAGATCGATAATAGGAATGGGCCTATGGTCCAATTTCTACTCGATGTCACCATTGAACCACCTAAGTTGGTTTGATGCAAACAAGTTGGTCTAGACATCTGGTTATAAAAAAAAAAATTGATTTTCTCTTGTACAAAAAAATAATTTTCTTTTATTGATGTTATCATTAATAGTATGCAAAAATTAATTGGCGTAAAATTCAACATAATTTCTAGATCAAAAAAAGAAAAAGATGGCTAATAATAAAAAGCTCAGGTTGCCGTCGATGTTGAAGGGTGATAGAAGCATTAAATTTCAAATGTGTTTTAGAAATTAGAATGCAACAAGGCTATAACACGTGGATGGTAAGATGCATCTAAACGAAGGATCATACAATTAGAATGTAGCAAGGCTGTAACATGCGGATGGTAAGATGCATCTAAATGAAGGATGATACAAGTGTTGGGATTTTAACGCATCCGCTCCTAATGCCATGTAACGCCCCCAAAATTTGGGTACGTTAATAAAGAATACAAAAATAATAAATAGGGTTTTACAACAGTAACCCATAAGAAATTACATAAATCCTCTTGCTAAATACAAACATTCTCTACAGGGTTGACTAGGTTTCTCTACTTCATTGCACGACCGTCAATCCTGGTGGTATCCTGCTCTGCTCCATAGGCCTTCAAGCCATAGTTTTCTTCTCCTGTCCATCTCTAAAATCTGGCATAATACGTCGGAGTCGCAGAGCAACATCGTGGTATTATGCCAGGGTTACACAAGTGTAACACCGTGAGCGATAACGCCCAGTAGTTCACTATGCTAAGCTTCTAAGTAGCAATTCTAGAACAATAAGTTCAAAGACAGTAAAGTATATTTATGAACAGTAAAACCATGCAATGCACCATGCGGATCAGAGTAACATGCGCAGAAACAAATAACTCATTTCAGTATCTCAAAACAGTGTCACGTGTCAATGTCTTAAAACAGTTCTCTTTTCAATAACTCATCACATGTCTCAAATCATTTCATTTCCCAAAAATCTCGTTTCATTTCTCAAAAAATTTCATTTCTCATTTCAAAACTCATTTTCATTTTCATCCCTATTTTCACATTAACAGTTATTAAATTTCGCGTCCGGTGACGTAACGTATCGCGTACGTGCTCGGTGCCATATGCTCAAAATCATACTCATGCAATATTCCATAGTTTCTTTCTAAAAATCATATTCTTCCAACATACATATTTCTCACACAACATCATGCATTAAAAATATACCATCTCTCTAAAATATATTGTTTCCTCTAGAAACTTTTCCCACATAAAATCATACATTTAAATGCTCCAATTTTCCCTCAAAATAATATTCCTTCTAAAAAAATCCTCTCACATAAAATCATATATTTAAACTCTCCAAAAATAATATTTCCAATTCTCTCAAATAAAATATATTCCTCAACAAAAATCTCATTTCTTCCTTGTCCTCTTTCAAAACTATTTTATTTCTTTTCAAAAGAGATAAAACTAATCAACTTGCTCTTTCTAAAATAATTTAGACAAAACTCTTTTCTAGAAATCTCTTGTCAAAAATCTATCACAACTAATTGTGAACTTTCTAAAAATATTTAATCTCTCCGAAAATATACTCTTTATATTTCTAGAAAACTTTCTTCCTAATAAACTCAAATAAGACCTCTTTTTCTATAACTAGTAAAATCACAATTTTCTTTCTAGAAAATTTAATCAACTCCATTTGCTTCTTTTCTTTTCATCATAGCCATAAAATATGCTCACAAATAGTTTAGTAAAAAAAAACATTTCTAGGAAACATTTGTAAAAAAACTCTCTCTTCATATTTATTAAATAAAACTCCATACTTTCTTACCAAAATTAACAATAGGCATTCCTTTCTACGAATTTCTCATAAAAGAAATTATTACACTCATTTAAGAAATAATATTTCAAACAACAACCAATAAATTAATCACCCAAGATCAACTAATTCTTTCAAGAAATATTAACATAATCATACAAGAATCTTGTCTAGTGAAAAACAAAACACATCTTCTAATTAACTTCTAATCACTTTCTAATTACCTTCTAATTACTTCTACTCTTACTAATCCACTTCTAATCTCATGAAGAACTACACTAATTAGAAATTAATAAACATTCTTGTTTTTCTTTCTACATGAAATCCTCTTTCTAAATTACTAAGAAACATGCTTAGCAATTTAACACATGCATAAATTAAATTAATCAAACTCTAAAATCATGCTTAGAAATTTAATTAGAACAACATAATTAAACTAGAGATAACTAATTAGAAGAGTAGTTTAGTAAACTACCTTAATTTCCGGGTGTAAACCGGAAGCCGATTAGCAATCCGTTGGTGTAGAAAACTCTTAATCTACCTAGCTTACCTACTAATTAACTTAGTAAGTAGCTAATTAGGACTAAAATAGGTTGGCTCAAGGGTGGTAGAAGTGGTGGTTTGTTGGGAAAATGGGAAACAAACAAATAAGGAAAGTTCAAAGGTGGCCAAATAAACAAAGTATGTGGCTATTTATAGACAAAGTGACCTCTCCCTCTTCTCTACTAAAATTTTCGGTGCATTCACCCCTATTTGGCCGAACCATGCCCATGTGGAAGTGTTAAATGTGTGCATGAATTTGCACATGGTAAGTACATTAGTTGGCAACCTAGGTTTAGATAGGAATCTAGGCTAGGTCTTAGGCTAGGAATCTAGGTTTATTCTTGCTAAATGAACCAAAATGGGCACACATACAAGCTACTAACGTGGGGAACAAGGTGGTGAGGAAATAATGCCTCTCGTTGTGTAGCTTTTTGCACGGTCACCTTTGTTACGGGGTGTTTTTTGGACTAATGTGTACAAGATGCATGTGAACACATTAAATGGCTAAGGGGATAGCCTTAAAGGCTACAAGTAGGAGGGAATATTCCTTCCTTAAATTAAGGAAGTGTGTCTCTAGTTGCTTGGAAGCCAAGGTCAAGTATAGGTAGACTAGGTTGTGTAGTTTGTGCCCAAATGCATGTATTGTGTGGGTATGTGTAGGTTACTCCTAAAATAACAAGGCTTATTCTAACTAGTTTTGGGTACAAAACCTTGGCTTAGGAAACTTCCCTTAACCCTCCACTTGCTTGCACAAGTGAACAATGCATTAACTCCTGCATGTGCATTGTACTAATTCATGCACACACACACTAGTCTCTCTCTCTCTCTCTCTCCACCGAGCTCTCTCTCTCTCTCTCGGCATCTCTCTCTCTCTCTCTCCCCGGGTGCTACGGTAGTGTAACGGATGTGTTACTCGGTCTCGCACGCGCATATACATGGCTAGATTTATATTTATTCGAATTTAAAAAGGATTTAAATAATATTTTAATAGAAAAAAATATTCCAATAAACTGAAAATTAAAAATAATAATTAAATTATTAAGCGAAATTTTTATTTACAAAAATCCGGGTCGTTACATGCCAAGCCACGAAAAAATAAAGTGAGCAAATAAAAGGTGAAAATACAAGAACACAAAGATATACGTGGTTCCACAAAGCATGAAGCAAAGTGCACTCCACGGGCGAAGAGTGGGAGAGGATTCATTATAACTAAGGAGTAACATTTCAACGGAGTAGGCTATACCCGTAAATCTACAAATTGAAGCACCCTTCAATCCCAAAACCAAGAAATACCAAGAGCAATTGAGTATACTCGCAACTCACTAGGGACTAGAACCCTATAACACTCTTGCATAAACTCTAAAAAAACTTACCTATAGAATACCACAAGGTATATATATAATAAACACAATCAAAGCATTACCATAGAAGTAGAAACAAAGTAGGAAATCCTAAACACAATAGATATTCTCCAAAAAAAAGAAAAATTTAAGGCACATTTCTAACAATCTCCCCATTGACTTGAATTCTCTCAATTCAAATCTCCTCGAAATTACCACTGTTCTCCACCACCCCAAGGCAGGGCAATTACCAATGGCACACACGAGCAAGGCTCAAGAATGACTGTTTGACCTTGTAAACGTGACTCAAAAAATCCATCCACACATGCTTCCAAAGTGAACTTCCATCTTCAAATAGGTTTCAACAACCCAACACACACCTCACGCATGCAATCGAAGATATATATAATAAACACAATCAAAGCATTACCATAGAAGTTTAAACATAGTAGGAAAGGAAATCCTAAACACAATAGGAATTCTCCAAAAAAAAAAAAAAAAAATTTAAGGCACATCTCTAACAATCGCCCCATTGACTTGAATTCTCTCAATTCAAATCTCCTCGAAATTACCACTGTTCTCCACCGCCCCAAGGCAGGGCAATTACCAATGGCACACACGAGCAAGGCTCAAGAATGACTACTTGACCTCGTAAATGCGACTCAGAAAGTCCATCCACACATGCTTCCAAAGTGAACTTCCATCTTCAAACAGGTGTCGACAGCCCAACACACACCTCATGCATGCAACCGAAGATATGTTCAAACTCCCCACAGAGCTAATAATCCACAACAGAGTTTCCAAAATAAAATCCATGACCTTGAAAGATGATGAAACACTTGACGTAGTACCGACAATAGTACAACAATTTAGCACATAGGGGCCTTCATACATCAGAGCCTTGAATATGTCTAGCACACTTTTTGAACTCGCAAAACTCTCCCTTGATTAGTGTACTTTGCAACCGACGGAGTCAAAAACACCAAAGAAATACTCCCTCCATTCCTTTTTAAGTGTGTGGCTTTGTAATTTCAACTTATTAAGAAAGAATTATTATTACACTTTTCACATCAACTTTTACATTTACTTTCCACTATTGCCCTTGATGAAGACATCATCATTAAACTTTACCCACTAACTTTTCTAAAAGGAATCTACTTTTCAGGGTAAAATAGAAAATATACTAACTTTTATCTATTAACTTTTTAACATCACACTTATTTAGGAACAGTTCAAAATAGAATACACTACTCTTTTCAAGTAACAGAGGGAGTAAGATTTTTCTTCAAACCTAGAATATGCCTAACATCGAAAAAGTCCTCACCATACCCTTGTGCATCTTGATTGTAACAGTTCCAACACCAACAATCTCATGGGTCATGTTATCACCCATCAAGACTGTACCACCATGGACCGGTTTATAAGTAGCAAACCACTCTTTATTCCAACACATGTGGTTTGAAGAACCCGAATCTTGAACCCATTTAGTATCAACACAAGAATTACTTGCAACACCTAGACAATCATCTGAATCAGAACCAACATATCCCGCAGTATTTTTCCTTCTTTCATTGGCTTATTCTTTAACCTAGGACAAGATTTCTTATAGTTTCCGGCTTTCTTATAATAGAAACATACTACTATAGAAGGTCCAGAAAATCCTCCACTGCATTAATCCCTTCCACCATGTAATATCAACCCATTAGCATCATCAAGACCGCTACTCCCCTTAGATACCTTTTTCCTCAATTCTCTAGATAAATTGGTTTAACGTCCTACATGGAAATTGTATCTTTATCATAAACTATGGTAGTAACAAAATGCTCATAAGAGGGCGGCACTGAACATAAAAGAATAAGGGTCTGGTCATCATCATCAATTTTAACGTCAATATTTTTAAGGTCCATAATGATTTTATTCAAGTCATCAATACTTTCTTTAATTGGCGTACCTTCCATCATACAAGTTTTCCAGCCCCAACCACAATTCGGCCTATGAAGTTTCCTCCTCAATCTCTTGAAGAACATCGTCCGCCAAATTCAACTGGATCGAACTAAGAGCCTTTTGGTCAAACTCATCCCATGCGTCTGCATTCATATTAACTAGCTTTTTCTCCTTGCCCAATAATGCCTTGTACAATCCCAATTGAACCAGCAACGCCTTCATCTTAATCCTCCATAAGTTGAAGCTACTACTATGCCCATTAAACTTCATAATCTTGTATCTGGCGGCCATGATTGACGCGGAACACAATAAAAACAACCCTAGGTATGAACTTGGAGATCTAATATTGGTTGCTGGGATTTTAACACTTCCCCTCTTAATGTCAAGCCATGAGAAAATAAAGTGAGCAAACAAAAGACGAAAAGACAAGATCACAAAGATATACGTGCTTCCACAAAGTATGAAGGAAAGTGTACTCCACGGGCGAAGAGTGAGAGAAGATTCACTATAACTAAGGTGCAAGATGACAATAGAGCCGATTATATCTATAACTCTGCAAATTGGAGCACCTTTGAATCCCAAAATAAAAAGATACCAAGAACAATTGTGTACTCACAACTTACCAGGGACTAAAACCCAAACACTTTTACATAAACTCTAGAAAGACTTACCTATAGCACGCCACAAGGTATCTATATATATCATAAATGCAATCAAAACATTAGTTGGAAGGGTCGAGAGACTTTAGAGAGAGAAAGAGATCTGGGTGGTTGGGTTCCCACCCCCAAACCCCACACCCCCTTCTGTTCTTGTCCCACTCTTTAATACCCCCTTTGATCTCTCTTCCTTCATCCTCATCTCTCAGTCTCCCATCTACTTCGACTTTCCTCTCTTCTCCTTTCGGCTCCTTTCCTCCTTCATGGTTCCGAGTAGTTGAAACTCTCCTTTTTTTGAGAGATGATTTTCCCTCACCCCATCATTTTTTGAGAAGTAAGCCTTGCCTAGACATGCTAAAACCCTAAAAAATCAAAGCCGGAATCAAAAAAATTGGAACCCAGACATCACACTTAATTGTATTACTTTCTCCATTAAGGCTCCATTTGCTTGGACATAAAATTCAAATTATCTATGCTTCTATTTTGTTTAAGTTCATAGAAAAATGTTATTGAACTTTTGACACAACGACTTAATTGGAGTGATCAAAACACTGTAAGGTTCAAGTTTTATGTGTTCGTTAAATGTGACAGATATTACTGTATCATATGAAAAGAATGACAAAAGCTCGGTTCATGTGATGGTGAATGAGTTTTGAGTTTTGATCGAGTAAGCTATATATGCGTAAGCACATAGTATAATCTGGTGTATTTAGTGTTTAACTCTAGATTTTGCTATGTAGAAAATGATGGAGAGGAGTGGACTACTCTGAACACATTGATAGAGAACGTAAATTCAAAGTTTGCTGTCATGCCAAACCATGGAATGAAGAAGTTGATTGAGCGGATTAACGCTGGGAAAATAATGTAAAAAGTTATATTTTGGTTTGTTTTGATGTGAGCTTATATGTAATTTTGGGGTTACTTACCTAGTTTAGTTGGGACATTAGATGATGCTCTAGGGTGTTTTTTTGGTTGCTTCATTTGGGAGAATTGACAACATGGTCCCCCCTTTCCCCTTTTCAGTTTATGGCTCGATAGATGATTATCCTTGCGCTAGCTGCCAACCTCGTTGGGATGTAAGTTTCGGTTGTGATACCGATCTTCATCCATAATCCTTTTAATCTTAGTTGTATGCATTCATTCATTCATTGATTAATAAAATTTTCTTTGCTTGAGTGTTTGTGTGGTTAAATTTTTTTTCCAGCTCGACTTGTATACTACATAACTCAATACTGATATGTATTTTTGAGTGGGATAGGGGGGAGGTCTAGTGTGTTTACTCTAGTGTCTTTTCTGGGGATTCTGTAGTTTGGTTTAGTTTTGCGTTCTGGTCTTGAGTCCTTCGCCTGTTTGGCTGCCCGAGTTTTTTTGGTCTTGTAGGGCTGTGTCTGTTTAATGTTTTAGGTTGTCGGGTTTGCTTTTCGCCGTGTGTCCTTGTCTTGTGTATGTCTTGGGCTCTTGGCTCTACAGGTCTGTGCTTTTTGTGTCTCGTGTCGTTTTGGTCTTTCTCAAATGCCACTGGAGTATTATTACCAGTGGTGATATTTCTTGGATGGACATATCCTGCTATTCTCTAATGCTGCTAGTGTTCTCTAAAATGCTTTGTTCAATCTTCATGTGCTGCAATATGAATTCTGGTAGTGGGGCACCTATGGTGATTATGATGCTGCTACGTGAATTTTGGTATGCACTACTATTTTCTTATGCTGCTGGTGTTTTCCTATGCTGGGGTAATTAATCAGCTACTGCAGTCATGTAAACTTTGAATCCAAAATTGACTCTAGGGGGGATCATTTTGATTACAGTGGATCATGTGTGTTTTTGGGGCTTACTAGTGTGGCACTTTTGCATTTTGTATTCTTAATTGTTTCTCTTGGTTGAAATCTTATCAACCTTTTTTTTGGTCAAGTGTGGCATATGATTATCGCTTTGTTAGGGTGCCAACATAGTTGAGATGCTATCATTGCGTTGTGATGCCATTTTTCGTTTGCTCCTCATTTTAATCTTTGTGCTTGCACTTTGATTAATAAAATAGTTTTTAGTGTTTGAAAAAAATAAAAAACTACTCCAATGGCTGGCTACGTGGCTAGAGAGAGGAGACCAATGGGGATAGCAGTGGTTTTGACCCTGATTATGTTATATTTCTCTGGTGGTCTTCCTCTATTGATTTGTTTTCCTAAATTTCTAAGTATCATCCCTGCAGCCCTTTGCAATTTGCAAATTGGCAGTACAGATTGCATTTTTTTTCTAAGAATTCTCTTTCTTGGCTGTGTAGATGAGGCTGAAGTCTGTGTAATTTGTAATTACTTGGCAAGCCATGTTTTCCTCGCAGTGTTATTGACTTCATCTCATCTTTCTATTGTATAATATTGACCCAGAACAAAAATTAGTACTTAGCCATTCAAAACACTCGAAGAAGTAAAGCGGTAGCTTGTTGTTCTACTGGAGCCACCACACCCCAGAATTGGGATTCCAAAACCCCAAATTCATTCTAAAACTTTGGGATAGTATTTTGTTGATATGGAGAGGAGATTCCAAAAGGGAGGAGTCATTAAAAAACGTTTTGAGAAATAAGCTTTGCCTAGACATGCTAAAACCCGAAGAAAACAAAGCCGGAACCAAAAGAATCGGAACCCGAACATCTCCTGTATATGTAAAGATGATTATGTATCATACTTAATTGTTTTACTTTCTCCTTTAACGCTCCAATTGTTTGGACATAAATTCAAATTATCTATCCTTCAATTTTCTTTAAATTTATATTAAAGGTTATTGAACTTTTGGTGCCGTGATTTAATTGGAGTGATCAAAACACTGCAAGGGTCATGTATTATGTGTTCGTTGAAGGTGACTGATATTACTATATTCTATTATGAAAAGAATGACAAAAGCTCAGTTCATGTGATGGTGAACAACTTTCGAGTTCCAATCGAATAAGTTATCCATACCTAACCACATAGTATAATCTGGTGTATTTAGTATTTAACTCTAGATTTTGTTGTGTAAAAAATGATGGAGAGGAGTGGACTACTCTGAAGACTTTGATGGAGAACGTAAACTCAAAGTTTGATGTCACGGCAAACCATGAAATAAAGAAGTTGATTGAGTGGATTAACGCTGGGAAAATAACGTAAGTTATATTTTGGCTTGTTTTGATGTGAGCTTATATGTAATTCTCAGGTTACTTACCTAGTTTAGTTGGGACATTGGATGATACTCTATGGTATATTTTTGGTTGCTTCGTTTGGGGGAATTGACAACATGGTCCCCTCGTTCCCATTTTCGGTTTATGGCTTGATAGATGATTATCCTTGCGCTAGCTGCCAACCTCATTGGGATGTAAGTTTTGGTTGTGATACCGATCTTCGTCCATAATCCTTTTAATCTTTGGTTGTATGCATTCGTTCATTCATTGATTAATAAAATTTTCTTTGCTTGAATATTTGTGTGGTAAAATTTTTTGTTCTACTCGACTTGTATACTATATAATTCAATATTGATATGTACTTTTGTGTAGGTGGATGGGGGGGAGGTCTAGTGTGTCTACTCCAGTGTCTTTTCTGGGTATTTTGTCGTTTGGTTTAGTTCTACATTCTGGTCTTGAGTCCTTGGGGTGTTTGGTTGCCCGAGTTTTTCAGGTCTTGCGGGGCTGGTTTGTTTAATGTTTTGGGTGTCGAGTTCATTTTTCGCCGTGTGTCCTTGTCTTGTGTTTGTCTTGGGCTCTTGGCTGTACAGGTCTGTGATTTTTATGTCTCGTGTCATTTTGGTCTTTCTCAAATGCCACTAGAGTATTATTATCATTAGTTTGAAGTATTGTCATCTCGAGTCAATTCGACATCAAGCTTTGATACTGCTATTTGGATGAAATTTGTTGTTGATACTCGATTAGGCTATGCTGATACTAGTTATGATGCTTCTCGGATGGACATGTTTTCCTATTCTCTAATGCTGCTAGTGTTCTCTAAAATACTCTGTTCAATCTTCATGTTCTCCAATATGAATTCTGTAAGTGGAGTACCAATGGTGATTATGATGTTGGTATATGAATTTCGGTATGTGCGAATGTTTTCTTATGCTGCTGATAGTTTCCTATGCTGGGGTGATTAATCAACTACTGCAGTCTTGTAAACTTGGAATCCAAAAATTATTCTGGGGGGATCAGGTGGATCACAGTGGATCATGTTTTGTGGGTGCTAATTGTTGTGGCACTTTTGCGTTTTGTATTCTTAATTGTTTCTCTTGGTTGATATCTTATCGACCTTTTTTTGGTCAAGTGTGGCATATGATTGTCTCTTTGTTAGGGTGCCAACCTCGTTGAGATGCTTTAATTGCGTTGTGATGCCATTTTTTGTTTGTCCCTTTTAATATTTATACTTGTACTTTGATAAATAAAATAGTTTTTGCTGTTCAAAACTAGTCCTATGGCTTGCTATGGGGCTAGACAAAGGAGACCAATGGGAATGGTAGTGGTTTTGACCCTGATCATGTTGTATTTCATTGGTGGTCTTCCTCTATTGATTTGTTTTTCTAAATTTCTAAGTATAATCCCTGCAGCCCTCTTCAATTTGCAAATTGGCAGTACAGATTGCATTTTTGGCTGAAGTCTGTGTAATCTGTAATTACCTGGTTTGTCATATTTTCATCGCAATGTTACTGATTTCATCTCATCTTTCTATTGTATAATATTGACCCAAAAGCAAATTGAGTTCTTAGCTATTGAAAACACTTGAAGAAGCAAAGCGGTTGCTTGTTGTTCTATTGGAGCGACCACCCCCAAGTATTGGGCTTCCAAGACCCCAAATTCGCTCTGAAACTTTGGGAAAGTATTTTGTCGATATGGAGAAGAGGCCTGAGAAGGGAGGAGAATCATTAAAAAACTTTTTCACAAATAAGCCTTGCCTAGACATGCTAAAACTCGAAGAAATGAAAGCTAGAACCAAAAGAATTGGAACCCAGACATCTCCTGCCTACGTAAAAATGGTTAAGTATCGTACTTAATTGTTTTACTCTTTCAATTGAGGCTCCATTTCTTTAGGCATAAAAGTCAACTTATCTACCCTTCTATTTTTCTTTAAGTTCATGTTAAAAGGTTATTGAACTTTTGGTGCAGCGATTTAATTGGATTGATCAAAACACTACAAGGTTCATGTATTATGTGTTCGTTGAAGGTGACTGATATTACTATATTCTTTGAAAAGAATGACAAAAGCTCGGTTCATGTGATGGTGAACAACTTTCGAGTTCCAATCGAATAAGTTATCCATGCCTAAGCACATAGTATAATCTGGTGTTTTTAGTGTTTAACTCTAGATTTTGTTGTGTAAAAAATGATGGAGAGGAGTGGACTACTCTGAAGACTTTGACAGAAAACATAAACTCAACGTTTGATGTCACGGCAAACCATGAAATGAAGAAGTTGATTGAGCGGATTAACGCTGGGAAAATAACGTAAGTTATATTTTGGCTTGTTTTGATGTGAGCTTATATGTAATTCTCAGGTTACTTACCTAGTTTAGTTGGGACATTGAATGATGCTCTATGGTATATTTTTGGTTGCTTCAGGGGAATTGACAACATGGTCCCCTCGTTCCCCTTTTCAGTTTATGGCTCGATAGATGATTATTCTTGCGCTAGATGCCAACCTTGTTGGGATGTAAGTTTTGGTTGTGATACCGATCTTCGTCCATAATCCTTTTAATCTTTGGTTGTCTGCATTCGTTCATTCATTGATTAATAAAATTTTCTTTGCTTGAATATTTGTGTGGTTAAATTTTTTGTTCTGCTCGACTTGTATACTATATAATTCAATATTGATATGTACTTTTGTTGGGGGGGGGGGGGGGGGGGGGGTCTAGTGTGTCTACTCCAGTGTCTTTTCTGGGTATTTTGTCATTTGGTTTTGTTCTACATTCTGGTCTTGAGTCCTTGGGGTGTTTGGTTGCTTGAGTTTTCCAGGTCTTGCGGGGCTTGGTTTGCTTAATGTTTTGGGTGCCGAGTTTGTTTTTCATTGTGTGTCCTTGTCTTGTGCTTGTCTTAGGCTCTTGGCTGTACAGGTCTGTGATTTTTATGTCTCGTGTCATTTTGGTCTTTCTCAAATGCTACTAGAGTATTATTATCATTAGTTTGAAGTATTGTCATCTCGAGTCAATTCGACATCAAGCTTTGATACTGCTATTTGGATGAAATTTGTTGCCGATACTTGATTAGGCTATGTTGATACTAGTTGTGATGCATCTCGGATGGACACGTTTTGCTATTCTCTGATGCTGCTAGTGTTCTTTAAAATACTCTATTCAATCTTCAAGTTCTCGAATATGAATTCTGGTGGTGGAGTACCTATGGTGATTATGATGTTGGTATATGAATTTCGGTATGTGCTACTGTTTTCTTATGCTGCTGATGGTTTCCTATGCTGGGGTGATTAATCAGCTACTGCAGTCATGTAAACTTGGAATCCAAAATGTATTCTGGGGGGATCAGGTGGATCACAGTGGATCACATTTTTTGGGTGCTAATTGCTATCTCACTTTTGCGTTTTGTATTCTTAATTGTTTCTCTTGGTTGATATCTTATCAACCTTTTTTTGGTTAAGTGTGCCATATGATTGTCGCTTTGTTAGGGTGCCAACTTAGTTGAGATGCTTTAATTGCGTTGTGATACCATTTTTCGTTTGTCCCTATTAATATTTATACTTGTACTTTGATAAATAAAATAGTTTTTGCTGTTCAAAACTAGTCCTATGGCTTGCTATAGGGCTAGACAGAGGAGACCAATGGGGATGGTAGTGGTTTTGACCCTGATCATGTTGTATTTCACTGGTGGTCTTCCTCTATTGATTTGTTTTTCTAAATTTCTAAGTATAATCCCTGCAGCCCTCTTCAATTTGCAAATTGGCAGTACAGATTGCATTTTTGGCTGAAGTCTGTGTAATCTGGTTTGCCATATTTTCATCGCAATGTTACTGATTTCATCTCATCTTTCTACTGTATAATATTGACCCAAAAGAAAATTGAGTTCTTAGCCATTCAAAACACTCAAAGAAGCAAAGCAGTTGCTTGTTGTTCTCCTGGAGCGACCACCCCCAAGTGTTGGGCTTCCAAGACCCCAAATTCGCTTTGAAACTTTGGGAAATTATTTTGTCGATATGGAGAAGAGGCCCGAGAAGGGTGGAGAATCATTAAAAAACTTTTTGACTAATAAGCCTTGCCTAGACATGCTAAAACTCAAAGAAATCAAAGCCAGAACCAAAAGAATTGGAACCCGGACATCTCCTGCCTACGTAAAAATGATTAAGTATCGTACTTAATTGTTTTACTCTTTCAATTGAGGCTTCATTTGTTTAGGCATAAATGTCAACTTGTCTACCCTCCTATTTTCTTTAAGTTCATTTTAAAAGGTTATTGAACTTTTGACGCAGCGATTTAATTGGAGGGATCAAAACACTGCATGGTTCAGGTTTTATGTGTTTGTTGAAGGTGACTGATATTTCCATATTCTATGAAAAGAATGACAAAAGCTCAGTTCATGTGATGGTTGCCTACGCACATAGTATAATCTGGTGTATTTAGTGTTTAACTCTAGATTTTGTTGCGTTGAAATTGATGGAGAGGAGTGGATTACTCAGAAGACTTTGATAGAGCACGTAAATTCAAAGTTTGAGGTAGGGTTAAGCATCATAGAATAATATATAAACCCGGCCGATTATATATTATTCTGTACGTATATGATGTGCTGTCACTATTTCTCTGTGCATGCGTGTCTCGAGAATGGAAAAAGATTGTGTAGTCTTTAATCTCTCTGTCCATGTCCAAGGCTAGGGCAATAGGGCTATTGATTGTAAAGTGCCGTTACCTCTCTCTCTCATACTTCCAAGTTACCCTTTCATCTCCCACTCTCTCTGGCTCTTATCTTGGAAAGACGAAAACATTGAAGACTTTCCTTTTCCAAAAAAAAAAAAAAAACTTGGATCTGGATATGTAGCGCAGTGAGATTTCATCATCTCCTCTTCTATTGTTCGCCGACTCACCAGTCACCAGAGAATTGACGCCTCACCTCTGTTCCTTTCTCTCTCCACATCTGGGTTGCATGTTGAGATCTGCAAATTTTTCTTTTGTTTGTGGTTTAAATCAATGTCTTCCTCTCTTTTGTTTGTTGTTGTTAATGTATGGGGTTGGAAACTGTATACTGGGTTGAAGATTTTGGTCTTGATGTCTGTTCTCTCTCTCTCTCTCTTTTCTCTCTTTTTTTTTTTCAGTTCAAACAGAGCAAACCCGAAACCCGATCAAAACCCGACTGACACCCGACCTACCCGAGTTGTTTAGTTTCTAAGAGTACTCGGTTCGGTTTCGGGTGAGGTTTTTTTGAACCCGATGTGGTCGGGTACTGTCCAAACCCAACTCTACCCAACCCGTGCTCACCCCTAGTTTGAGGTCACGACAAACCATGAAATGAAGAAGTTGATTGAGCAAATTAATGCTGGAAAAATAACGTAAGTTATGTTTCGGTTTGTTTTGATGTGAGCTTATATGTAATTCTGGGGTTACTTACCTAGTTTAGTTGGGACATTGGATGATGTTCTATGGTGTATTTTTGGTTGCTTTGTTTGGGGGAATTGACCACATGCTCCCCCCTTTCCCCATTTCGGTTTATGGCTCGATAGATGACTATTCTTGTGCTAGCTGCCAACCTCGTTGAGATGTAACTTTTTGATAGTGATATCGATCTTCATCTATACTCATTTTAATCTTGGTTGTATGCATTCATTCATTCATGATTAATAAAATTTTCTTTGCTTGAGTGTTTGTGTGGTTAAAGTTTTTGTTCTGCTCGACTTGTATACTACATAATCAATATTGATATGTATTTTTGTGTGTGTGGATAGGGGGGAGGTCTAGTGTGTCTATTCCAGTGTCTTTTCTGGGGATTATGTAGTTTGCTCTAGTTTTGCGTTCTGGTCTTGAGTCCTTGGGGTGTTTGGTTGCCCGGGTTTTTTTTTGGTCTTGTAGGATGTGTTTGTTTAATGTTTTGGGGTGTCGGGTTTGCTTTTCGCCATGTGTCCTTGCCTTGTGTCTGTCTTGGGCTCTTGGCTGTACAGGTCCGTGCTTTTGGTGTCTCGTGTCGTTTTGGTCTTTCTTAAATGCCACTAGAGTATTATTATCATTAGTCTAAAGTATTGTCATCTCCAGTCAACTCGACATCAAGCTTTGATACTGCTATTTGGATGAAATTTGTTGTTGATACTCAACTAGGCTATGCTGATACCAGTGGTGATGCTTCTCGGATGGACATGTTTTGCTATCCTCTAATGCTGTTAGTGTCTCTAAAATACTCTGTTCAATCTTCATGTGTTGTAATATGAATTCTGGTAGTGGGGTACCTATGTGATTAAGATGCTGCTATATGAATTTTGGGATGTGCTACTGTTTTCTTATGCTGGTGGTGGTTTCCTATGCTGGGGTGATTAATCAACAACTACAGTCATGTAAACTTGGAATCCAAAATTGATTCTGGGGGATCAGGTAGATCACTTTTTTTTGTGTGCTAATTGTTGCAGAGCTTTTGCATTTTATATTCATAATTGTTTCTCTTGGTTGATAGCTTATCAACCTTTTTTCTGTCAAGTGTGGCATATGTTTGTCGATTTGTTAGGGAGCCAATGTCGATAAGATGCTTTCATTGCGTTGTGATGCCGTTTTTCGTTTGTTCCTTCCAATCTTTGTACATGTACTTTGATTAATAAAATTGTTTTTGCCGTTCAAAAAAATAAAATAAAACCTAGACCAATGGGGATGGTAGTTGTTTTGACCCTCATCATGTTATCACTGGTGGTCTTCCTCTATTGTTTTGTTTTTCTACATTTCTAAGAATTCTCTTTCTTGGCTGTGTAGATGAGGCTGAAGTCTGTGTAATCTATAATTACTTGGTTTTCCATGTTTTCATCAAAATGTTACTGACTTCAGTCTGTGTAATCTATAATTACTTGGTTTGCCATGTTTTCATCAAAATGTTGCTGACTTCATCTCATCTTTGTACTATATAACATTGACCCAGAGCCAAAATGAGTTCTCAGCCATTCAAAACACTCAAAGAAGCAAAGCGGTTGCTTGTTGTTCTACTGGAGCGACCACACCCAAGTATTGGGGTTCCAACCCCCAAATTCACTCTGAAACTTCGGGACAGTATTTTGTCGATATGGAGAGACGCCCGAGAAGAGAGGAGAGTAAAAAAAAATTTGGGAAATAAGCCTTGCCTTGACATGCTAAAATCCGAAGAAATCAAAGCCGGAACCAAAAGAATTGGAACCCAGGCATCTCCTGCCTACGTAAAGATGGTTATGTGTCATACTTAATTGTTTTACTTTCTTCATTACGGCTCCATTTGTTTGAACATAAAAGTCAAATTATCTACCCTTCTATTTTCTTTAAGTTCATATTAAAAGGATATTTGAACTTTTGGCGCAGCGATTTAATTGGAGTGATGAAAACACTACAGGGTTCAGGTTTTATGTGTTCGTTGAAGGTGGCTGATATTATCGTATTATATGAAAAGAATGACAAAAGCTCGGTTCTTGTGATGGTGAATGAGTTCCGATTGGACACAAGGGGCTCGATTTTGGGCACCTACGTTCCTAGATCCGATTGGTTACGTCGACGGATTTTTGGAAGCTTTCTAACAGCGATGATGGCGGCATTTGGAGCGGATCCGGTGGGGGTCCTTTAGCCTGTGGAGGGAACGAGCTTCTGAAAGATTTAGATCTGGTCAATCCACCGTCCTTCACTAGTGTGTCTGATGGGTCCGTCCTCGATGCTGATTCTTGCGGCTTTTTGTTTGTTTAGTTTTCTTTTGTTTCGTTTTTGTTGCACTTTCTTTGTTTTTTTTGTTGTAATCTCTTCTCCCTTAAGGCCAATGAGCCATGTAACTTGTACTTGATTTATTATCAACTAGTAGACGCCTCCGTGCGCGCACGGAATCTCGTGCTCGTTCTCTTCTTCATTATCAATTTTGGCATACAAATAGTTACCATTGTTAGTCTTCACCAATTTAGGAGAATGCCATGCAATAATATCATTATCAGCAAATACGTGTTAAATCAGATAACAAGTTTAACTTTAGATCAAAGAGAGAGAGAGAGAGAGAGAGAGAGTAGCAAGTTTAATGTAATCCCTCCAATAATATGTTAGAATAACATTGATGAATGATGGTCCAACAGGAAATCATTTATACAAGGCCAGAAAGGGTTAGTGTTTCAATAAAAATCAAAATGGGTGATAACCCTGTGCCGCAAATTGAATCGAGAGGTACTCGTCCTTGCGATCTTGATTCTCAGCCTCCTTATTTTTAGTTTGAAGGGATTTGAATCGACCAAATGCCTACAGTCAAAGAAGAGAACAAAAGAGACAAAAACAATCAGAGAGTAAGTAATAGGGGGAGAGAGAGAGAGAGAGAGAGAGAGAGAGAGAGAGAGAGAGAGATAGAGAGAGAGAGAGGCCTGTCGTAAATTGTAGCCGGAGCTGTCAATCGTCGCTGCATTTGCTGAGCTTTATACGAGATTAAGGTGCAGGGTTCAAATTTGAGGATTAAGAAAAGAGACATAAACAATCGTTAATCGTAGTCGCCGACCATCGCTGGATTTCTAAGCTTTATACCATTCAATGTTGAAAATTTTGGGGTAGTTCGCATTTGATCGATTAGTAATCTAGGGCATTCTCTTGAGATGTAGATGTAGTAGGAGTATACGAAATCCCTTCCAACTTTACATGCCTCATTGAAAGCGCCGATGTAAATGGATGGATAACCAAGAATGAGTTTTGAAGAGAGAGAGAGAGAGAGAGAGATTTTTAAAATGTTCTGTGTATTTGCAGATATGGAGAAAAAACAAAAAGAAACGTGCATGAGTTGCTATCTACGTGTCCCATTTTGATCCATGTGTTTTTTCCACAAATCCTATTTTTTCCACACATGCTATTTTTTCCACACATACATTTCCACACATGCTGTTTTTTCTATACATGCATTTAAGTTTCACGCTGTCTACGCCAAGTGGTACCAATTATGTGACTATTAGCCAAAAAAGAGAAAATATGGCCGACACAAGGAATGCGCCCTTAAGGGCATTACTGTGAATATAGAGCTATCTAAGGACAGAGGGGGCATCAAAAAGAAAGGCCGAAAGATGAGTGAGAGTTTTTCCTTTTATTATAGGTAGGATATAAGTTGCATTTTCCCCGTTCAAAAAGAAGAAAATTAAAAATCAAAACATTACCATAGAAGTCTAAATAGAATAAGAAATCTCAAACACTATAGGAATCCTCCAAAAAAAAAAAAAAAAAAAAAATTCAAGGCACATCCCTAACAACAAGAATCAGGCAATCAGCTCTGTTCGATTTTTTGCGGTTGTGCATTTGGTTGAGAACCGAAATAAAAGCAATTTATTAATTTTTTTGATATATTGAAATCTAACCAGACCAATGGCATGAGAAAGTCAAACCAAACCAATTTCCCATTAGGAAATGAACTAAGTCCGTTTCATCCACAAGTGTCAAACTGTCAATACTGCACACGGCGGGCTGTCTGCTGTAAATTGTCTCCATCCCAACATTTTTATGGCTGGTTCGGTTTTTATTTCACGGTGTCACCCCTATCCCTTGGTTGAGATCCCTAGCATTAAACAAATCAAACTAGAGATCTACAGCCCTGACTGATGGTTTATCAAGTGTTCAACAATAGCTTGTATGCATGCACATGGACACACCAACAAACAAAATCTGCAATTTTTGACCCTGGCACTGTGATGTTTTATATTAAAACCAATAGTTAAAGAGTATCTGTTTCTTTTTTGACGAGTCTGTCGGAGTTTGCTCGGACTAGCAGCAGACATACAGGCAATCGCCATTTCCCTTCTGAGTTGCTTTCTGTTAAATAATGGCCTAATTTTTAGAGCTGAGACCTCCAAAAATTAACATTATCATTTACGAAGGCATCAAATTTCTGCTCATTCACAGACAGGTTCATAATAAATGAATGTGATGCATCTTTAAAATCAGCCTTCTATGAGGGGTTTGGCGATCCTGCACCGGATCATTTGCACTGCACCGTGTAGCGCACCAATCCCAACCGTCCAAAAGTCTTTTCAATGGTCCGGATTCATGGACACTTTTTTACTAGTCAAAGTTCTTTATTACGATATGTGCTGCACAGTGCAACGTGTATGGACTGCAGGGACCTCGGACTCATGAGGTCTGTTATAATTTGTCGATGTTTGCCAAATGAGATCTGTTGATTCCCATGATTTAAGTTGATTTTGGGTTATTTTATTATTCTTGGGCGACAAATAACTTTCTTTCGATTCATTTTAGGTGGCTTGAGATTAGCTTCGCTGGATTGATTGAGCAATGAAAAAACTAAACGAGCAACTAATCCCAAAGTGTTAGCAAATTGGTTTTGTCTTGGGACTTAGGGATTTGGTCCTACCTAAGCTCTCAGGTTCGATTATCCTTGCCAGCAAACTCATGAGACAACTGGCATGTCCGGTTGTTACCTCCAAGGCATCGGAATTAATCGAGGTGCACAAGTTGATCCGGAAATCTGGTTATGGGAAAAAAAAAAAGCACAATTGAATGCGGCAGAATTTCTTCGGGGAAACACGCACGTTGGAACCAAAGGAATACAGGGTTCATACGCTTAGTTTTTTTTCTAGAGACTTCTTACATGGCATTTTATATTGCTATGATATTGGGCCAGATTTTTTACACTAGGACCCATCTACACAACACAAAACCAAAAGGCCCAAAATACAATTAACACTGTTGACCCATTTACAAACGTTAATGGCCCCAATACAAAAAAATAACACCGAGCGTTAATTCAGGTTCGTTTTCATCCCAACCTTGAATATTGTTTCCGAAATTAGATGTGCGGCAGACTCCTGTACCTTTTTTTTTTTGTCAATCGGTAAAGATTTTATTCAACTTACGAAATAGAAGAAACATCAATAAGTACCTCCCTATAAATCCAGTTCGGAACATTCTCCTGCCAGATTATAGGATCATCTAAAGATAGGGCAAACTTGGCTATCGCATTAGCCACCCTATTACAAGTACGTGGAACAAAATTAAAAGAACAGGAAAGAAACTTATTAGCTAAAAAGAGTACGTCCTTGATGATGACATCCAAGCTAGCCTTGATAGTAGAATGGCCTTGAATCATTCTGATCACTGTTTGAGCATCCCCTTCCAACAAATACCTTCTATCCCCAGAGCAAAGATCAGAACCCAACGCAGATCGAAAACCTTCAGCCTCTACCATTTCAGCAGACAAACTACATAAAACTGGAAAAGTGGCAGCACCTACTACGTTACCCAATTGATCGCGCACCACAACTCCTACTCCCCCTCTTCGCTTGGTCCCATCAAAGGCGCCATCAACATTAACTTTCAATGTTCCAACCTCAGGTGGCTACCATTGTGGAGTCTCGATAACACTAGTCTCCTGAAAGCCATTATTCTCATTACGGACAGCATGTAAGAAAGTTTGATGTTCCTCCAATGCCCGCTCAAGAATTTCCGTTTCTGCCGTCCGCTGTTGCTGAAATATCCCCTCGTTCCTTGCAATCCAAATATTCCATCCAATAATAGCGAAAAGCCCCACAGCCTCCATTTGATCTTCCCCAACTCTTTCCATAAGTCCTTCAATTGTGAAGAGTTTGTAGTTTCTGGTCGATACCTAAAGGGTGATAACAACCAAACTTTTGTAGCTCTTTCACAATTAAATAACATATGGGAAGGTGTTTCTTCCACTAAGCCACATATGGAACAAATCGGATCCACTTGAAACTTTCTTTGTACTAAGGCCATGTTAACGGGTACAATCCCATGTAAACAACGCCACAGGAACATCTTCATTTTCAGTGGAGCCTTCATATGCCAAACTCGTTTCCACATTCCCTCATCGTCACCATCCCGACTTGACTGACCTCTCCCACGGTCGAAAACCCTTCTACTTTGTATTAATTCCTTGGCAATGGTGTAGGCAGTTTTAACAGAGAATTGCCCCGAAACTGTGCACTTCCAAATCATCTTGTCTTCAACCCCGGTCATGCTCAAAGGGATACCCAAAATCTGTTCAACATCACGCTCAACAAAAGCCTCTTTAATTAAGGACCCCCTCCACTCCATACGGCTCGCATCAATCAACTCACTAACCTTCATCAAATTACTACCATCTTTGCGAGTTAAAACTTTGGGATAACGCTCATAGGTCAACCATGGTTCTTCCCAAATCTTCACCCTCTCTCCGTTGCCAACTCTCCACCTCCAACCCTTCATAATTACCTCCTTGCTTGCTAAGAAACTCTGCCATGCCCATGATGAAAGCTGCTTCGAATTCGCCTCAAGGAAAGAGGAATTAGGAAAATATTTGGCTTTGAAAACCTTAAAAAATAAGGAGTCATCGCCAACAGTTAATCTCCATCCTTGTTTCGCCAACATTGCCAAATTAAAGGCTTCCATATCCTGAAAGCCTAAACCTCCCATACCTTTCACTTGTGTCATCTTTTCCCAACTCAACCAGTGCATCTTCCTCCCATCATCCGCCCCACTCCAAAAGAATTTAGCAATCAAGGAATTTAATTTCTTGCATAAACCAACCGGAAGTTTAACACAAGCCATGGCGTAGATTGGTAGAGCTAGCAGGACGTGTTTAGCTAAAACCTCTCTACCCGCATGATTTGTAAACTTCCCAGTCCAACTCGCCACTTTTTTAACCACCAAATCTTCAATATACTTCAGTGCATCTCGTTTAGACCTTCCTATAATGTATGGCAGCCCCAAGTACTTTCCTCCCTCTGAATTATTATTGAACCCCAGAATACTCCGACATTCATCGCGTTGAGCTACTGGAGTGTTGGCACTAAATAAAATAGAAGACTTAGCCACGTTAATGAACTGACTTGAAGCCTTTTTGTACAGCTCCAAAATATTCCTGATTTCCTCACTTCCTTCCTTATTAGCTTTGCAATAGACCAACGAATCATCCGCAAATAACAAATGCGAAATCAGTGGACCGTTTCTGCAGATTTGAATACCCGTGAGGCTGCCTTGCTCTTCCCTGTACTTTAGTAAACTTGAAAATCCTTCCGCACATAGAAGAAATAAAAAAGGAGAAATTGGGTCTCCTTGCTGTAAGCCTCTTTGAGGTTGAATAAACCCATGTTTTTTACCATTCATCAAAACTGAATAAGAAACAGTTGTCACACAGTTCATTATCCATTTTATCCACTGTTCATTGAATCCCATAACCCTCATGACAGCCTCTAAGTACCTCCATTCCACCCTATCGTACGCTTTAGCAACATCCAACTTCAACGACATAAACCCCTCCCTCCCACTTCTTTTGTTTTTCAAGTAATGAACCACCTCGTGCGCCACTAGTATATTATCGAAAATTTGCCTATTCTGAACAAATGCACTTTGATTTACATTTATTAGACTAGGCAAAATCCGTTTTAAGCGATTGGAGAGCACCTTTGCTATGATCTTATAAAAAACATTGCATAACGAGATAGGCCGAAACTGCGATACTTGCGTGGGTGTCTTGATTTTAGGAATAAGGACAATCTGGGAGTGGTTCAGACTTTTTAGAAGATGGCCAGATTGAAAAAATTGTTGCACAGCTTCGACAACCTCCGCTCCCACTAGGTCCCAATACCTTTGATAAAAGCCCGCCATCATTCCATCCGAACCAGGTGCTTTGTTAGGATCCATCTGGAATAGTGCTTCTCGAATTTCTGCTAAGCCAACAGGTCTTGTAAGAGAGGTGTTCATCTGATCCGTAACCCGTGCTTTAATAGTTCCCACCACCTCATCAATGTGAGTTGTGCTATCGGATTGAAATAGGCCCTGAAAATACTGTACAATTCCTTAGCAATCTCCTCTTGATTTTCACACCAGTTACCAAACGCATCCTGAATACCAGAGATGTTGTTCCTTTTCCTTCTCTGAGTGACCTTCGCCTGGAAAAAAGAAGTGTTACGATCACCTTCCACCATCCACGATATCCTAGATTTTTGCCTCAAATACCTTTCCTCTTGAACCCACGCATCTCCCAATTCCTTCTCTAGGCTTCGAATCTGCCCCATATCTCCCTGTATACGCTCCTCACCAATTTCTTGTAGCCGACTTTGAACTTCATTAATTTTCTTCCTCGAATTAAAGTTTCTGGCCTTGCTCCATACTCTCAATTCCTTGCGAGTATTACGGACTCTGTGAAATAAGTCAAACATCTTAGACCCACGCGCACCCATCGGCCAACTTTTACGAACCACATCTGTACAACCAGCATCTCCTGTCCACCTGTTATCAAATTTGAATTGTCATCGCCCGTTGAATTTGGGAGGGTTTGTGTCCAAAAGTAGAGCCACATGATTTGACCCAACTGTAAACAAGTGTTGAAGCTTTGCATTCTCATACTATATACGCCACCCGGAGGAAACCAATGCTCTGTCTAATCGTTCCTTAATATGTCCATTACCACACCTTCTATTAACCCAAGTAAATGGATAACCAGCATACCCCAAATCCACTGCTCCCAATTTAGTCACAAATTCCCTAAAAGCTCTTAAGGACCAAATTTCCCTTCGACGGCCTCCTTGTTTTTCATCTGCTTCCAACAAGTCATTGAAATCTCCCCAAATCATCCAATCGTCTGAGCATTGCTGTCTATACTGGTTCAATTCCTCCCATTGTAGTCTACGCACACTATCACATGAACTTGCATACAGATTAATCAACTGCCAAGCATGACCAGACACATCATCTTTTATTTCAACTTCAATAAAAAAAAACTACTACTACGGATAAGGCGAACATCAATACTACGATTCCAAAGAATTGCCAGACCCCCAGCAATACCAATTGGATCCACTACTAGACAATAATCCATACCTACAAATCTCCGAATAAAATCAATTCTACAAAGCTGATTTTTCGTTTCGGAAAGAAAAACCAGCTGGGGAGAGTGGAGTCGACAGAGCTCCTTCAGTTGGTTTGCAGTCAAGGCTCTCCCCAGTCCTTGACTATTCCACGCCATAAGCTTCATCTGGCCCCTTGGGGCCATTTAGGGCTGGCATCCTCCACCACCACAAGATTTGTTACCTCATCAATAGTCAACCCCAATTTCTGTCTCTTCGGCTGGTTCAGAATTGTTTCATCAATGGACTGCTCCTCAACTCCTTTCTCGTCACTTTTGCGCTTACTCGGAACAACTGCAACGCCTTTTGAAACCTTCTCCGCACTCACCGCTGGCCTTCCAGAAGCTTGCCCCTTCCTCTTGTACCCGCGCATAGCGGTGCTTCCCTCCAGCCTTGTTGTTCCCTTATCAATCTGCTTAGTTTTCTTCGTCAAATTCTCCTTGCTCTCTCCAAAAAACCCCTGAATATCAGGTGGGGTTTTACCCCCATTTTGCAACACACCTATGGGTATCGAAGCTGGATCCTCCTTTAAACTTTGGAATGGGCCAACTAAAGAGCCTTCCGACTGGGCCGCAGCATTCAAAATAATCAGAGGCCCACCCAAAGACGGGATGGGCTCAGACATGGGCCAGTCCACCTCTTAGTTTTGTCCAGTTCCTTACTAAATGGGCTTTCTCTTGCTTGTCCCACTTCCAGAGCCATCCTCGCATCCTCCTCTTTATTTGAATCCCATTGTAATTGTCGCTTCCCACGTTCAGAATCCCCAGATTTACGGGAGTCACGTAAATCATTCCCATGATCTTCGGACTTTCCAAAACTACTCCGCTCCGCTGATGATTCCGCCGAGGAATATTCCGGCTGGCCCTCTGCTCTACGTCGGGGAGGTAGCTTAACCGAAGAAGCCTTCATCCAACCTCCGTACTGATCCTCTTTCACAATTCCATCTTTTGCTTCTTGATTCTTAATCATGCACGCACGGTCATCATGTCCAACCACTCCACAGTAGTGACAAAGAACTGGAAGCTTTTCATACCGAAACGGCACCCAAATCAGCTTCCAATCTGCTGTATAAACCTTCTTTCCACGAGAGAGAGGTTTATTAATATTCAGCTCCACTTTCACCCGAATACACCACCCTTGATTACCACTTAGTTGTGCTATATTAGCTTCCTCTACATCCCCAAATCCAGCCATCATCCGCTTACCAACATCGACAGACATGAACTTCAATGACAGCGCCCGCAACTGGATCCAAAAGGGGCTGAACGTGAAACTGATTTCATTTGGTGCAAGACGTTCCGTCCATCTTTGAAGTACGATCAACTGATTGTTGTATATCCATGGGCTACCCGAAAGTACCCTAAGCAAGTCCATCTCGCAGCCAAAAACAAACTGGTAGATACCACCCCCAACTTCCATAACCTTGAAACCCCTAGGGTAACCCCAAATTGCTTCCATGGCCGCTTTCAACCCCGAGAGATTGATACCTTTCTGCGTGATGATCTTTCCTATCGCACTCAACAAACAATCCTGTTTACTAGCCTTGAAGTCGCCCGCCAAGATCTCCACTGCCTCATCTTCCTCGTTCGTGAGAACAAAAGAAGAAATTTTTTTACGGATCTCCTCCTCCATATTAACTCACTTGTAACTGATGTAGCAATAGAAAGAAAGTTTGAATAGAAAACCCTACGATTTCCAGAAGGAAACGAGGGAAAAAGATTGCATGGCGCAAACCCTAGAGAGAGAGCCTCTCAAAGAATAGAGAGAACGAATATGGAGTTAGAGAGAGGTTGAGAGACTTGACTCCTGTACTTGTTTCATGCATATTTGCTATTTTGTCATTTTTTTTTTGTTTGTTTACGTTATAAACTTTAAAATGTCGTAACTTTTACTCCCTCTGTCCCTTCTTAAGAAAAATGAAACAAGTAAATTACACTTGCGTACACCAAGTGCACACAAACACATCTCAACAGTTGAACAACAATTTTGACAATTCGGATTTTGAATAAACTATTTGCGCAAAGAGTTTAAACTCTTAGCGTAGTTTATTTAAAACCCAGAACATTGATTTTTGAAACAGATGGTTGGGTTGTGTTGGTGTGCAAATGGGGTACGCGAGTGTAGTGTACCTATAGCAGCTTTTCTTCTTAAGTATGTTGTTTTGTAAATGGAAAATGATATGGGTACATATGTGGTGTGCCCATAACCTGTGGTGTAACCATAGTGCATTGTTGTTTTGTAAATCCAACTTATTAAAAAAACATCATCATTATATATTTCACATCACTTTTACCTCCACTTCCAAAATTGTCCTCCACTTTTACCCATTAACTCTTCTTTTTTTTTTAACAGCTCACCCATTAACTCTTTGCCCACTAACTTTTCAAAAGGATAAAACATAGACTTGTCAAATCATACACTTATTAAGGGACAGCCTAAAATGGAAATATCGACACTAAAAAAGGGACGGAGGGAGTAGTATACATGTCCGTTTTTAGAAAAAATTAAAATTTTGAAATCTACTCAACAAGATCTATCAAATGAGATCTATATCCATTATGAAATTATGTATACATAAAAAATTAATTTTCAGGTATGAATACTATGTGAATTGTTGAAAATTCTATATGAGAACGCTATGTAAACTGTGTATTTAATGTGTGTTGGAGCTATGTGAACTGTGTGGTTGGATTATATGAGCTGTGTGGTGGGCTATATGAACTGTCTATGTGAATTGCATAACGCTATGTGAAAATGATATAAGTGGGCCAGGAAAAAAAAAAACCACAATAATGTGAACAAGAATATCTAGCATGGATTTCAGTCATATGATATTACTAACCAGCTAAAACGGTGCTACTATAAAAAATTCACACATGTATTAGCTGATTCCTGATAGGTTTCATATCGTGTCCGATTTTTTACCCACTTCAAGTGTGCTACGTGACCCTCTTTATGGCCGCTTCAGGTGCTTTACCATTTCTACACCCAATTCCCTTCATGTATTGGAGCAACGTATTGGTAGAATATTTATCATGCTATGAAGTACATTCTATTAATACATACAAATAGTGACACGTCATATGATATTCAAAATGTGATACCCAAATGGCAATCGCATTGCTCTCACCCAATTGAGTGGCTTCTTACCTCTACGTACGTACCTGGACCACCATTTTATTAGCTACTTCATGGGCAAGCAAAATTCATGAGAATAATGAGTCATGACATCATATATCTAGAAAAGATAGAGAATAGGACCCATCCGTGTATGGGAAGCATCAAAGTATTCGTCCTACGTGCTTGATGTGTTTTCAAATTGCCCATACCGATCAGGTGCAGTGAACTGCTCTTCGGTATGTTCATAGGTAGACTCTCCAAAAGCATGTACTTCCTTGCCTGACTCTATTTGGTCCATACATATTACATACAGATTCATGCATGCCTTCTCCACAACGTCCGTCTTGGCACAAATCAAACAATGTGGAGATAAGGCTCTAATATTTGGGAATCTAGAGATAGCTCAACGATTATATCGAAGCCTGCAGTGCGATGATATAGAATTTTAATACTACATGATTTGGCATTTAATTTTATCATTCCTGAATATAGAGAGTCAATTTTCTGTGCGCAATATTAGTTACAGCTGCTCATATATATGACTGTATCTATAATTAATCTTGTTCATCCATTCTTATTGTTGAGAATATAAATTATAAAATTACATTTCTCGCTAATTAACAACCACAATGTAGACGTCCTTAGCCTGCTTATAGAGGAGAGGGGTCATGTTGAAAAATATAAATACTCCCTCCGTTCCAAATTGTTACTCTTGTTTCGGGAATCCAACTTTTTGTGAACAATATACATATTTGTACCAAAAAAAAAAAGAGAGAAAGAAATACCAACTTTTCTTTGTTACCTTTTTAAGCTGGCCCTTTGTTTTTGGGACAACGAAAAAGGGGAAAAAAGGAGCAACATTTTGGAACGCGACAGAGTAATTAATAAGAGCTTAAGCTTTTATCTAATACCTATTATGTCAACAATGAGAATGAAAAAATTAACAAACCATGTTAACGCTCCTGAACAATTTAATGTCAATTACCAGACCAGTTAATGATTCAAACCATAAAGCCTCCACTGCAGAGACGGAGCCAGAAATTTTGGGTGAACTTTTTTTTCCAAAGTATTTTGCAGGAACGAGCCTATATAATACATAGGAATTATATATATATATATATATACAATATATAATACTAGAGCTTTTTTTTGTTCTTGCAAGGGCGATGGCCCCCCTCCGGCTCCATACCTGCTCCACTGCTCCATACGTTAAAAAGCCTGTTTATTTCTCGATGTAGTTGAGGGACACGCACTCATAGCTTACGAGTGGACTGCTGTCTAAGTGAATTATTTGAAGTAAAGGGGAAAAGTATAAAGTATCAATCGTCACTGAACCCCAATAGGGTTTGTTTGGTAGCCATGGCCCGGGGCTTTAGACCTTACGAATCTGTTCCATCGTTAGATCTCAAGTTGGACTAGCTATGTAACTCTTGACTTGAGGTCACTAAATGCGTAACCGTTGGAGACAGCTGTGGAAAGAACTGCAAAAATAACTTAAGAGGTGCAGCAGGCCGGTTTTGATGTTTCGGTTGTCCAAGTCCGATCCAAGTTTAGTTGCCCACTTAAAAAAATATCAATGTTACATTGAAATTTTACCCCGAATTACATCAAATAATAAAAATCGAAATGTAATCCTGGTTAAAGTACTTTATGATTAACACGATCCGATTAAGAAAACAGTCTCCCGTTTTATTTTTTGAAGCAAATTCTTATTGGTTTTGTTGACACCCCATTTTTGCCCCGCCACTCCGGGCAAAGGTGCAAGAATTGTAAAACTACTTGTTACGGAAGGCAAGGGCCGTGGTCTAATGAATTCGCTAAAAATGGTGAAAATCCTAAAAACAGCCGCGTATTGAGGGAAGCAGCCGGGTGGTGTTTTTTTTTAAATGCAGGGGTGATTGCTAAGTAAGAGCAATACAAGAAAGTTTTTGGAATCGCCCTGGTCGTGTTTGTAAAGGCGACGCACCGTTATTTTACCATTATTTCGGGAAAATAATTGTACGCAATCTCGAAATCGAGAAAGGTAGCCGTACACATTGTCAGGGCCCGAAGGGGTGGCGAAAAGGGGTGATTGCGTGCTACAAAGAGAGACCATTGGACCGTGAATAAACCGCTTAATTGGATTGGACCGTTGTTGGGGCGGCCGAAACCCCATTTATAGACACGGCCCAAATACCCATCTCTAGGCGCGGCCCATGGGGCGCACAGATTCTGGGCCATAAACCGCCCTTGTTTAAAGGTTTTATTACGGGCCGGTACAAAAAACAAATATTTATTACCACTAATTCCAATTATTCTTTTTAATTACCACTAACTCCATTAAGGTCAATCACTCTTTTTTGGGACTTCGGCACTTAGGGTGCACTTTCATATTATAGAGTTTTTAGTAGTTTAGACACTTTCATAGGGTACCCTAAGGTTTAGGTTTAGACACTTTCATAGGGTACCCTAAAGTTTAGGGTACCCTAAATTTAGAATCTATATTTTAGAATTTAGACCGTACATTTAGAATTTAGACTGTACATTTAGAATTTATAATGTACATTTAGAATTTAGACCGTACATTTAGAATGTACATTTTAGAATTTAGACCGTACATTTAGAATTTAGAATGTACATTTAGAATTTAGACCGTACATTTTAGAATTTAGACCGTACATTTTAGAATTTAGACCGTACATTTAGAATGTACATTTTAGAATTTAGACCGTACATTTAGAATTTAGACTGTACATTTAGAATTTAGACCATACATTTAAGAATTTAAAATTTAGCACTTTCGTAGAGTACCCTAAGATTTTAGACACTTTCATAGGATACCTTAGGGTTTAGGTTTAGAGACTTATATAGGGTACCCAGGGGTTTAGGTGGGGTGGGTAGAGAGAGAGGAGGGGAGGGGGGAAGACGGACGGGTTGCCAGAAAGATTTGGAGTGAGATGAGTATTTTTCCGTCAACAATGGAGTGGGATGTGCAGCTGCTCCAAAAACTGGAGCGGCTGGTAAATGCCCCTTGTTTAAACCGCCAAAGCCCTCTATAAAATGGGCTGTCCGTGCATAACCCCGGCGAATTGGAGATGAAGTGGGGTTTAGAAAACACCAAAAACTTTTTCACGGTCAAGTTTGGTGAAGTTCCCCCAGTAGCAAGTTTTGGTTTGTTTCATGAGTGGTTTTTGTTAAACATACTCATTGACACAGTTTTCTACTGTCAAAGTGTTCTTCTCCACCTGCTCTCTGGTGTGACAATAAATCAGCTCTTGCCTTGGCTTCGAACCCTGTATTTCACGCTAGAACTAAACACATTGAGATTGACTATCATTTTATTCGTGAACAAGTTCTTGCCAAGAGGATTGCTGTGTTTGTTGTTGGCACTCATGCACAGATTGCAGATATCTTCACCAAAGGCCTCTCTGTTTCTCGTTTTCAGATCCTCAAATCCAAACTTCTGGTTGGTGACCCACCCATCAGTTTGAAGGGGGGTGTTAAGCATACTCATTGACACAGTTTTCTACTGTCAAAGTGCTGTCGTTTTGCTTATTTGTAATAGCAACCAGGTTGTTAAAGTAGTTAGAGTAAATGCTGCCAGGTCAGCAATCCAAGTTTGTTTGTATCCTCCAATCAGACAGGTTTGTGTTAGTTTAGGGTCTGTCTCATATATAAGCCTGAAATGGCTCATTTTGTAAGTATCGAGAACACTTTTACAGAGATAAATGGAACAGTTCTTCTTCTCTTTCAAGTAGATTTTTCAGTTTTTAATTTCATTCTAGTTCCGTGAGTTAAAAGAGTTTTGTTTCTTAGTTTCCTTATAGTCTGGGTTTTTAAGATCCTCAAGAGCTTGGAAGTGTCTAGTTCTCATCTAGGAAGGATTTTGCGCGCAACAATGTTAGCATAGCCCGCGATAGTTGAACATATTACTATCTCGGATTATGATTTCATTTTGCTAAGCATTGTCTTTCGCGCTCGTTGTAATTCAGAATTCTAGGTAATACAAATGTTTGTTCTTTTTATTATCATCTCCGTATTGTTCATCTTATTATTATGCGTTTAAATCAATTCAAAACATAAATATCTTTTTTTTTTAATTATTTAATTGTGGTATGGTCACACTGAAACCTGCCGATTTTTCAAATTATAATTTCGATTTAAAGTGTAAATATCCTTTCCATTTCAATTCGAAAAACTGTGGTAAGGTTACATTATCACCCGCTGGTTTTTCGAGTTATTATTTATGTCGCAAAACCTAGTCCATTGTAATTGACAGTCAGAGGATGTCACCAAATGTCAGGAATATGACACTCTAGATTGCTCGATATAAATTCTTATTTGGAGTTAAATTCGTATGTTGGAAACTGATCCAACATCATTGGCAGTCGGAGGATGTCCCCAAATGCCAGGAATACAATTCATTCTAGTTTCCACAATGCAAATTCAACTCACCAGTTAAAAAGAAAAGGATATTTATATTTTATTCATGGCGCCATACTATCTGAATCAAATTTGTATCTTGGAAACTGATCCAATATCATTGGCAATCGGAGGAACTGAGTCACCAAATGCCAGGAATATGATTTATTCTAGTTTCCACAATACAAATTTGATTCGCGAGTAAGGAGGAAAGGGTATTTATGCTTTATTTGTCATCGTTGTCATTTTCACTCTGCAAGCAAAGGGGAAAAGGATAATTATGCTTTGTTTTTTTTTTTCGGTTGTTGTCTATTTCATTTTCCTGTACAATTCGAGATGTGAATTATCCCTTCTCCCAGTTCGAAGTCTATTTGCATTGAATTGAGGATACCGGTGGCCGTTGAATTTAGTAGTCCGTTGTCGGTATCAAAAATGAGATTTGCACGTTCGTGCATTTTTCATTATCCAAATCAATGCAAATTGATTTTGATTTCCCTTATCCGATGTTAACTTATATTGAATTGAGGGTCTCAGGCGCCGTCAAATTTAGTAGTCCGCGCTTGGCATAAAAAATGAAATGTGCTATCACAAGCATTTATCATTAACCAGTTCAATATAAATTAACTTTGGAAGCTTTTAATGATTTCGGAGTTTAGGTGCTACCCTGGAATTGTCGCTACAACCATTTGCTTGAAATTAGTTTATATTGAATCCAGGATCCTAGACGTCGTCGAATTTAGTAGTCTGCGCTTGGCGTCTAAAATGAAATATGACCTCGCAGTTGTTTTTCATTAACCGGTCCAATATAAATTAGTTTTAAAATGTTCGAAGTTAATGTGTATCATATTGAGGATCTTTAGCACCATTTTTCTGGAGACCCGGATAATTTCGAAGACTTCAAAGTCAACGTGCATCGAACTGGTTAATGAAAAATACCCGTGAGGGCACATTTCATTTTAGACACCGAGCCGAGGTATGAACGGTGAAACCCAGTCACGTCGTTACGCCGTCCGTACGCTCGGGTTTTTGTCCATATGGAAACTTTCTCTATTCTTTATTTTTTCTGGCTAGAGATGATTTTGAAAAAGGGTTAATTTTGGAAAAGAAGTACCGAAAGGACGATGTAGGGTGCCTAACACCTTCCCTACTCGTAACAGTAAATCCCCGAACCCATTCTCTATTTTCGCAAGCCAAAACGGCAAAATCGCCGAAATATTTTCCTAGGGATATTTTTCTATATCTTTAGGGGGTGACTTAACACACCCGAATTCATTTTTAAGTGGCGTCTTTGATTTTTAAAAGGCAAGGCACAGCTGTCAAATTTCATTAATCCAATCGTCGTATTTTTGTCAAATATTCTCTCCTGCCATTTTCCCGAATTTGGGGAAATGCTCGCAGAGAAAAGTTGAGGGCGCGACAAATTTTTAATATATCCGAGAAGGTAAGTAGATCAAACAACTTCTCTCATACAAATACTTTTTTAACAATAAAAATAATTTATTTTAAATCTTTTTATCAAAGCTGGTTGAGTACAAATATATTATTTGGTTTATTAATTGTAAATATTTATTTATTTGTGAATTCGATTTGAAAAGTTAGAAGTAAAATTCAAGTAAACTAAGAGAGTATAAAGAACATTTATACAAAAATTTATGGTGTGCAAAATATTTGAATTTTGGACTCTACAACTACTAAAGCATAACTAAATTTTAATACAGTTGTAAGAGTTCTATGATTATCTACAATAGATCTAACAAAAAAAAAAGAAAAAAATCCAATTGGGCAAAAGTAACTCTAGGTTGATTTGAACCCAGCCCATTCGATTTTCATAAGTGTGCACATACCACCAAAAATACATCCTCGTGTAAGAATTCGGAATAATTCATATATACTATTATATATTCGCAATTTTATGGGGGTTGCCCAATTCGGAGGATTGCCTATGCCCAGGGACTTACTCGGCTCACCTGGACCGGGAGGTCTTGCATTACCAAAAAAATGAAAGTGTGTGTATTGCCACTGAAGCTGCATACAAAAGCAACACGAGAAACCCTCCCCCGTCTTAGTTCATGCACCAAAACACCTATATATACTCTCTCTCTCTCTCTCTCCCCCTAAAATGAATTCATATCTTGTTGTTCTTGCTCTTATTCAGCTAAGCCTTTTCAACAATTGTTTTGGAGCAAGAAAGCTCACTTCCCTTTACAATCCACCTCCAATGGCTCTAACATACCACAATGGAGCTTCGCTTGAAGGAGATCTCCACGTGTCCATCCTCTGGTACGGAAAATTCTCACCACCGCCGCTTTGGAATTTTCCTTCCCTTTCTCTTTCTCTATCTTTGCTTTGAATTTTGGGCAAACTTGATCATTATGTGTCCCTCTTCACAAAAATAACATTTTCTATTGTCAACCCATCGAGATTCACCAGCTCACGAGTGTGAATAGCCCCTTGATTGTGAACGGGCCTTCCAATTTGATCTACCTTGCCTCTCGATTTTCCTATCCCGGTCTTGATCACCATTGGATGCAATCACAACACGTTTCTCCGAAAAGCTTACGCTCTCCTTCCTCCGCATTGACTCATGGGATAGGAGGGTGGCAATAACCTCATCAAGCTTGAGAGTGTCCTTCACATACATCAAGGTAGTTCGAAGATGCTCATACGACGGCGGCAATGAAACCAACAAGAGTATCGCTTTATCTTCCTCTTCGATCTTTACACCAATGGCATCCAACTCCGTTAGTTGCCGATTGAACTCATCCAAATGCTCATTAAAGTTTCCTCCTTCGGACATGTTTAACCCATACAATTGTTTCTTTAACGACAACCAATTCGTTAAAGACTTGGACTTGTATCTACTCTCCAGCTTTGCCCAAAGTTCCGCCGGATCCGTTTCATTGATGACTTCCCGGAGGGTGCTATTCCTGAGATACAATTGAATCGTGCTATTTGCAAGCTCTCTCATCTCCTCTCGTTTAGCATCCGTCACATCCTCCGGCTTTTCGGATTTTTTCTTGAGTGTCTTCGCCAAACCTTCTCTCGTCAACATGTTCTTCACCCTTTGTTGCCAAAGAGTAAAATCATTGTGGCCGTTGAAAAGCTCGATCGCAAACTCGGTGCTTTGTTTCGGTAAATTTCCCGCCATACTGTAGCTCTGATATTACTGTTATGGATCGATCAAACAAACACACCCACACGCACAAATAAAACGAAACAAAGAGCACAAACGATTTTACGTGGTTCCCCAAAATCAGGTACGTCCACGGGAGAGATAACACTTTTCACTATATTGGATGAGTTACAATGAGATAAAAAAAAAAAAAAAACCCAACCCAAACCCACGCTCACAGGTATTTTTGTCTCTCACACACTCACCAATATTTTCTCATACTTTTCTCTCACAACACACACTACACTTCTTATCTTTCTTTTTCTCACTTTTTACACTCAGCCGTACTCCCTCTTCACTAGTCACACACGACATACTCTCACAAAAGCACACATGCACTGCCACCTTAAATACATGTTGTGGTAGACCCTTGAATTTTCCGTAGGAATCTTCTGGAGCTAGCAAACATCAAATGGTCTTGGAACATCCAGAGGCACAGCCGCCCAAACCAATTTTGATGTTCCACCGAACCCATTTAATATCTCCACGGTCTCCACCAAACCATTATCATTCCATAGCCAAACTAATTTGTTTCTTTTCCTTTTCAAAAAACATTAAATATGTGCAAAATCCTAACAATCACCCCCTTTTGCACATGTGAACTCGCACCCCCTCACCCGGACGCCTCGCACCCCCACACCCGGGTGCCTATCCGAAAACGTCGGAGACCAAATTTGGTGCAAAGGTGACCCTTTTTCTTGAACACAATTTTTCTTCATCAACTTTTCCAAACACCACTTCATGCACTTCCTTTTTTGACGTCGCTCTCCACACATAGAGATTCATTTGCTTGCGCCTTTACATGCCACACTTGTGCAACCCGGCGCCCACCCCTTTTGCTTGCTCTGTGTCCAAAATTTTTATGCCTCACGTTAACGCGACCTTGGAGTTTGTAAAAATTTCCCACTAACTTTCCTTGCAACACTATTTTCTCATTCTTGAACACCTCAAGAACTCCATCGTTTGATGCAAAGCTACAACCATTGGAATGTAACATTCCCAACGAAATCAAATTTTTCCTTAATCCCGGCACATGTCGGACTCTGGTCAATCTCATAAATCTTCCATCGGCCATCCGAAGCCGTACCGTACCCATGCCAACAACCTTATTCACCGCGTTGTTCGCCATCCTCACATTACTTTTATCACAAGCCTCATACGAGTAAAAATAATTTCTATTTGAACATATATGAAAAGGACAATCGAAATCCATGACCCAACCAAAATGATCCATACCTTCACAAGTCACCGAAAACAAATCACCATCATCTTTGACAAGACGTTGGTTCTAGTAGTCTTCATTTGCTATATCTTATTCAATTTGACGTCTGATCATGGTTACTTTGCTGCATCTTAATATATTCAAGCATAGATAATCACATATATTCATCCATTTGGCAAACCTCACTTGAAATCACTCTATGTTTATAGTTCTTAGTTTATATCATGTCTTGAATAGATTATTGCATATCTCCAACACTTATTGAATATCACATGTCATTATTCATTCATCTTTATGCTTGTCTTTGGCTCATGTAAACTCATGTTTTGCATATTTTGTATAAATCATGCATCTCAATGGGTCTCATGCATCATCACTCTGTACACCTTGCATAAGTATCCATTATTCTACGTGCATTTATATTTGTGATCTTGTTTACTCGTTTTCCCATTCCCAGTCCCCTTTACATGCTCAAAGTTGAATAATAAACATTTTACAAAACCCACAAATAATAAGTAGAGACTAACTCTTGGGTCGGGCAAGAGGGGTGCCATAACACTTTTCCTCTCTCGCAACCAAGCTCCTAAACCTAAGATATTATGGTGAAGACGAACTAGTTTGAAAACCTTATCCTAAAAATTAGGCACGAGTAATTCAAGTTCGGTTCCTCAGGGGTAATCCGCTAAAACCCGGTTCGCGACTCCAAATCAAATTCCTCGGAGGGGGTGTCTACAGGATTGTTTACAATAGACAATTCTCATAGCCCAATAGACAGTTCTCATAGCCTAATAGACAGTTACATATCGTCATTTCGCAATTCTCATAGAGATCATTTTGTTATAATAGACAATTCTCATAGCCTCACACATAGTTGACATAGGATTATGCACTTCACATCGACAATTCACATAGCCCAACCACACAATTCACATGGAACCAAAACAATAGACAATTCTTATAACTCAATAGACAATTGTCATAGCCTCATCTCACAGTTCTCATAGACAATTCTCATAGCATGAACTGTCGATTATAGCCTATGAGAATTGTTTACAATAGACAATTCTTATAGCCCTGGACAATTCTCATAACCCAATAGATAGTTCTCATAGCCTTATTTCATAGTTCCCACAGACAATTCTCATAGTCTCATACATAATCCACATAGGGTTATGCAGTTCACATAGAAAATTCACACAGCCCAGCCACACAATTTACATAGACCCACAACATCTAAAATACACAGTTCACATAGGCTTATCATACAGAGTTCACATAAGGTCAAGCAGTTCAGATAGATAGTTCACATAGCCTCATCTCACAGTTCTCATAAACAATTTTCATTGCCCAATAGGAAGTTCTCATGGACCCACAACACTCCAAAATTGTTATTATTATTATTATTATTATTATTATTATTATTATTATTATTATTATTATTATTATTATTATTATTATTATTATTATTATTATTTACATAATTTCACAGTGAATATAGATCTCATTTTGTAGATCTTGCTGACTAGATTTCAAAAATATAATTTTTTTTTGAAAACGAACATGTACAATAAAAGATATGACATTTTAAAGTTCATAGTGTGAACAAAAAACAAAAGGAATGGCATAATAGTAAATAAGCATGAAGTCTGCGCACCTATCTAGCTTCAGATTTAGCTTTGAAAAAATATTTTAGGATTGGGATGGGGTCCGGCTCTATTTTCTATATCCTTAAGGACCTTAACCTATCTTTAATTTAATGATTAGATGATTGAACATGTATGAAATTCTTAGGTATGTCATTAGTCGTGGGCTGCCCTAGGTTACAACTAGGACTGTGTGTATGGAAAGCAAGGTGAATCCCGTACTGGCTTGGGTACCGGTTTTCCTATAGGTATACGGTATGGTATCGGTAATGGCTAGTGTTGGGTACCGTTTCAGATTTAGCGGTACTACTTATATATATATATATATATATATATATATATATATATATACGCAAAATAAAGGTATTACAAAGTATCAAAATGTAATTACGAGGGCCTAAGGCTAAATCATAGTTGTCAAATTTTATGTGGTAAATGTGCAATATTATACATTTGTTTGGTTTACTATGTGAAATCAGAGAGATATACGTATGTACTGTATCAATGTCTGCCCTAATTACCTAGTGACCAAAATCAGAAGTCGACACCTCCAATACCCCCAAAACTTTAGATTGGCTCCGACATCGTCATCGGCACCAATTTATCAGCTGTGGCACCATGGCAACGATGCAGTTCTCTCTCTCTCTCTCTATCTCTCTCTCCGACCATATGTGGATGGGATGGTGTGTATTGACCGATCATCCGATTATCTTCTTCATACGCGACCTGCCAAATCTCGAACGAAATTTTTGGCACTATCATATCGGCCAGTATTTGCCGCAAAGTCTAGTATTCTCCGGTAACCACCTGTATTTTCACCGGAACGGAATTTGGAGGCTAGGGTATTGATTTTACATAAATCCAGTATGTACTAGCCGGTATAGAATGAGGTTCACAATCTTGATGGAAAGGCTTGTATGGGAACATCACAATAACTTGACTTATAGTGGCATGTTGGATTTTGAACAATGTTGAGTGATGCATACACAATTCTTAAGTGTTTAATTCCCTACCTATATGGCTTAATAGTTTTTTTGATCGGCAAAAGTAACATTTTATTAGGGAAAGGGGAAGGAATCCAACCAAAAGTTGGAAATTACAGCCAAAGGGGCAAAGTCCTATACACTTGAGGGCCAAAGGTGCCCGGATATAACAATGAAATGCAAAAACAACACCTATGGGCCTAAAGTGCCAAATATAACAATACAATGCTCATAAACCGATTTGACCTAAAATGCCCAGATAATACATTGAAGCCCAAAGCCTCCAATGAGTGAGGCCCAACCCAAGAAACTCAAAACCTACCCTAATCACATACTTCTTCACAGCTACAGCCACCGCAGACTCTGGCAGCGAGCCATCAGACTGAACCACCAAACACAACAGTACTGAAACTCCTCCGGAGCAAAACCACGCCACCATCAGCCATCCACCAGAGGAGAAACAGAACCACCAACCACACTTCGGCCGCGAAAGCTCATCGAGCCGTTAGGCGATAATCAATGCATCCAGCAATGCAGACAGCAGGAGACCAATGTTGGCCATGCTCGAAACCCATAAACGGACCATCTAGCACTGAAACTAGCCAGGGGTAAGACCTGCGATGGGGCAAAAGGGAGGAAACAACCGAGATTGGGCAAACCAAAAAAGCAGCATCCAAGCAGCAAGGAAGCAGATAACCAGGAAGGGGGTCGAGAAAAAATAGAAGAGGAGGAGGACAGAGGATACTTATACTGAATGCCAATCTAGCTGCCATCACGAAACCCATCAACGATCTCCAAGCCACCGCCAACTCGGAGTCCAAAAACGACTAGGGATACAGGATGTCGAGATCCAAAACTTCTAGAGACGAACGCAGCAGCCACCACACACAACTGATGCCGATCAATTTTTGCATAAGGAAGAGAAGACTAGGTCAGGGAGGAGATGTAACGCCCCATGTAGACCACTAGTCAGTACCTTGATTTGATCCACAAGCCACACCACATGGCCCAAAATGCTTAAGGCCAAGGTACTAGTAGTAGCCCACATGGTTTGTTATATATCCAAGATAACTCATCTAAACAACCAATGTGGGACTAAACACCATCTAACCCCAAACCTGGGGTATCACAATCTTCCCCCCTTAGGAATGCAACGTCCTCGTTGCATCGTCCCGTCCCAGCAACCTCCCCTGGTGTCCGTGGTGGTAAAGCACATCCTACCCACCACTTGGACCAGGGCGGGGCTCTGATACCATTTGTAACGCCCCATGTAGACCACTAGTCAGTACCTTGATTTGATCCACAAGCCACACCACATGGCCCAAAATGCTTAAGGCCAAGGTACTAGTAGTAGCCCACATGGTTTGTTATATATCCAAGATAACTCATCTAAACAACCAATGTGGGACTAAACACCATCTAACCCCAAACCTGGGGTATCACAGGAGAAACGAGAGGAGAGATGGTCAGAGAGAAAGCTAATAGTTGCTACCATAAACATTCATAATACCATATCATGCACTTAGAAAAGGGTAATATACAATATGTTATTGGGCGTCATTCGCTTATGGTACTCGTTACCTCGCATGCCATATGTTGTAGGCAATAGAGTTCTTCCTGTGACAGCTACCTGTGGGCTCCCGTGACCTCCGCGAGAAACCTTGAAAGTACTAGAACACGCGTTCGTTAGAGTTGCCACTTGATTTTAAGGTTAACCAAGCAACAAAATTCAATGTACAAAATTTGAGACTACCGGTCCATCGTAACTAGAGTGATCTTGGTTCGGGAGCTAAGTTACGGGATGAGAAGGTTTTATTTGAAAAATGCACCCATCCTGCCTAATCGAAATGATTAGTCTCTACTCATAATTATGGGATTTTAAAGGAAGTTTTAAAGTGCCTTAGACAATTACTGGAAAAGGGAACAAGGAAAAATAAATAACATTAACGATGCATGAGGCTAGATTTAGAAAAATGAAACATTACAAAAAAATTAATAAAAAGGCGAAGACTGAACTTCTTTTGATCAACGTCCGGATGCTCCCCTCATTATCACGAATTCAGAGAGTATGAACTCCATCGCTGCGAAAAGCACTTTACTTAACTAATGCTTCAAAAAACTTGGATTAAAGGCGAGGTTTTGTTTAATTTTGGAAGATAGACTAAGGACTAATGTTTTGGTGATTTTTTGTGGCTGATTTTCAAAGGGGAATTTTGGATTTAGGAAAGGGGTTTGCAAGAGCAAGACAAAGGAAAACAGTGGTTTTTCTAGCAAGGATTTCTTGGGAATTCATGTTGTGTGTTTTCTCCTTGAATGAGGTTCCTATTTATGGGCCTAAGAGAAGCTTCCTCACTTCAATTTTTAGTAGGGATTGGTTGGGGAAAGCCATTGAAGGCACCACACCTAGCCCATGCCTAATCTGTACGAGTTGTCCATTTTCTGGAAAAAAAGATGGTGACCACCATGTTTATCTTGATCAAAGTATCTGGCCACCACGTTTTGAGAAGATAAAGTTTCTGGCCAACACTTTTGGATTTTGGGCCGAATCTTGGGCTTTTGTTTGGCTTCTCTTGGGCCTTGGTTTATATGTGGGTTTATGACTAGTTATTGGGCTTGGAAATGCTCAAGTGGGCAAAGGCTTAAGAAAATAGACAAATCTAATTAATGGAAGAATTAACTAGATAAAATAAATTTCACGACGTCATTAACAATTTTCATCATTGAGGACACATCCGGACTCTTGCTTAGAATTCACGACTAATCAAAATTGGGGTGCCTACAGTACCATAAATGTGGAAGAAGCTAGAAATGAAGAAACGGTTGGCCATGAATCTACGAGTAGTTTAATCGGCTCTATCCAATCCTTCTTTTGAAGTCCTTGTATTTAATAGTTTTAGGTGTCATGAAAAATATTCCAAAAGTTTTAGGGGTTTTAGTGTAATAATTTACATATGTAGTGTATCTCTTTATGAACTTGAGTTTTTAAATGAAATGAATGTCAAGAATTATTCAACTCGTTTAATTTGTTTTAATAAACAAATTGAATTTCGGGGCATTACAATGTCATAGATAGAATGTGTTTTGTTATTTTCGATGTTGATAGTGTTTGTTTTCTTTTTTAAAATAATACTCCCTCCGACCCTTTCTAAGTGTTTAACTTTTCCTTTTGGGTTGTTCCTAAATAAGTGTGTGGTCTGAAAAATTAATGGGTAAAAGTTTGTACAATTATCATTTTGCCCTTTTGAAAAGGTAGTGGGTAAAGAGTTAATGGGTAAAAGTGGAGGATAATTTTGGAAACTAGAGGTAAAGTTGATGTGAATAGTGTAAAGTGGAGGAAAAAGCTGATGTGAAAGGTGTAATGATGATGTTTCTTTAATAAGTTGGATTTACAAAGTCTGTTCTTTTGCCTTGACGCAGAGAGAGAGAGAGAGAGAGAGAGAGAGAGAACAATTTCTTCGTTTCTACAGTTTCTTCACAAGTTTCCTTCTTCATCCCCTTCGATTCATCTATTCTCTTTCCAAATCACTCTCTTATTAACAAGTTCAACAATGGATGATGATGGTGAAGGCATCTATGAGTTCCAGCCAACAATGGAGTTTACACAGGAAGATATCTCCGAGCTTAATGATATCATAAATCTCACAACCACGAGCAATGTTGAGGAAATATCAAAGTGGTACAAATAATTCGACTCTACAAATGATTATGGTAATTTCTCCTCATTTATTCTTGAGATTCTAGATCTAGGGTTTTTTTTCCAAGTCGGTTTCCCACCGGCAGTTATTTTAGTTTCTTCTTGTTCGTGGAAACAAATACAATATTTGTTTAACCATTGTTGCACCTTTTGGATTAATTTAGTCCCCACCAACTGATTTGGTTTTCGACTAAACTGGTAGAATTAGAACTAGTTTGGTCCCCACCTATTAGAACCCCATATTCATATTATAATTTTACTTGCTAGTAAATTCTTTACATTATAGGATTAGAACTATAGTATTTAATACTAGTTGCTTTGTGGATTTATAATTAATAGGTGGAAACATAGAAAAGGAAATGCCCAAAGTGGACAATGTTGAGTCTAATGGCTTAAAATCATTGTTAATCGAGAATTTTTCAACTCGAGAAGAGCTCATTGATAGGGTTCGCAATGTGGCATCAATGGAAGGCTATGTCACAACAATTAGAAGATCGAAAGTGGATCATTATGTTGTTATTGGTTGTGATAGAGGTGGAAAATACTGTCGCGCTAGTGTTCCATTGGATGAAAGGAAAAGAATATCGGCATCTCGGCTTATAAATTGTCCTTTCGAGATAAAGGGGAAAAAGAAAGTTGGCAAGCGTTGGAAAGTGGAGATTAAAAATGCATCTCATAATTATGAACCGTCAAGTGAAATGTCTGAACATCCCTATTGTCGTCATTTTTCACAAGAAGAGGTATTAAGCATAAGACAAATGTCTTTGGCCGGTGTACCACCTCGACAAATTCTTTCTTTCATTGCGGCAGAGTAACCCCAATTGTAAAGCAATAGCAAAGACATTGTATAACACAAAAGCTAACATCAGAAAAGAAGTGTTGGGGGGTCGTACAGTGATTGAAGCATTATTTGAAGAATTTGGTCAACGAGATTTTTCTTTTGATGTAGAATGTGATGGAGATGGCCATTTGACTCATTTTTTTTTTTGCTCATCCTTCTTCAATTGCGCTAACCAAGAGTTATCCCTATGTGTTTGTGATGGATTGCACATACAAGACAAACAAATATAAGATGCCATTGCTTGATATAGTGGGAGTTTCAAGTTTTAATGGATCATTTTATTCTTGTTTCGCCTTCATGCAAAAAGAGGAAGAAGGAGACTATGTGTGGGCATTGGAAAGATTCAAAAAAAATTTGGGCCATGACCAACAACCTTTGGTGATTGTATCAGATAGAGAATTAGCACTAATGAATGCTATTCAACTTGTTTTCCCAAAAACTGCAAATATTTTTTGTGTGTGGCAAATTGAGAAAAATGTCCTATCAAAATGTAAGTCGCAGTTTGAAAAAGGAGAAGATTGGGAGACTTTTCTCTTGGCTTGGACTAAGTTGATTGAATCTTTGACGAGTCTTCCTTTAATGAAGCTTGGCATCTCTTTGAAGTTCAATACAAGGAAAAAGAATATGTTCTCAATTATCTCAAGAATACTTGGTTGCCTTTCAAAGATAGATTTGTAAATGCATGGACATGGAAGCATCCACATTTTGGGAATCGTGTCACTTCAAGGACTGAAGGTGCACATGCGATGCTAAAGAGATATTTGACAGTTTCTACGGGTAACTTCCGCGAGGTAAGGGAAAAATTTTGTCTCGCAATTGACAATGAATTCAACGAAATCAAGACTAAGATTGCTAGTGAGAAGCTTCGAGTTACGCATAAATTTCAGATTCCCCTGTTAAAGGAACTTGTTTTCATGTTTCCATCTTTGCACTTGGAGAGCTTTTCAAGCAATATGAATTGGCTAGAGCAGATTATGTCTTAGGACCTTGCACTGGTAATTTTTCGAGAACCATGGGTCTACCTTGTGCACACATGATGAGAAATACTACGAAAGATGAAACCTTGCTACTTGGTGACATACATCCACAGTGGAGAATTGATACAAGGTCATTTACCGTTGACTCTCGAAATGGAAGTGAAATTGAATGCCTTCTCAAGAATTTCCATGATAACTACAAAAACCTGCCTCTTGCTCAAAAGGAAGATAGCCACAAGCAAATTGCTCAACTTGTTGACTCTCAAATCCCATTGACTCTTGAACCTAACCTTCAACCCCACAAAGGACGCCCATTGAGTTCAAAGAAAAGAAAGGGAGATAGCTCAACCACTCGTCATCCTTCAGCTTTTGAGATTGCAAAAAAGACCCGAAAATGTGGTGCTTGCCATCGTGTTGGACATAATATCCGCACTTGCCCACGCAAGGGTGAAAGCAATAGCTTGGACCCTCATTTTGTCTTGGCTAACCAACATGTCACTTTAAATGTGCTAGAAACACCATGAAAGTTATCTTTTTTATTCTGTTTCATGAAATTTAACATATTTTCCTTGACTAACCCATGTTTTTTTTTTTTCCCAACAACTCTTAGCTACTTATATACGTTTCCAACTACTTTCTTGCAGCCCAATCTGAGATCAATATATCTCCGGAGATGTAAGTGTGGTGGAGATGATTATCGTGGAGGTGTTGGAATTTTTTTGGGCGGTGCGCAAATTAGATGAAGAAGCTTCCACTTTTTGCAAGAATTACTAGTTTAAAAAAATATTATATAACTAGCAATAGAATTTGGTGATCTTTCTCTCTTTCTTAGATTGTATGACTGATGAGATTTTTTGACTGTTATATGGAGCTTAATTATAATGGTATGGATTCATTATTGGGGTTCGCTAGTGAAGTGGAGTCTTGGTAGTTTATTTGTTGGTGTTAAATTGGATTTGCAGATTTAGTGTTTAACTTGGATTACGTTTGATTTCGTGGGGCTGATTTCTAGCACCTCGGATTCGGTATTCTATGTGAATGGTCCTGAAAAATTAGCCAAAGCCCAAAGGAAAAGTATAATCCATGGCGTTGTCGGTGTTTTCCAAATCCATGACCAGTCCTCAAGTGGACCAGTACAAGTTGTGTTATTCAGGAGATTATAAGCAGATTTGGAAGTGAATAGGCCACACTGGAGTGTTTCCAACCTCTCAAGTCGACCACTTGTTGAAACCAAGGAGTAGTGCTTCTAATGGTGTGGATGACTTCCTTGGGTATTTCAACTGTTATAGGACTAAGATCCCAATCAGTATCTGCTAGTGTATGTGTGGACATGGAATACGTAGACATCAAATTTTCGTTAAGTTATTTGAGTAGTGGAGTTCCCTCATTAGTAAAATATAAGAGGGTTATTTTAGTCATTTTGATAGCAAGGGATAAATGTAATTATAAAATACAAGGCTAGTTTAGGAACTTCACCTAATAGAGACAAAAAAGGAAATGCCAATATCAAAATGGGGAGTGCTAATATCAATTCCCTTAGATTTTGAGCGAGTAGTGGCAGGTCGTTTTTCACACCAAAAATAATTAATTAAACTGAACAATTACTACTATTGTTTTGAATAGTGGCAAATATTCCGAGTATCATCCTCAAGGATTAAAGGCTAAGATGCAATTATTTCAATTGATTTCAAAATTAATTCAAGGAAAAGTGAATTGAGTTGGATTTCTAAAATTACTATCTAAATAATTAAAAGTAAGAAAGGTGGTGAATTAAGTAATATGGAAAAAAGTCTTAGGATTTCGAATCCACCCTAACTTCGCAACCAAGTAATTATATTAATTTAGAAAAATCAATTACCGAAACGACAATCACTTGCTAAAAGGTACAAGCCCTAGCAGTGTCGACAAGAAAAATAGCATGTAATTGAAAACCGGGCATAACCTATCTTTGGTTGGCACGAATCGTCTTCGATTCTAAAACTAATTAATCTAGGCACGACTCGTCTTCCCTAGGCATAGACTATCCTAATTTGCAATTTCAAGCGCCAAGAAAACCGTTGCATAACTATGTATTTGCAATCATAGAAAACAAGCACATAACACTAGATAGGAAAAATAAGATTGAATCATAAAAACAAGTCTCAAAGTTATACAACCGTCGTTTCGATAATCAAAATCTAAAATTAACATAAAAACATTGTTACTTGGTTAGGGTTTCATCTACACCCTAAGAGAGATGATTAGCCGGCCATTGGAGTGAGAACCACCGAGCTTTTGTTGAACGGAAACATGGACCGACGTGCTAGCTGTATTTTTTTCTTCCTCGGTTTTGTTCTCTGTTGTGCGCCCTCTGATCTCTGTCGCCTCCCTCTGTAATGCCGTGATAATATGTGTCACCATCCCTCTGTTGTGTGTGTTCTTTTATGCGTTGAGCCTCCATTTTATAAGATGTTCTGCCGACCTCCTTTAAAGCCCTATTGATGCCGACCATTGTCTAGCCCATTCAACAGTATCAAGCCCAAGCTTTAATGTCTCTATAATAATAAGGCCAATTGAACTCTAGGCTGCCAAAATGAGAACCACGTGCAGGTCTATGAATCAAGTAGTGACTAATTTAATCACAAGGAATTGGATAGCCCAGTAGTCATCGAATATCAATGGACTACTTAGGTTATTTTAATTGGTTCGGCACCCAGCACATGTTGCACTCGCGAACTTAAATCTTTCGAACCAATTCAGCTCTAATTTGATCCAGCGACTGTAAATATTCATTATTAGCATGTTAAGTCGCTAAAACGCCTACAACACAATTATCAAGTATTAAACTTCAAATAGCAATATTAATAGACATAACAGAAATAAATTAGGAGGCGCTAATATAAACATTTATGCGCCTGTCAAGTAGCAACAGTACAAAAAGAAAACAAAACAAGCAACACTTTGCTGATAAGATGCCAATAAAAAAAGCAAAACATAAATGTTCATCCGAGGTACACCCATCATGACCTCCTTAGATTTGTGCGCTGCCCAGAAATTCTCCGGGGTAATCAGTACCCAAACGACTTCCGTGGTTAAAAAGTTAGCCGTCAAACACTGTAGCAATAAATTTTCCAATAATTTATCATTTTCCTAAATTTTCCGTGGTTTTTTTAACGGAAGAAAATTTCTAAATTTTCCGTGGTTGAAAAAGGAAAACTAAAAAGTTAGCCGTCAAACACTGTAACTTTTGCGTGGTTTAAAAGTTATATGTAGCCGTATGTATTGACCATTAAAAAGTGGATTTTTTATTGTCAAACCTAATAGGCTGACAATAAGTAGGCATAAAGACAAAAAAATACACATATTTCTATATATTTTCATACATTTTTATACATTTTTCATGTACTTCAATCCACTTTTTAAATTTTAATGTCAGTCCAATGTGCTGACTTTAGAATTTACCTTAAAAAGTTACCCGTCAAATACATTATGAGAAAACTTGGGTATAAATAAGGTATGACTGATGTTAGATCTTAGCTTGCATCTCGACCGTCCATAAGTATTTTGAAAGGTCCAGATTTCGCCCTTCTTCATTCTCTCTTATTTTTCTCTCTAAAATTCAGACCTTCCAAAACATCTTTGCATGGCCAAGATGCGTGCTGTGTACGTCTCATGGTACACAACTAGCAGGGGCAGAGCAAAATTCAGACCTTCGTATTTTGAATAATTTTTTTAGATATTCTTAAACAAATTATATAATTTAAGAAGTAAGAACAATTTTCATATCGAGAACACTGAATTATGGTGAATGCCACAGTGCGGTAAAGATACTGCGTTTATGGAGTGATATGATAACAAAAACACTCGAGAATTACTTTTTAATTTATCAAAACCATCGAATTAAAACTCGAATGACTTGATTTAGTTTTGAAAAAATCACCGTTTTTTTTCGAAGATTTCTTTCACTCCGGCCCCCTTCGATTTTGATTTCTAGCTCCGCCGGACAGCCACTACCTGCCAGCACCCAGGTTTTTCAAGTCTATGGTTTTTTTTTTTGGGTTACTTGTCTATGGTTACTTGTCTCCTTCGATGGTATAAAAATTAAAAATAAATAAATAAAAGAGAAAAAAAGAAAAGAAAAGAAAAGGAGCTTGACCAGAACAACTTTCTCTTCGTTTTGCTGAAAAAACAAAAAACAGAAGTAACCCTTTCCTGGAGGACTTGGCCTGGTTATCAAGCTTTTATTTGCTCGGGGCTAAGCTCTTGTGGCATGGGCTGTTGTCCCGACTTTGATTAGTGTTACTTGTTCGGGGCTAGTTCATGTGACATGGGACTTTCTCTCGACTTTAATTGTAGCATTGGATTTTGGAGGCCTAATTTTTTTTAAGAAACCGTAAGTAAAGATGTCTCTCAAATGATAACTTAATATCACATACAAAGACCACCTCAACATTTTCGTCTCGATGAATCTAGTTAAACAGAATTCTAAAGGAAACTAAACTTCAAACTAAAGGACAATGGTACCAAAAAATAAATAAGTTTCTCCAATAAAATAAACGTAACTTATATATAACTTTAATTTACTGGTCTTTACCAAGAGATAAATATTAGGGCTACTATTAACTAACGGATGGAAGGGGACACGAGTATTTAAGCATTTTTGGCTTTTTAACTTTTTGGCTTTAATTTCACATTTTTGAAGATATGTCATATCTTCACATATCTATCAATTAAAAAAAGTCAAAAAGCTAAGCTAGGAATATTCTGTTAAAGGTGTTTTTAGAATACACTAATTTTTCATGGTTTTTTATGTGATGTATTTTGAGAAAATAACTAGTCTCGATTATTGGAAAAAACTGTTTTTTTGTCGGTGGAACAGGTAATTATAACAAAAGAACTGATTGTGGGTATCCGTGAACGTACACTCCTACAAAGACAAAAATACGAGATTCAGAGACTGAGTTTGGAAATTTTCATTCATACGCATGGGTTATTCACTTATTCATGATGCACGCCAAATCCGAAGACACATCCAACAATTCTGAACGTATTTGTATCTAGCTAATGTAGTAATTTGTCTTGTGGTCTGTGTCAGCAACGTTTTCGTTATGTGCTGATACATTGAAAAATCTTACTATATAGAGACAAAGTTAGGATTTAAATTTAACGGTGGCGAATGTGCGCACGAAAAAAAAATGGTAGAAAGATGAATTACGGTCTGAACCGTTCTCGACTCAAATATTGAGATACGTACAATCTACGTGATAAACGGCGTTTTCCACTGAGCCAAGCAAACAATAAATGATGTTTTCCATAGATTTGAAGTACCATAAAAAATGATATTCTTGACACAATCTATCAATTAAGTGAGACATTTTAAATTGTGCTTAATGCTCTTTCATATTGTTAAAAGGATTATGATCACAGTGGCATCAAAATCTCTAGCAATATCTTTCTCAATGTATATGATCAAGAAACTTGCCAAAAATTCGTTCTCTGTCCTACTACGAAATTAAAATGATAAATTGTAACTTTTTTTTTAAGAACTTGACACAAATCTGAAAAGGGGTGTAATTTTATTTTCTTGAGAACGAGCAATTATATATTTTGTTTTGTTTTCTTTATTAAAAAAGAGTTTGGCATTGAAGTCAAAATATGTGATTTGGTTTTTTCTAAGTTTAAATTCTAATCTCTTTTGTACTTCTTTTTTCGTGCTACGGAAGTTCATCTCTTTTGTTACTTCACCAGGTCATTGAAATTGGCTTTTGGGGTACTCATTTATGTCTTCTTTTTTTGTAAAAAAAAGAGGAGAGAGTTGAATGTCTTTTTGGTTTTTTGGATTATGGTCAAAATGTGTTTTGAATCTAGAAGGAGTGTATTCTACAACAGGAGTAGTGTTTGGGAGATATATGTAGAATACATTTTGTAAATTTTTTTGTTAATCAAAATGAGAAAAGTAGAAAATAAGAAATCAAAAAGCTTCTTTCACCCTCTTTCTTCATTATGCTCTCTAAACCCCAAAATCTGAAACATATTCTGGCAGAACCTATTTTTAGCCACCATCCCCCATAGGGATGACAACGGGGCAGGTTAGCGTTGGTTTCGATTATCCTGGCCCCGACCTTAAAATTCCCGAACCACCCCTAACCCTACCGGGTAATTTATGGGTACCCCCGCCTTTATCGGGCATCGGGTTTACCCGCCCATCCACTATTTTTTTCACATATTAGTAAAGTATATTTTAGTTCCAATATTAGTGAGCACAAATGATAAAAGTTCACAAAATAATTTTTCCTACTTAACCAAAATCTACTATCTAATGTTATATTTTAGTTGTAAAAATAAAATTATAAGAATAAAAATAAGATTTGATGCATGTAAAGGAGAAAAATATAATTTCACACACACACATATATATGTATGTCAGGGCGGGTAATATCGAGGCGAGGTGACTATACCCCTGCCCCTACCCTAATCTTGATGGGTTTTTCAAAATCATTCCCTGCCCGTACCCGTTACCCAAAAATTAGAAAAAACCCTACCCTATCGAGGTTGGGTAGGGCGGGTTCGGAGCGGGGTGGGCTGAATTGTCATCCCTAATTCCCTTAAACACTCAAAATGTGATAAGTAGAATTGCAAAATGCGAAAAGGTGGTTGCCAAACACCCTCTTAAAACCTAGTTGTAATTTGAAAAATAGGAAAAAATCTAGTAGTGGATGAATTAAGGAGTTAGTTGGAAATTTTAAAATTTATATTAATTAGTAATAGAAATTTTTAAATCGTCATCAATGACATTATCCTTGTCACTTTTGTTGAAGAAATTACTGTACGGACTTATTTGAGTTTTTTGAGATACACACGCTAGAGGAATACAAGTTTGACCATCTTCCTTCCCTATAAACTAATTTGGTACCACATTCACTTTCCATAAGAATCCATCCTTCTCGATCGAGAGAGAGAGAGAGAGAATGGCTTCCCTCACCAACTTAGAGAAACCTCATGCAGTATGCATTCCCTTCCCAGCACAAGGCCACATTAACCCAATGTTAAAACTAGCAAAACTCCTTCACCACAGAGGCTTCCATGTCACCTTTGTTAACACAGAGTTCAACCACAGGCGCCTCCTAAAATCCCGAGGTCCCGATGTGCTCGATGGAACCCCCTCGTTCCGGTTCGAGACCATACCCGATGGGCTCCCCGAGTCCGACTTGAATGCCACACACGACGCCGTATCTCTTTGTGTGTCCACTAGCAAAAACTGCTTGGCTCCTTTCAGAGATCTTCTCTCCAAACTAAACGACACCGCTTTGTCGAACGTCCCGTCAGTCACTTGCATTGTCGCTGATGCCGCCATGACCTTTACTATCTGCGCTGCTGAAGAGTTGGGCATTCCTGATGTTCTTTTCTGGACTGGCAGCGCTTGTGGCTTTATGGGCTTTGTTCAGTCCCCCAACCTTATCGAAAAGGGCTATGTGCCACTCAAAGGTACTCTTGTTAGCAAAATAACTATGCAAAATTATGCATGTTTTCTCAATGCTTGGGCCCCTATTTTAGTATATAATATCTTTGGAGGATGCTAAAAGGGACATACGGTACGCCAATTTACATATGATATGATTTTGATACTTGTTATGTATAATTTTAATAATTATTTGGGTCATGTTACAAAGGTCGTGGATTTTTTTAAATTCACTATTCACGTCACCATTCACGGTACGTAACCTTGTATGATACATTGTGGATTTTAAAAAAAAAATCATTATTCACGATAACCTACCAAAAAATACGTAACAAATGAAAATTTTGAATTCCCCCCTGATCATATTGCCCTTTCATTATGTGCAGATGTGAGCTACTTAACCAATGGGTACCTGAATACAATTATAGACTGGATACCTGGCATGAAAGGCATACGCTTGAAGGATATACTAAATTTAACTCTAACCTCGGGCGAAAATAATAATATGTGGGAGTATGTTTTGGGCGAAATCGCTAACGCTCATAGAGCTTCTGCTATTATTTTCAACACATTCGAGAAACTAGAGCACCACGTTTTGGATCCTCTCTCTTCCATTTTCCCTCAGATTTTTCCCATCGGACCTTTGCACTTACTCAAGGATGAGATCAACGACGATAAACTGAACTTCATTGAATCAAATCTGTGGAAAGAAGAGTCCGAATGCCTCGAATGGCTCAACTCTAAGGAGCACAACTCAGTTGTTTACGTGAATTTTGGAAGCATCACTGTCATGACACCTAACCAAATGCTGGAGTTTGCTTGGGGGCTTGCTAATAGCAATCAGGCCTTTCTTTGGATAGTAAGGCAAGATCTTGTCGTTGGCAAAATATCAGTTCTTCCCCCGGAGTTTCTGATCTCGACCAAAGAGAGAGGCTTGGTAGCAAGTTGGTGCCCACAAGAAAAAGTTCTTGCACACTCGTCGATTGGAGGTTTTTTGACTCACTGTGGGTGGAACTCCACTCTAGAAAGCATTTCTAGTGAGGTGCCGATGTTGTGTTGGCCATTTTTTGGAGATCAGCAAACTAATTGTTGGTATTGCTGTGGTAGATGGGGTATTGGCATGGAGATAAACAATGATGTTAAGAGAGATGAAGTTGAGACGCTAGTGAGAGAGTTGATGGTTGGGGAGAAGGGGAAGGCGATGAAGAAAAGGGTGATGGAGTGGAAGAAATTGGCTGACGAAGCTACTACAAAACCATTTGGTTCATCTATGATAAACCTTGATAAAATGGTCAATGAAGTGCTGATCTCTACATGTTCAAAAAAAGAAGTGCTTGTCCCTACTACACAACAAAATTGATTCCGTAACGAGAAGAGTGACGAATTTGCAACTTTGCCCTAGTAGTTGGGTGCGTGTTCTAAGTTCATCTAGATTTAGAATTCAACTTCTTAAAGAGTGTATTACATTGGAATTCTAGCTTGTTTTTTTTCAAAAAAAAAAAAGGAATCCGCGCCTGTAAATGAAGTTGACTTGTTTTTATTTTTATTTACATTGGAGTTTTAGTTTGCAAAACGGGAAGGATGGTTGTGAGTTAAGAAGTTGTGCTTCCTCTCCTTGGGTCTTGAGTTCAAGTCTTGTTGTTTACTTTTTTAACCAAGAACCTTTTTTGTAATAAAGAGTCCACATGTAATATTTGAACTCAAAACCAAATGTAAGCTCCAAAAAGCTGCGTCCCTTTTGTGGTTGGCAATTCCATTTGACAAATCACATATTTACATGTATCCCTTTGTTTATCAAGTTGTAATTTTTTAAGTATGAATCAGTATAAGATTAGACTGAAAGGAATCTCTTTATATTAGCGTTTTAGTCGTTTGTTGCCCGATCAATATAGTGCATTTAGAACAGGAAGATCAATCAATTTCTTAGTCGGGTACCTCCAATCTAGCACATGTTGCAAGGTTGCACAGGTCGTGAAGTTTCAGAGCATATGGATTGATAAAGGGATCAATTGGGCAGCTCCAAAAAATCGGATCTACAATGGTCCGATCAATCGTCTTATGATGCGATTGATCGGAATGACATCTTCTATAAAAAAAAACATCACAGCTTTAGATCTCGGGTGTCAGCTACAAAAAAGAGATCAGTGTCTTTGTTATTCAACCTACTAAAAACCCTAGAGTATTGATTGTGAATCTTGAAGCACATAATCCATGGAACATTAATCAAAGTTTCAAGAGGTTTTTACATCAACAATCAAGTTCAAGTTTCTTCCAGCGGATTTCCGGAATAATGTTTGGAAGGCTCATGGATTCGAGGCAGCGGCAATCAAATACTGGGTGTGGTGAACAAGAAGTCAGCAACCGATTTTAGGTCAATTGCGAGGAGTCTCAATTGTGAGTAAGGTCATTTTGTAACCGCACAATGGTTTTTATAGTGTTTGATTCCTTCCCATGGTTTTTGCCCATTTAGGGTTTTTCCACGTATATCTCTGTGTTCATCGTTGCTCTTTAATTATTATTTATTTGTTTTAATTGATTGTTAGAAAATTAAAAATTTCACTTGGTATCAAAGTAGGTCGCTCGTAATATAGGAAGTTTTTTCTTTCCTGAGCAGATCCTGTGTCACGATGAACAATAGTATGAATATGAACCATCATTCCAGTCGCGTCCCAATTTTGGACAGCGATAATTTTGACTATTGGAAGTCCCGTATCAAAGCTTTTATGAGGTCTATCGACGAAGAAATGTAGAAATCATGTGTGGAAGGGTATAAATATCCCACAAAGGAGGAAAATAGTACGACCCTCCCTAAATTAACCTCCGAATTATCCCCTACCGGAAAGGCTGCGCTTCAGGCTAATAATCGTGCTCTCGATATACTTTTTAGTGTTGTAGATGTGATTGAGCACCGAAAAATTGCAAACTGTGAGATTGCCAAGGAAGCGTGGGACATCTTAGCCACATGTCATGAAGGGACTTATGTGGTTAAACAGTTAAAACTTCAGAGGCTTACCACCGAGTTTGAGACGATTAGGATGGAGGAAGATGAGACATTTAATCAATATTACTCTAGGCTAATTGTAGACACCCCGATTTTGAACCCGGGATGCGCTTGAGCATTCCTGATGATGAAACGGACACAACTACCCGAGACTTGTGAAAATGGCTTGAACTTGATTAAAATCAACCAAACATCACCAAACAGTCCAAAACCACTCAAGAATAACCAAACCAAGCAAAACAATCAATCTGTCACCAGTAACCTTGAGCACTCAAGCCCAGGACCTTGAGCGCTCAAACCCAAAAAACCCACCTTGAGCGCTCAATCCTACGGCTTTGTGCGCTCAACTCTGATCCAGTCAGGAATCTGCAGAGTATCTCATCATGAGATTTTCTGCATGGGAGCGTCTGTGGTGATCTTATACGATCCTCATACGTATAATACACTCTAGGTTCACCCTAAATCTACTCCTAAATCTACCCCTAACCCACCCCAAATACAAAACCCACTCAGTCTCTCTCTACACTTCCCTCCCACTCACTCTATTTAAACCAACCATCACCTCTGGTTGTGGGGTTACGAATTCTGATATTTCAGCTCCCTCAACCCCTCCTGAGATCACTCTCTCTCTCTCTCTCTACAACTCCATTTCATAACATCAAAAATCACCTACAAAACCACCTTTCAAGCCCAAAATACCATCCCCATCGATCATCCATTGATCAATAAACCCCACATACTGTTTTCACCCATCTAGAACACTAACCACACACCCATAATCTTCCACCCCAAAGCCCAAAATCAAGTTCAAGCTTTCAATCAAGCCAAAAGGTAGTTAAACATGTGAAAATTTCACTGTTTTGGTCCTTCTGAGGAAGACCAGTAGGTCTAAGCAAGTTTTCTGTACTTGCATTGGGCTTACAGGGTCTAAAATAATTAGACAGAACACTTTCAAAACTTGCAGTTACAATAGGGGTTGAGCGCTCAAGCCTCAGACCTTGAGCGCTCAAGCCCAGTTCTGGACAGTTTATGTTTTGCTGACTTTTGTGCCTTCTTTTGATTTTGATAGTCATTTAATGGTTAATTATGCTCATTTAACTCTCAAAACAGTTTATTTCCACTCCAAAATCACATGCATGAGTGCAAATTAACCATTTTATGATGATCAAGCATCAAAACCTTTGAAAGTTTTATATTTGAGTGCAAGACAAGGGCTGTCCAACCTCCTAAACCTTTATTTTATGCACTTGTGGTCTTGAGAATCACTCAAAATCTATTTTCAAGTCAAAAATTAGAAAGCCATATGATGGCTTGAGCGCTCAAAGTCAAGTCTTTGAGCGCTCAAGCTGTTCTTGGCTGATTTGTACATTCTCGGTTGATTCAATGATGGATCATGGTCTAACTTCTTTCTGGTGTGTGTGTGTTGTTATATATGTGCTTATGATCTGGATCTCTCTCTCACATATTCGTTTGAGTGTTTTCCTTTGTTGATTTATAGTGTTCTTCTTCTTTTATCATTCTTTGAAAGATCAAAGCTTTGTTTTCCAGTTTATTTCTTCATTAACACTACAACAATTTACACCATTCCCGACTAAAATCACCGACTAAATAATGTTTAGTCGGAAATTATTGTCCAATTTCCGACTAAATAAATTTTAGTCGGAAATTATCACCTCAATTTCCGACTAAATAATTTTAGTCGGAAATTACCACCAATCACCGACTAAATTTTTGTTGGTCGGAAAAATTCAAAGGTTTGGCCGACTAAAATAATTTTAGTCGGAAATTGTTTGCAATTCACCGACCAAAATTGTTTAGTCGGAAAAAATTAGTATTTTCCGACCAAAAATTTAGTCGGGAAATCAAGGTTAAATTTTCAACATTTTCGAAATATTTTGCCTATAATTTCGGAGGGAAAATACTTTTCTCCGACCAAATATTTAGTCGGAAAAGGTATACATTCACCGACTAAATAATTTTAGTCGGAAATTGTTTGAAATTCACCGACTAAATAATATTTAGTCGGAAATTGTTTGCAATTCACCGACCAAAATTGTTTAGTCGGAAAAAGTTAGTATTTTCCGACCAAAAATTTAGTCGGGAAATCAAGGTTAAATTTTCAACATTTTCGAAATATTTTGCCTATAATTTCGGAGGGAAAATACTTTTCTCCGACCAAATATTTAGTCGGAAAAGGTATACATTCACCGACTAAATAATTTTAGTCGGAAATTGTTTGAAATTCACCGACTAAATAATATTTAGTCGGAAATTGTTTGCAATTCACCGACCAAAATTGTTTAGTCGGAAAAAGTTAGTATTTTCCGACCAAAAATTTAGTCGGGAAATCAAGGTTAAATTTTCAACATTTTCGAAATATTTTGCCTATAATTTCGGAGGGAAAATACTTTTCTCCGACCAAATATTTAGTCGGAAAAGGTATACATTCACCGACTAAATAATTTTAGTCGGAAATTGTTTGAAATTCACCGACTAAATAATATTTAGTCGGAAATTGTTTGCAATTCACCGACCAAAATTGTTTAGTCGGAAAAAGTTAGTATTTTCCGACCAAAAATTTAGTCGGGAAATCAAGGTTAAATTTTCAACATTTTCGAAATATTTTGTCTTTAATTTCGGAGGGAAATTACTATTCTCCGACCAAATATTTAGTCGGAAAAGGTATAAATTCACCGACTAAATAATTTTAGTCGGAAATTGTTTGAAATTCACCGACTAAATATATTTTAGTCGGAAAAAAACATTGATTATGATTTTTTTATCATCAATAAATATGGTTTGTCAAAATAAATGAAAGAAGAAATTTTTCCATTGATTTTTTACCATCCAAACCGTTCAATGTCTTCAAAACATGTTTTTAAGCGTCTCAAGAAATTAATTTGATTTTTTCATCTCAATCATCACTCTAGATCCACTATTTGGTGTCTCTGTTAATTAACAACTCACCTGTGCATGCTAGGCCGTTGAATAAATAGACTCAAATAAAAATCAGCTCAATTAGATATCGAAAACTGGTGGCAAGTATTTAAAAAAATAAAAATTCACATTATATAATTTTTCGATTTTTATTCACAAGAAATAAATCCTCATTGTATAATTTTTCAAATTTTTTGGTTTAAAATAAATTCACATTATATTACAGATACATATAATTGATCTCAAGAAAATCAAGGCCTGACCTCTTGCTCGATTAGAATAAGAAAGTTGGAAATCAATACATGACTCTAAATCCACCGCAACCGTACTAAATTAGATAAGGACTTTGTGTAAAATTGGACTGAGAGATGAAAAGTTGAAATTGGAATGAGATGATTATCGCTTCCCCAAAACCTTTGGCGCGCTATAGACGATGGATTCCCCCCCCCCCCCCCCCCCCCCAAATTTTCACCGGCTGACAAATAGTTTCAACTTATTTCATTTTATGCCCTAAAACTGTACTGACTTACTGATGACCTTTAAAATCTATACATTGAATGTAGTTGATATCAAACTAATTCTTGTGCTGTAGTTGAATGTATAGTAGCCACATGACCGTGATACAATTAAGATGATCGGGTCCGTTGATTTTGTTGTTCTCATTAGTTAAATCATCGTCGTTAATTTTGGGCTGAATTGGGTGTCAAATGGTCATTCATCGGGACGCAATTGTATTAAGTAAATGAATTCTTATGTCCAATCAAGTGTGTACAATGCAAAAGATCGATGATTCTTCGGATCAAGTCCGTTGATTTTGTTGTTCTCATTAGTTAAATTACTATCGTAAATTTTTAATTGATCTTATGCTACTGCTATTGTTATTTTTTGTTGTTGTTGTAGTTGGTTCATCTCACACTACAACAAATATGGCTTTTTATACGATTATTTGATAGCATGCTTTTAGGAATGCTATAATAGAGGAGAACTTATAGCGTTCCACAGAGAGAATCACGCGGAACAGTTTCATCACCAGGCAACAATAACGTTCTCCCCAATTTTTTAGGCAACAATAACGTTCTTTCCAATTTTTAGGCGCCAAGTATTGGCTCCCCAAAATAACTTGTACTTGGCGCCCCAAAATAACACGCGCCTTGTGAAAATCGGAAACCCTCATCTTCCTCCCACAAACAAAGAACCCAATCCCTCTCTTTCTCTCTCTCTCTCAATCGACCTGCTCTCTTTCAAACCCACACTACAAGAAATCGCACTTTTAGTGAGTAGTTTTGACCAGTTTTGGTGACCCAATGTATTTTGGTCACAGAAATCAGCCAAATTGTGACTAAAAATATGTTGGTCACAAAATGTGGAACAATTGGTGACTAGGCCCACATTTGATCACCAATTGTTAAAAATTTTTTGTGACCAACCATAATCTGGTCACTAATCATAATACTTTCAGTGACTAACAATAATCTACTCACCATAGGTTGAGCATTTTGTGACCACCAGTTTATTTGGTCATTGAAAAATATAGATTTTTTTTGGTGACCAACTTCCTGTGGTCACTAAATATATTTCATTTAGCGCCATTTTTTAGGGAAATATCATTTTCCTAATGCATTTGAGTCTTCATGTAGGGTCTACCAAAAAATTTACTTGAATGATTTAATCAATAAAGGCAACGAAATTAACGGTCGTGTGGCTACTATACATTCAATTACGCACAATACTTATTTTAAATATCAATTGAGTGTGATAAATAGGCTTCCTAGACCTGATGAAGCCAAATTTTTACATTAATGATTTAATAAATAGGAACAACAGAATCAATAATTTCGATCGTCCTGATTGTGTCGCAATTGTGTGGCTACTGTATATATGATTACTGTAGAAAACTTAGTTTACAAGCAATTGAATCGTGATGAAAGGGCTTTTTATACCCGATCAATCCTAAATTTGACATAAATGATTTAATCTACAAGCATAATGAAATCAACGATCTCGATCGTCATAATTGTGTTCAAGTCGTAGGGCTGTTGTACATTCAACTACTGCGCAGTACTAAGTTACTATTAAGCAAGATTGAATGTATAAATTGTAAAAGGGTACTGTAGAGTATATTTCGATAATGGTCGATCTGAATCGTTAGGATTTGATGTTTTACTTATTTCATCATTTTCACTAAATTGAAAAATCATCGGATATCAATAACTTCATGATCAGAAGACGTTAACGTTTCTGGAGGCATTAAAGCTATAAAGACATCACCCCAGCTCCACCTAAGTTTTTTTGCTATCGGAACCGTCTATCTTTTACAAAATACGAAGTATATTATTCTGTGCTGGAATGAAGTTAATGACATATCATTTGACATTTGATCGGACAAAAAATATCATCCTCTTAGTATTTATTCAGCCATTAAGAGCATTAATTTTGTATTAAAAAAAATTTAAAAGCAAACTTTAAGGACTAAAAAATGTAGTCACCGAAAATGTGAAAAGGTGCAAAACTTTTGGGGGGAATTGTAGGCGGGATTGAGCCCGCGTGTTATTTGGTGGGAAAATAGTTTCTAAACAAAACTACACCGTTTTATCTGGGAAGAGGGTTTAGGATTACATCGTGAAAACACTTCCCCACAAAACATCCGCCTCTCTCACTCTCTCTTTCTCTCTCTCCCCACTCCATGTCTCGATCCATCCCCCTCCACCTCCTCCATCACGGCTTAACCCCTCACAATCCGATCACTAGTTAGGTCGCCGTCCACCATCGCCGGCAAAGATCTCTGATTTGTAAAGAATTTTGAATCGAAGCTGTTCTGTTCCTGATATATCCAAGGCCAGAAAACCGGTTAGAAAGGTAATTAATCTCGCTAGCCTTTTGTCAATCTCATGCTAGCATCAAAGATTTATGTTTTCCTTCCTCTTTTTACTGTATATAAAAAGGGCAGCCCAGGTTGATCGGAATGTGTGGGTGCATGTCTTTATTTTTGTATTATTTTGGGGTTGAGGAGTGGCTGGTGTGGTAAGTTTGTATGGGATGGCGGTGGCTCAGGTGTGGGTATTGAGTGAGGGACGAAACCTACTAGGAGTCATACGTACTTGGTGGTGCGGAATTAATTGCAGCCAAAAAAAATTGAACTTAGCTTCTAAAAATTTGTACTTTTCTATTTACCTTTAAATAGAATTACCGAATAGCTCTAATTGAAGCTATGTTTAGTACCAAAAGAAGGGTTGCCAGGGCATGTTTTTGGAGAAATATCCATGAAATAGAGGGAAGGTAACCAGAATTTCCAAAAATTTAGGGGTCCTTCTATATAGATTTGTGAAATTTTCTATGGTTATGGGGGTGGTCCAAATAATTGATCAAAAGTTAAGCGGGCCACGGCCGCCCTCTGCCTTCGCTGCTGTATACAGCTTCTGTCACTTGGTTTGGTCCTTCCTCTTTTGGATCTATTTCTTTCAACATTTAGGAGCCAAAGTTTGTTATTACTTATACTAAACTAAAAAATGTGGATCGCACGCATCTCACGAAACCTGGAATTCATACCTAAAACTTAAAAGTTAGAAACTAGCTGTGCCAAAGAAGGTCAAAGTTTTCGAGTTTTGATAGTTGTGTTACACTTTGACAGTTGAGTAGTCAAGAAAGTGACAAAATATGGATGCATAGATGAATGCTAAATCAATGAACTATTTCTGACTATTTAGTTGGATGTGCATCTTTTTTATCTGACTTTGGAAGCAATTCAAGTCTCATGGTGAAGTTTGTACTACATGCGTCCTCGCGTCGATAAAATATTGAAATGAGAGGATTTGATTATAGATCATACCAATAAAGAATCAAACTAGATAGCTAAAATGGAGGAGTTGATCAACACAGACCCTTATGACACATTAACTATTAGGTACCACCATGATCTCATTCGTGCTTTTAGTATTGTTTGGTATTTGTTTAGACCAGTACATTAGTTAGATACTTAGTTGTGTTGTAACTATAGTTAGTATTTTTTTAGCTGTGGTTAAGAGATCATAGTCTATGGAGGAGTACCTCTGATGTAGAATGTAATTCTGCTCTCTTAGTGTGTTAACCAAGATTATAGAAATAAGATTTTCCCACTTGTGCCTCTCTCTCTCTCTCTCTCTCTCTCTCTTTCAATCACAATGCACAATGGTGATTAGTATCTCAAGAAACTATTGCCGCTGCTGATTTATTATTTTTTGATGAGATATCTGCTTTTTGTTAAAAAGGTAATTTTTTTTTATATGAATTTATCATACCTAAAGAATCTACAACTTGCAGTTGGGTGTTTGCCCCAAAAGGGAAAGGAATGAGATAAGAAATTTATTTATAAATTAGTTGATTTTTGTGTTATAAGTGGTGGAAATTTCAATATCCAAGTATGATACAAGATATGAATAAGACAAGAAAGTAAGGAAGACATGTAATTTTGATGGTAACTCTATGCGGGATTTCTAAGTCATTAGTGAAGTATGTAAACCTTTGAAGGTGTAGATAAACACAAGGAGGGACATAAAACAAAAGGTTAGTCACCGAATACTTTTGGTGACCAGACCAGTATTGATCACAAAAACCCTTTGGTGACCATGGAACTAACCAAACGCAGCCACCGCTGTTCGAGGTACACCTCTCTCCCTAAAAAAAATTTGGGGGTTTCTTTGTTTTTTCATAGAAATTAGGGCTTGTAATTGTTTGGATGTTAATGATAAAAAAAATTAGGGGTTTTCCCCCTGAAATTAGGGCTTGTAATTGTTTGGTTGTTGATGAACATATTTAGTACAATGTTTATGGTGTTATATTCACAAATGCCTTCACGAATTCTTAACCTGAAGTTGTTGAGAAGGGAGGTGGCCCTAGGTTCTAGTTCTGTTTCGATTGATCTGTTGTTTATCGTCCTTGGGTAAGCACTCTCCATATAGAGATCTGCTTTCGGTCTCTCTTCCTCATATTTTTACCCTTTTCATCTTCGGTTATGGTTAGGGCTTGTTGTCATTACTGTAGGCCTTGTATATAAATTAGGTTCAATTAGTACTTCTGACGTATAATACTAGTACTAATTTTCATCTCCGTTGAGTGCTCTTTTAATTCTCTCTCTGCCAATTGGCAGCCTATAGCATGGAAAATCATAGGGTAGATAATGGGTTTACAAGTCTTAAGTTTGATTATATAAATACACTTTGTTGCATTCTGAGTTAATTGGTGCTTTCGAGTTTCATATTTGCATTTTGCATTGAAGAGTAGTTGCCCTGAAGTTTCAACTCTTGTGCTCTTTTTTTGGTTAAACGTTGCTGGCTTGTAGCAAATGTATTTTTCATTCTGTAGCAAATGCATTTTTCACTCTCCAAAATGGGGAATATTTTGTAATGGTGAATTGTTGTTTCTTCATTGAAAGATTTTGGCTTTACAAGTTTTTGTTATGCCTCTTTTTCTTCATCGTATCATTGGCTTGTTCTATTTGTCAAACAAGTTAGATTGTGCATGTCAAGTACTTTTATCTAGATTTTGGTGGTCCATTGTTCGGATTAGTAGTAGTGTTAGATTATGGGACCCCGAGCCACACAAATGAGAACTCATAGAGCATTTTCTCCCACTTCATAGGCTATGCTATTTGCAAACTCCAGCAGCTAGGGTCCTGTTTTCAGCACTTTAGGCACTTTACAGAGTTAATTCCAGCCTCTAAACTTCATTTGAGCAAGTGGGATTTTGTAACCAACATATAGTGCCGGTTTCCAACGTATAACACTTAATATTTTGCACCTAAATACACAATTTCAGCACTTGTACTGTATTTCCAGCAACTTTTTTTTTTTTTTTTTTTCCAGTTTTGGCGATTCTAAGTTGCAGTTTTAGTCCCGAATTAACATATGGAGCAGTTAAATTGAGTTCCATACTAAACAAGACTAGGTGTTCACAAAGAATTTATTTATTGTAATCCATACAAACAAGGTTTGCTCTTAATGTACTATAAATGTTTATGTGCAGGCACGAGGGAAAGGACGTATAAAACCGAAAAAAGAAACTGTTGGAGAACTTCTCCGGTTTGCCATAGGCAGCGCAAACCGGAGAACAAAGCTTCACTCTCTCTTCTCTGAAACCCACTCCTTGCTCGCCCCCCTGATTTATTTTTTGATCGGAGTATCAAGCAGTGGAAATCGGCTCTCTCTCTCCAATCGCTTGAGTCTCAAATTTCAGGTAGGGCTTCATCTCTCTTTCCCCATATCTTTCTCATTATCTTTACAACTTTCTTGTTCATTGACCTCTATGGGAAGCCTTTTAATAGATTATGTTGGTTCTTGGTCTTACTGATGAAAAGAAAATTACTTTTAAATCCAATATCTTTACCATCTGTAGAAGTACAGATTGGCTTTTGTTTTACACTAACCCGTGTTCGTTTCATGCTTCATGAATCCGGTGCCCTCATCCTACTCTTTCAAATCCAACTCAAGTGCAATACAACAAATATCAGAAAAATATAAAGCCGATCTGGAGTTACTTCGCGAGGAGCGACGTAGGGAGCGACAAGAGGACCAAATGCGGTGGGAGGAGGAGAGAAGACGCCGTGATGAGGAACAAAGACGAAAAGATGAGGAATATAGAAGTGAGTTTGAAAAACTCACAGCCTTGCTTATGAGCCATATAAACAAGGGATGAGACAAAGCGGGACCGAGGTGATGGTGGCAAGTATAAGGTACGTAAAATTCTCACCTTTTGTGCCCATATTTATTACTCACCTTTTGGGTTAGTACTTTTCGACGAATATATGCGTATGTGTATATGTGATCTGGGTTAGTATCTGTTGTGGCCACCTGCCTTGTCTGTTGTTGCCGTTTGTGGATGGCACTTGATGCTAGTGTTGCATATGTCCAGATGGATATCATCAGGAAGGGGCACCACATGGGCAGCATTTTGCTGTATTCTGCTGTCGTATTATACTGCTGCCGTATTATACTGCTGCTGTTGCTGCTGATAATTGTGCATTATTCTGTTGTTGCTGCATTTTTCTGCTGCTGTTGATAATCTGCTTATACGCCTGGGCAGATCTCTGCTATGTTTTGCATTTAGTTGCGCAGCTATGCTGTCAAATTCTGGGCAGATTGCTCTGTGTTTGTGAACCTCATTTTGTGTGTTAGTGGTTCTCTGCTGAATCTACTGTTGTGGTACCTGTTATGTACCTAGCGGTCATTCCCAATTTTTGTTGTATGTTGGTCTGCCACTTACATCATGCATTGTTGGCCAGGACCAATGCCCTAGTCTTGGAAGGTTTTTGAGTAATCCTCATTGAGATACATCACTGCTTAGAGTTGATAGTCCCTGCCTACCTTATTACCCCTACCTCAACGCTAGTATCTTTATTTCCCCTAGCGGTCGGGATCGTATATATGAACATATCACGATAGTATAGATTTCAAACTTCTTTTTAATTCCAACAATTCTATGCATTCCATGGCTTTATAACTGAATAATACGTATAGCTTTTAAAAACTTAAACATGGATTTATGCATTTAAAGTCACAAACAGTATACTTGCTTTCATATCTTTCTCAAATGAATAAGTCAAGATACTTCTAAAAATTTCGTAGAGTACAAAAGCATGTAAATTAGGTATTCAAGACTCACCAAATACACCTGCGTGTACACACACAAACGAGACAAGAACTCCTCCTACTCGGTCGAGTTCGTTCCTAAACAATATTAATCGAGAGTCATCAATCTGCTATCAATTCTTATGTCTATTATTGACATAGAGAAATAAACCCTAAGCTGACCCCTGTAGACGTATGATCATCAGTCTTGCTAAACATGAAAAGAACCATGATTTCGGTAAACATTTCTAACAATTCGAATATGACCCTTAAGTCGTATAAAAATCACTATAAATTCATTATGGATCCAATAAATACAAAACCGCTGGGAAAACGTGTCTAACATCTATGGGTATCCAGGGTAGAAATTATAGATTTGAATCCGAAACGGTTTAATCCCAGTAACATAAACAAATTTCGTTCTTGTACTGAAAACTGGGTCTGTGACAGCCTGACTTCGGAAAATCACCATAAATCGTATTCTTAATATTTTTTTATGATTCTTGCGCCAAAAGTTGCGTAACAGGATCTAGTTTAATAGCTATGAAGGATGTCTCTCCATATTATTACTTCAACTATGAGGAAAATGGGATAACAAGAGACTGAAACTGCTGTCCGAAAAATCTGTGACATCCAATGGCTGCTGTTAGGTTCTGGTTAGGGTGCTGTGACATAAGGGAAAAGTGGAGAATAACTTGGTGGTGTTGGACGACGGTGAGGCATACCCACACCCTTATCCGAGTGTCGAGAGTCCGCGTAACATAGGGGATAGGCATAATGTGGGAAGTGGGGTATGAGCTATGTAGCATGGACACAGACACGGATACGGACACTGACACGGATACGGACACGGGACACGTGAATTCTAAAAAATGGACACAGATACGGCGGGGGACACGGCAAAAATAAATAAATAATTATATGTATAAATAAATCATATATGCATGCAATAACAATATATATACATAGATATATACACTTTTCTTTTGATATGTAAGATATCTACACACATAATGTAAGATATACACCCTCAACGGAAATATATATACCAATACATACATCCATATATATACATATACACAACGATAGAGTGTGTATATGGGGGACACGAGTGTCCATGCCGTGTCCCCCGAGTGCCCCCCTCCAAAAAATAATTTAATTTAAGGGACACGCCACGTGGCGTGTCCAATACGTGTCCCCATGTGGGACACGCGTGTTGTCGTGTCCCCGTGTCCAATACGTGGACACGGCAACCTCTAGAAGTGTCGGTGCTTCATAGGGTATGAAAGTGGCTTGTCCTTTGGGAAGATCATTTGGCTTTGTTATTATGCGTTGAATAAGTTCGTGTCAGCTCCTATTCCCCACTCAATTTTTTTTTTTGTCAAAGATGTGTTCTATCTTCCATTCTTCTCATTGGAACTTGGGATCTTCCATTTGTAGCACGCCTACTTTCTGATGACTGCATAGAACAACTTAAGGGTACTCCTATTCTAGGATGCTGCTCCATTACTTACCTCAATGAGCTTCATCTCCATTTTTAAAATTGCCTCCACCCTATGTACCTTCATTATCTTGGAGTTCCTTAAGGCAGTTGAACAAGACTATCATATGCAACTTCAACATAATAAGTTCACGTGTTTCATTCTAGGTGGCTTGATTCGAAGTGGACCCTTCATCTCCTTCCAACATTGGTATTCTTATGGATTTCTCATTTCTTTTAGTTTGGGGCTGTTTAAAATTGGAGAGAAGCTGAAGCTTAAAGGCTCAAAGCACATGTTTTTAAGATAGCAAGTTTTGGCTGGTTTCTGTCATGTTCAATTTGCAGCCTTAGCTTGAAGTTTTCCTTTACAATTTGTGTTGTGTGGATAATTTGGGGATGTACTATTATTATCATAGACAATTCTCTAGATTGGAGAAGTCATGGCAATTTTCACGTGCATAAGCACGTGTAACTTTACTAGTTATACAAAAGGGCAGGAGACAAAATTAAAAGAGGCAGATAAAGAAGGCCCGCAAAAATAACTCATGCCCCCTTGTTCTAATTTGATTTCTTCATTTGATTCAAAACGTCGGTAGACACTTGGAGACTCAAATTTTACCATTTTCTTAAAATAACGTTCTAAGAATTATTGTGCTGTGAGAGCTCTTGAAAAATCTACTGCTAGACTACGATAAAAAATAGGGGTGTTACAATTAACCCATCAATCTCAATCATTAATTAAAGATCTAGTCGAACGAAATATTAATGGGATAATTATTTATGCTCTTGACAAATCTGGGTGAGATGTTAGTTATTGATTTATTTTGGGCATTCCACTATGCATAAGACTATGTATTTACTTGAATTTCAATGTCCCTGTTATCATTTACTCCTTGATACCATGATGTCGATGAAAAGGTTGTATCTAATAATCGTGGTGTTTTGTTCTTTTTACAGATGGAGTGCCGCATCCGGTTATTAGCTAGATGAAAAGGTTGAATTTTTGCCATGTATTCTCTACCGTGGTTAGATATTATCGTGCGTTCTAGTGCATGTTTGGATGGATACTTTTTATTTTATCCTTGGATGGATTGTTTTTGGATGATGCTATGGACATTGTGGTTGGATTTTGTATTTCGCAGTTTTTGTAGTATGATACTATTTTGTTAGGTGAAGACCTTTAATTTGGGAAGTCTTTAATTTTGTGTTTTATTAATTAATTAGAGCAGGTTGGTGAAATCTTGTATGGAATGATTGGTTGCTTGATTTAATCGATGGTTAGAAACCAAGTTTGACAAATTTAACGATTCAATACGAGCTTGGATTAAAATTGAAAAAAAAAAAAAAAAAAAATTTACCGACCAAATATTTAGTCGGAGAAAAATAAATGATTCACCGACCAAATATTTAGTCGGAGAATAATAAACAATTCACCGACCAAATATTTAGTCGGGGAAAAATAAACAATTCACCGACCAAATATTTAGTCGGGAAAAAATAAACAATTCACCGACCAAATATTTGGTCGGAGAAAAATAAATAATTCACCGACCAAATATTTAGTCGGGAAAAAATAAACAATTCACCGACCAAATATTTAGTCGGGAAAAAATAAACAATTCACCGACCAAATATTTAGTCGGGGAAAAATAAGCAATTCACCGACCAAATATTTAGTCGGGAAAAAATAAATAATTCACCGACCAAATATTTGGTCGGAGAAAAATAAATAATTCACCGACCAAATATTTAGTCGGGAAAAAATAAACAATTCACCGACCAAATATTTAGTCGGAGAATAATAAACAATTCACCGACCAAATATTTAGTCGGTAAAAATAAAACTTTTTCCGACCAAACTTGTTTTGGTCGGAAATTACAATCCCCTACCTCATTCCGTCGACCAAATGGGCCGACTAAATTTTTGGTCGGAAATTACTATTGCCAACTAAATTATGACATTTTCCGACTAAAATTTTAGTCGGCAATGGGGAAAATTGTTGTAGTGTAAAAAGAGTCTATTAGTGATTGATCTTGCAAAGAATGGGCAAAGGAGTAATGAAGAGACTTGAATTCACAAAGTCCAGGAATTGGATTGAGCGCTCAATCCAAGATCCTTGAGCGCTCAATCTGGTCAGGGTGGGTTTGAGCGCTCAAGCCATTACCCTTAAGCGCTCAATCCCTATTCTGGGATCCTGATTATAAGTCAGTTTGTTAAGTTTCAAGTTAATAATTTCTTGGGTTGATTGTACAATTTCTGTTGTAATTTATTTCTGTGTATATTTGTAGTAATTTCTGTTATTTTTATCACCACCACTCATGTAGACCACGTGCACAAGCATCCACCATAAATTCGTATCCTTTGTATATATGTTGTTGTTACGTGATTCCTCCTCCCGATTCCCTATTTTCGTGAATTGAATTGAATTTCAAACATTTCTAAAATCCCACAAAATATCGAGTAGAGACCGGTTCACGGACCGGGCAAGAGGGGTGCCATAAAAACCTTCCCCTCTCGTAACCAAACCCCCGAATCTGAGAAATCTTTGGTTCCGCCATGACCAGTAAAATCTTTTTCAATAGCCAAACGAGTCACATTTTTAATCGGTTTCTCGGGTTCGGACCTCAAATCCGGGTGGCGACTCTAACAATCAGAATCTTTTCCAATGCAAAACCGAACCATCTCCGTGGGCCGTCCACACTAATCTCCATCGTCAACAGTTGTGAAACCCTAGGTGAGCCTATTCCGCCTTTTCTAGTTATTAAAAAGATTTGAAGATCACTCTCTGAAAGATTTAAAACCAAGCTGGCAATGCTTCAAGGTAAAGAAATACTTTAGAATAAGTTTGTTGAAGAGGTTATTGGTATCCTTCAAACTTATGAACCAGATATGTTACAATTTGAATCGTATAAATCCAAAACAAAATCTTCGGCTAAGCTGATCGCTTTTTCCAGTTTTCAAAAAGATAATAATGATTCTGATAGTGATGTTGATCTTGACTTTGAAGCTATGACCTTATTCACGAACCAATTAAAAAAAAATTAAAAAGAAACCTGCTGAAAATGAGTTTAAAAACCAAAATTCAAACAAGGGAAAAGCTGAAACTTCTAATTGAAAAGGAAAAGGGGGAATAAAGGAACCGCCACCTGGACCTAAGTGCTTTGAATGTCATGGGTATGGTCATCTGGCCCATGAATGTGCCAACAAGCTGAAAAAGAAAATAAATTATAAGGCTAATATTACATGGGATGATGATATTGAATCGGATAAGTCTGAGGAAGAGAACGAATGCAATACTAACTTTATAGGTTTTGGGGCATCTCTGCACTCACGGACTAGTGATGTTAACTCTTCAGATGATAGTGAAAATGAGGATGGTGATGAGTTTGATGATGATAATGACTTGAGAGAGTCATATGACAGGCTATACTGTGAGAGTGCTAAGATTAAAAAAGTTAATCTCAAAGTAGTAGGAAAGTGTTAGGCAGTGAATGAGGAGCTAGTGAAAATGAGAAACCAGTTGGATAAACAACAAGGGCTTCTTATATCAGTTATAGGAGAAAGAGACAAACTTAGGAAGGAGGCAGTTGACTATAAAGCGAAAATTAAAGCCTTGAAAGAATTGAACAATGTCCATGAAGGTAAGATTGAAAAATTGAATAATGAACTTACTAGTGTAACTGTGTTTTTGAGCGAATAAATGCAGGATCTAAGGCATTGGATAATATGTTGAATAGTCAAAGATCACTTAGTGACAAGAGCGGACTTGGCTTTCATGGAGCATCAGTCTCTCAATAGCTAGGAGAAAAGGTATATGAGAACAAATCCAAAGAGGTTACTTCCAAACTACATTCAACACATGTCTCTCAAATTAACGCTAAGAAAGGTCACATTTTGAAAGATGTTAAAAATCATAAGTACATCCCCACATGTCATTACTGTCAACTTAAGGGTCATATTAAACCCAACTGCTTTAAACTCCATGGCTATCCCATCACTAATCATATTTATGCTCCTCAAAATATGGGTAATTATGACCAGATTGGGAACATGAAACCTAGACCTCGTCATAGGAAGTTGCATGCATCAAATATTTCACATACCCACGTAGCATATTCTCATAATTACGACAAAAATATGCCTACATGTCATTTTTGTGGTGTGAAGGGTCATATTCGACCTAGGTTGTAGACACCCCAATTTTGATGACTCGTGCATCCCTGATGATGAAAAGAACGCGCAAAATATACCTCAGAACAATTGCTCGAGTCAAATGGATCAAAAGAACCAAAAACCCAAACCTACCTGGACCGTATGGCCTCATCCCTTGGACTGTATGGCTTGAAAAGCTCTTTGCACCGTGTGGTGTTGTAATATGCACCGTACGGCATACCTTTGACGCCGTACGACACTCTTGTCCCATCAACAGGATTCCGCGTTTGCTTCAGAGCAATGATGCGATGCTGTAATGATATGATTCTTGGCATACGGGAATCACCCAAATGATGAGTTCGACCAGAATCCCCTCTATATAAAGCGTGAGAAAGGAGCGGCCAGGAGATCGATTAGTGAGAATTCCCAGTAAAAATTTCCCTCGAACAAACTTGTCGTCTCTCTCGTTACTCTGTCAAAAACCGTCTTCAAGCTCAAATCATATAACTTTACAACTACCATTCCTAGCCTCCAAACCAATCCTTTTTAAAGACTTCGATCATAGCCGAGCAAACCCAAAGGTATATAATCGCGTTCAAAATGAAGTGATAATCTTCTGGGGGGGGGGGGGGGGGGGGGGGGGGGTCTCCATCAGGCTTGAGGGGAGCTCTGTAGCTCTTCCTTGAGCCCAAACGGAGATGTTTCAACAATGTTCAAGCTTCTCGGGTAAGCATCACGCGACACCATCCATTGTCGCGCGATGCCGTCTCTAAAAACGAGGTACATTCATCCACCAAAACCATTTCCTAAACCTATTTTGATCAACAAATAGTGTGTTTTTTTTTTTACACCAAAAACAAAGTTGGTTTCAATCGGATAAAAATGAGAGTTTTTGAAAAATACACTGCACAGAGGTGCCGTACGGCATCCTTTATGCACCGTGCGGTGTGATTTTGTACACCGTACGATGTTACTAGAAAAACATTTCGCAATGCTCTGTTTTCTGAAATCCGACGCTCTGTTTTTGGGGAAGACTAGTGGGATATATATTGCACTTGACCCCCTTTACTTCATGTTTTTGCATTTACACCCCCTCTTAGTTAATTCTCTCGCATTTATCTACTTGATTGCGTGTTATTTGATTGGTGATCGTTATTTATTTCTTTTAAGGCATGATATTACTTGATATATTGTTTATGTGAAATAAAGTTTTCAATAAAATATTTTCAAGAATAGTCCCACAAAGATTTAGTAAAGACCGGAAGATTCCGGGCACACGGGGTGCATTTTTGAAACAAAACCTTCCTCGCGGGTAACCTGGCTCCCGAACCCAAATCTCTATTTTCCGCAGATCAAACCCTTTTTCAGCGGAACAAGAGTCATTATTTTTCTAAACGGTTTCTCGGGTACCTAACATTTTCCAGAAATTAAACCCCGAGTGGTGACTCTAAATTTTTTCTTTTTCCCGGATTGCCTTTTTTCACAAACACTACCAAAACAGGTGAAGATGCCCGCCGAAACGAGCGTCCACATAGGCGTTTTCAACTTAATGGGTACCCACATGCTTCTTTCAATCATCATCATTTTAATAATTATGAGGGTAGAACCCGTGGAACCCAAAAGCCTCAATGTAGGGTTAATCAAAAGGAAAAGGTCATGAATATGAACCCTAAACATGTGCATAAAATTTCTGAAAGCGTTGAGAAGGTCAAGACTAGACCTGCATGGATGAGGAGGTCAGATTTGAGACCTCATACGAATTTATCTATCAACACTCTAGATGATGTTGGATCATCCGGAGATGTTGACCTATCCTTTTGAGGGTTGATTTTGGGTCCATAGTCTAGGTTGATCTACATTACTTATCTTGCACCTAGTACTATGTGTTAAGCCGTTTACTTAGTTTTATTACGTTTCTAATTTAGTATGTGATGTTTAATTTTTTTTTTTTATTGTTATTGTCATTTGTTTCATATGTTTCATGTAAAAAAAATTTACAAAAATTCTAAAATTCCAAAAATATTTATTTATTTTTGGTGACTTCATTCTATGTCGAGTTACTATCGTCAATTTATCGTGAAGATGAACATTCTTGATAGAGTATGCGCATGTGTTGTGATTTTTCACTCTTAGATGCATTTAGATGATGAGTGTTACATGCTACATTGCCGTTTGTCTCCACTACTTCACAAAAATGCTAGATTGCTCCTTGTTCACGTTAGTCTCATGTATCTAGCTATTTTCTTGTGTTCGCCCCCTTGAGATTGACCTATAGCTTCTATTCCCATGTGGGTTTTAAATTTATCTTTGCAAGAGCTAATATGTTAGTATTATATTGTTTACCTATCCAGGCGTTCATTGAGTAACCGGACAATCGGGGTGAGGTATATATTCTCCCTTTGAGCATTCGCGTCAAAAGATGGATAGACCTTGTGAAGGAATTATTGGACCATTAGCTTAGTGACCGGGCATTGGGTGTGAGGTACTCTTACTCCCAATATTCGCGTCAAACGGTAGTGGGATAAAAGAGAATTTTAGTGTTTGTGCTGCTCTCTAGAAATTAAAAAATTAATTAAAAAAACGAGGATGTGACTTTGTGGGGGAGCTTTTAACTTGCTCATTCGTTAATCACATTGAGGACCTAACTCGGTTTGACTTCTTGAGGGGGAGGTGCCTTGAAACTCCTAGTATACATGGGAACCGACGAACTTAATGAGTTGAGATTGATATGATCTTTGTGATTCACACACAAACTTTATCATTTGGCCATGTTGTGTATTGCATTCTTAGTTTGATGTCTCTAACGTTCGTGTCATGATATTTATTAATGTTTTTGTCTTGATGTGTGTTCTCATGGTTATTAATGGGGTAAATCACCTAGACACCCCCTGAACTATACCCCCAGACACCCCCTAAACTAAATTAACCTACGACGGCACCCCCTCAACTATTTAAAACTCAATTAGCCCTTAACTCCGTTAAAAAAGACGACTGAAAGACTTTTATGCCCCTCAATCAGCCCTTAACTCCGTTAAAAAAGACGACTGAAAAACTTTTATGCCCCTCAATCAGCCCTTAACCCTCAAAACCCTCGATAAAGCCTTTACTCAAATATCATTTTCCCATTTTTCAAACATTAAAATACATACATTATATATATATATATATATATATATATATATATATATATATATATATATATATATATATATAAACACTTCATCTCAACCCTTAAAACCAAGGGCCAAGATTAAAAGCTTCACTACTATGTTACACTCTCCCTCTCCATCTCATTCACGCCTGATTTCTCTCTCTCTCTCTCTCTCTCTCTCTCTCTCTCGCTCTCTCTCTCTCTCTCTCTCCCCACCCCAACAGACCTCCCTATTCTAGGACATCCTTCTCCGCTCTACCGCTGCTGTGGAGGGCCAAATCTAGTACAAATTGTCGTCGGCCACTGAGCTTTTAGAATGGAAAAATCTAGCAATTAGTTTCTTCCATCAATCCCATTGTGTACATAAATCTCTGTGTTCTTCCTCACCAATCTCACATCTTTGGGTTCCACCTGTTAGATTGCTTTTAGAATGGAAAAATCTAGCAATTAGTTTCTTGCTTTAACTGATTGTTGAGGTTGTTTGCTTCGTCGGTTAGTATAATATTAAAAAAATAGTTAATTATATAATCATCCTTTTTTAGACACCGCATACGTTTTCATCCTACTCACTCTTTGGGGTTATGTTTCCATCGTCTTCCTATTTGATTTACCATTACTACCCTTATTATGACATACATGTATCCACATACAACCGGTTCCTAATTTTTTGGGAGTGGATTATTTGAAATTGGAAGGGATTGAAAATGAGTTAAGATAACTTTATTCCCATATATAACTGAATTTGATGATTTCCGAGATTGAAGGATTTTTTAAATAGTGAGATGATTATGGGATGCTTTTCCATATATAACAGATATGCATAGTGCCGAAAATTAGGCAGTTTGAAATAATGGGAATTCAAATAAAGTTTACCAAGAACACTGGCATTCAACGAGTGCATACAGTTTACCATTGCAATTGGTAAGTTCATGCATGAACACACACAGCGACCCACTGATCTCTCTCTCTCTCTCTCTCTCTCTCTCTCTCTCTCTCTCTCTCTCTCCATCTTCAATTAAGTGAGTCAATGACCCACTGATCTCTCCCTCGATATCAAACAACTGAATCGCAATTGGCTCTCTTTGATCAAAGCTCTGGTCTGATCACGCTCTGTGCTCGTTTCATTTTCTGGGAAAAACAATGGTGAGAGAATTTTTGGTGGTTGGGTTGATGTAGCGTTTTTTTCATTTTTGCCATCACTTCTCTGCTCGTGGGCGGTTGAATTTTGACAAGTTCATTAGTTTCTTACCATATTTTTAGCATGATTTTACCATATTTTTAGCATGATTTTTCGACACATTCATAATGTTTAAAATTTATCATGTTTCTTGGATTTGTTGCCAAAATATATCATAGCTCATGAATTATATTTTCACCATATTTTTAGCATGATTTACCATGTTTCTTGTATTTATTGTCGAAATTTATCATAATTTTTTTACTATATTTTTGCCATGTTTTTAGCATGGTAAAATTTACCATATACCATGCTTCTTGATTTACCATGTTTCTTGTATTTATTGTCAAAATTTATCATCATTTTCGTATTATATTTTTACCATGTTTTTCGCATGATTTTTCAACAAGTTCATGATATTTGTCGAAATGTTTGGTGCACGAAAGTTACAAATTTGCCACGGTTCTTGTATTTGTTGTCAAAATTTATCATAATTTATGTATAATAATTTTTCCATATTTTAACATGATTTTTCGACAAGTTCTTGTGTTTGTTGCTAGTTTGATTGGATTGCTATTAGTTTATCCTATTTACGATAAGTTTATCGTATTTATGCTTTACGATATTTTTATCTCAAATTTTGTTTTAAAATTTTAGACGGGAGAGAAAATTGGGCAGAGAGATTTGGGATAGAGAATATTAGAGAGAGAGAGAGAGAGATTTGGAAGATAAGGAGAGAGAAAAGGGTAGCTTGGGGTTTATTTGAATTTTAGGATGAAAATATAATTCCCCAAAGTAACCGGGATGAAAACGTAAGTTATACTAGGTTGGACGATCAATATTTAAGTGCCCCATAAAAAATGACAACAATCGAATCTGTATTTGTAAATATGGGAGGACTGCAGAAATCGAAAAAGGTGTTTTGGGCTTCAAATAATCTTTGTCAAATAAAATCTTATGCAAATCTCCGACCTGTGCATTATCTTTTGATTGTTCTGTCTTTGTTATTAGTAACAAGTGATTAACAATCTCGAAACCCAAATTCAAAATTGTGGAAAAGGGATTCTGGGAAATCAGTTTCTATGCTTTGATGTGACGTATTTAATTTCAGTTTGGAATGAAGACTTATTAATAATACCGAAATGTAAGGGAGGGGCAAGGGAGGGCAATATTGGAAAGAAAACTTACATTTATTAACGGAAGTGGATGGAATGCTAACAAAAGGGGTGTAGGGGATAACGTTAAATAGATGAGGGGGTGTCGTTGTAGGTTAATTTAGGGGTGTCTGGGTAAAAGAGGTATAGTTTAGGGGGTGTCTAAGTGATTTACGCTTACTAATGATAAAACCCCAAAACACCTTTTCTCTCTCTTGATTTTCCTAATATATTTTCTCTCTCTTGATTTTCCTAATATATTTTCTCTCTCCTAATCTTTCCTAATTTATCTCTCTTCTAATCTTCCCTAATTTATCTCTCTCTCTCTCTCTCTCTCTAAAATCTCTCTATGCTATTTTTTTTTTAATTCTCTCTTCTCTAATCTTCACACCTAAAATCTCCAAAAAAAAATTAAAAATAAATAATCATGACATTTTGACCTAATGCACCACAAAGAAAATGGCAGATTAATGCACCACAAAAAAAAAAATGGTAGATTAACCATGAAACATATGGTTGATTAATGTAACCATATTTACTTTGCTGGATCACCAAAGTGCTGAAGTGCTAAACCAGTGAACCATATTTTATTGTATCAAATCACCCAATGTGGTAAATTAATAAACCATGTTTACGTGCCAGTGAACATGATTTATTGATTTACCACTTTTACTATATCAAATCACCAAAATAGTAAATCAATAAACCATATTCACTATATGAAATAACCATCGTTGGAAAGGCATATGAACATGGTTTATTGATTTACCATTTGTATTGTATCGAAGAAAAACACCAGCCTTGAATCGAAAACAAACCACCATTGAATAAAAAAACACCGCCGCCATTAACAAGATCCGAAACCCAACACAACCATATAACACAAAACAAAAGATTACAGTAATCAAACGAGATTGTGAGATCGATCGAGATTAAAAGGTTACTCGTTGGATTTTTTCACCGCAGTCGAGACCGATCAATTCCGAGTTTGGCGGCTCGCGAACATTTCTGTTCGCTTACGCCCCTTTGTATAGGGTGTGGGTTTTTAGTATTGTGGTTAAAGGAAAGTAATTAGGACAGGTGTAAGCTCCTAATTAATTGGCTAATTTTAAAAGAGGGACAAAAATGGATAGACCAATTTGATAGGAAGTAATATGGTAATGTGGCTAGGGAATTTGGTAGGAAGTAATACAGTGTTAGTGTGTAATTTGTTTTTTCATTTGTTGTTGTTAGAGAGTATTTTATTTTGCACTAGGAATATGGATACAAGATGTTGAGTAATATTTGATGGACACATCTATATATGAAAGTTATGGATGATATTATGCTTGAGAATTATAATTTTTTTATTAATTGCAATAGGTTTACAGTTGTTGATATAATGATTATTGATTGAAATTTCAGGAGAATGAAAATGGGAAAAATTTTGTTCTAGGTTTTGGGTTTCAGCATTGGCGACGAATTAACATTCGCTTACAAATGAGTTAGTCGGGATTGGCTAACCTATACTGACTAAGCCTTGTTGGTCGCTAATTACATAATCCATCATCTTCATCAACTTGCGCACATTTACCAAATAAAACTTTACTCAGTACAGGCGTGACATTCATCGACTGTAACATTAGTCACTGGTTAGTGTATACATTTACCGACTATAATTTTAGTCTCTGATTAGAATACACATTGAATTGCCGACTGAACGTTTGTCGCTAAATTTTAGATGGTAAAAACATTACTTTCACTAATAAAATTATCTCTTAGTCGGCAAATATATTTACTCATGAATCTCATTCATCTAACTAAAAGACCACGTAGGCCCATTTGGATGGAGGCAAAGCCTCCCGGATTTCTTTTCACCCCCTAATAAAGGTGGGTCCCTCCCCATATCCACCGTTTGAATAGCCAAAAATGCTCCCGGATTACTTCCCCCCCCCCCAAACCAAACCTTATCCGGCTGTGGGAAGTTTGAGGGGGATAAAATTTGGGCACTGCATGACCGAACGGGTGACTAAAAAATAAAGACGCGTCCCAAGCGTAGGACTCTCAACCAGTGCAGCACAATATCCGGAAGTACCGGAGTCGAACCACAGAGACGACTAACGGTGTTAGACTCAAGGTGTTGAATTTAGTTTAACCTGGCTCTTAGGTAGCCACCCCTTGATTGATGAGATTAATTAACTAAGTTACCGAACTAATTTACTGAATATGGATTAAAAATGAGAGTACAGCTGAGGGAACCCAGCATCCGCAACTAGCCTAACCAATGTTTACTCGGGCCACAGTTACTCTTTTTACTGATTTTAGAATAAGAAAAATATCCCTAACAAATTCGCACCACCTGTCACCAGATTCCGTGCGCATTCGAATTCTGGCGATGCCTGGGTTTTGTTTGTTAGAAGAGTTTTCGTTTCCTAAAATTGCTCAAAAACAAAGTTAATTCGGTCCCAAGGTAGAACATCGACTAGTCTAGCTGCGAAGCACCTTCGCCCGCAGCCGCACTCTATATGACTACTCACTCATGATTCTAATAATTGCAGAAATTATACCAATCCTAGATCTAGTCATGCTCTGAGAATTAAAATAAAAACAAGAAATAATACCGCTGATTATGAGAAGAAAATGAACTTGATTATCAACGCTAAAGTATCAATCCAAAAGCTGGGAATCCGAAAATCTGAAGCAAACTCGAATGTTGAATGCTGAAAAACTATAGCCGAAACGTAGAACAATAAAACCTAAGTTAAAAGTTTGGAACCTTAATTCGAGTTAAAAACGAGTATATATATGAAAGACACCCGCTAACTATAATTAAACCGAAAACAAAACGAAATTAACTCGACATGACTCTAACGACTGCGTTTCGTGGCCGAAATAAGCTCTCGGTAGCGCTACCTAGGAATAGGGGTAGCGCTACCGCGCCCCTTATCTCCCTCCTTGACCGGTTGACTGCCTTGACCGTTGACTCTTCGTAAGTCTTTGGTAGCGCTACACCACTTTAGGTGTAGCGCTCCAAAACCTTCTGTTCATATTCTGGACTTTGCTGTGCCACTTTTGAGCGCTCCATAAAATTGGGGTAGCGCTCCCGATGGGCTCCGACCACTTTCGCGCAAAATCAACTTCAACACTTAGTCTCCTCAGCCTTCCCACTCTCGATTCTCATGCATGCCCCTCCAACAACTCCAATTAGCGCAAAAACACCTCTTTTTCCTGCGAATTAAGTACAAACACCAAATCCAACCACGTGCACACATTAAATGAAAAATGAGGATGAAAAACACGAAAACCACGCTAACTCTATCCTACTTTGGCGCTTAAATGCATGGATTTCACACCCTATCACATCCCCCAACTTGAGCGTTGCTAGTCCCTAGTAACAAACGAAATAAAATAGGGAAAGCACATAAGTCACAAGGGACACAACCGGGGATACGAAGGTTATGCAACCCGTACAAAGATCAAGTGAACACAAAAATTTCACCTTATTACCACCCTCAACTCATTCACATGCATGCCCTAGCTAGAATTCGAGTAATTCCACTCCTCTACAAATTTTGAAATAGAATGCTCCCATGTGTCACAATATCACTCATACTGACCAGAACACTCTACATCCCATGCGAGGCGCCTGGCGAACAACGTGAGATGAAACAAAAATCACCACGTGCCAGTCAAAACAACGCCGAATATGCAATGAAAGCTCAACGAATTAAGATAGCACACAACCATAATTAAATGTAAAACATGCATGCAAGAGCGTTAAATAACGTGCCTCGGGTCGACTAAGGGCTTTAGCGGCCTATAATGAACATGGTTAACAAGGGAAAAGGAGAACATGCAAAGGGTGACGGCCTATAGAAGCGCATGGGAAATCTACCTTGACTGGCCGCACCTTGACTCACACCACATCGGTGCCTAACATAATATTCGACACAAACATAACAAGAGTACAGGACAATAGTTATTATAGTCCCAACATAAATTACGACTCAAAATCCACCGACTCATAGATGCTCTCCAAACATGAATGACAACACCACCACCCCGGCTAGCTCTGCGTACTACTCAACACTCCTTCATGCTCACATCCTCGAAATCATAGCTCAACTCCAACTTAGTTTGTCTCTTAGGGTGCCATAACTTTGGTGAGTTTAGGTTTGAGGTCCAGAGGTAAAGTTTGAATGGAGAAGGAGGAAGAGGGAAAAGGAGAATGATGAGGTGGATAGAGAGAGAGTGGGGGAAAATCGGATGGTACCCCTCAACTTGACTGCGTTTTTCTTTTTTTTCTTTTTTTTGTCTTTCTCTTTTTTTCTTTTTTTGATTTTTTTTCTTTCTCTTTTTTTTTTTTTTGCTGGAAAACTTGGAAATTCATAGCAACGTGTCAAAGGGTCAGTTGACCGTCTTTCCACCTCCCTCTTATCATTAAGATGGGTTAATTAAGGTTTAGGGGTTTTCTTTTTTTTTTTTCTTTTTTAAACCAAAGACATGGCACCCAAAAGCAACATTTTAATTTTTTCCCAAGACGACGATGCTCCTTTATTCCATTGATTCAAGGCCTTTAAAACGCGCACGGAGTTGGACCACCAAGCTGACACACCATCCAAACACCAGTTTCCTAGGTTTGACACAGGAACTGACACGGACTGGTTTAAAATGGGGTCAATGGGACACATTTAGTGGTTTAATCACACAAGAACTGCCTTGTTTCATCCCCTAAGCACATCACCAACTCTCATAACATGCATGCAAAATATTCAAACTATGATATGTGGTACAAACGCGTACTATTTTATGCAAGTGCGGAAAGTGAAGAACAAAGAAAACATGGGATGCTTTAAGGACATACTGTGTACAAAGTGGGAACACCTACTCAATATTGCTCATGATGCGAAACTACTCAAACAGGGATGCCCGATATATGCATGTGAACAAGTTAAACAGGCAGATATTTAGACAAAAATCTAGCATGCTCACCTAACTCATACAAACAAGCATAACCATCGTATCCCTTTAAAAAAAATTAACCCATTAACAACGCTCAAACTAAAGAAATGTGTACAAAGTAGACAAAAATCTAGCATGCTCACCTAACTCACACAAACAAGCATAATCATCGTATCCCTTTAAAAAAAAATTAACCCATTAACAACGCTCAAACTAAAGAAATGTGTACAAAGTACACCCCTTCCCCCAACTTGAAAGTTGCTCTGTCCTCAGAGCATGAGACAAACATATAAATGGAAAAACAAGGGAAAGAGATGGACCGTCGGATGGCAGCCAACCATCATGACCCCGACCGATGTATGGGGATTTTGCCGTCACCGTTGCGTTTCGTCATCAGAACTGCTCCCAGGATCCGCTCCTTCGGACCTAAAGAGGTCCACAGCTAGTCACACAGAGCCGTGCCGAAGCTTTATTGGACTAACAACCGCCACGTTTTGTGGCACCCCTGCTCAAGGCTCCTGAATGCCTCACTCAATCCGGCGGAGAGGCCCAAACTACCAAGGCTGTGGTAACATGCTCGTCCTGCAAAAAGACTGAAGAACCAACTACCTACTAGGCAACAAATGACATTAGTACCGCCCGCTCGTGGAAGCCGGGCCACAACAAGAAAAAGAAAACAAATAAAGAACACCACCAGACCTTCACGCAGTCTCACGTGTCATACTTTTCTCCCCATCCCCCAACTTGAATGGAAGAGTGGGTGGCTATACAAGACCATCAGGATTTTTTTTTTTTTTTTTTTGAGAGGGAAAGCAAGAAAGAATAAGCTAAATATTAGAATTGCCCTTACTAACCAGAGCTGGGTACACGATCCTTATTTTAATAGCGGCGTGCGAAGCTATAAAAACCCAAGTCAATGATGGGTACCCCTAATGCTAGGGGTCGGGTCCACACTCAATAAAGAGCATGGTACGCGTGAGCTACCCGTCAGCAACTTCCTCTCTTGATCCTCCTCAAGGGATGAGGAGATCACAAATAGATAAGTATCATCGTCCTTCAAAAAGGTGTACTTGAGTGTGTTCGGCAGATGCTTTAACTCTGGTTTTGGCGGCTGGACCGACGATGGGAGAACCCTGGGCGGAGGGTCGCCTAGAGGCTCGAAGACTGGATCATATGAGACCCCTAAAACCTCCTCAACGGAATCCTCGACATTTAACATCTCTAGTAGACTTCCTACCTCTGGAGAATCTAGAGATGATGCCTTCTCGGTGGTAAGAGCAATCTCCAGAGGATCGTTATACAAGACTGGATCGGTGTGCTCCTGAACGAGCGCGTCGATCAAACTCACCTCTTCTACCTCCTCATCATCCTCACCCAAAGTACTGACACTATAGACATCCACCTCCATTTTCTCCTCGCCAACGGATAACTGGACCTTGCCAGTTTTGCAATTCATAACAACAATGGAGGTGGCTAAGAAAGGACGCCCAAGGATGATGGGAGTCTTCCCTAAAACCTCAGGATTTAGGCAGGTGTCTAGGACAATGAAATCTGCAGGAAATTGGAACTCACCTACCTGAACCATCACATCCTCCACTACTCCCTTCGGCACTCTAACACTCCGGTCTGCCAACTGTAATGTGACGGGAGTCTCTCTAAGATCGCTAAGGCCCAGCTTCAAATATGCTGAATAAGGGAGCAAATTAACACTCACCCCCAAGTCCAACAACGCTTTATCGAATGTCTGATCTGCGATAGCTATGGGTATGGTGGGACACCCTGGATCCTTGCACTTGGCAGAAATCTCAGTCTGAAGAATGGAGCTCACTTGCTCTGTCAGAACCACATTGTTCTGACTCTTGCGCTTTGTCGTGCAGAACTCCTTAAGAACCTTCGCACACTAGGGAAAAGACTCAATCGCCTCCATCAAAGTGATAGGGAATTGCACCCTCTTGAACAATTCTAACATCTTAAGATTCATACTCTGCTTAGGCTTCACCGCCAGCCTTTGGGGAAATGGAGCTAATGGTATCGCTGGCGGCGTTGGAGTCGAGGGGGCCGTAACAGCAGGCACCACCACCTCAGGTGACTCCTTATGATTCTCTACTTCTTCCCTCGGGACATCAACAATATCAGGATTCGCTCTCGGTGCATCAACCGGCTCCGGGGGTGGAGCTGGTTTCTGCTTTGGCGGAATGGATTTATCAATCCCCTTCCCATTCCTGAGAATGGTGACCGATTTAGCCTCTTCCTGATTCGGACTCTGTACATTAGATCCTGAAGAATTTCCCAAATAATGGGAACCTGCTGCACTACCCTGGGCTGGAACCCTACCTTTCTCCTGCTGCAGTTGACTGATAACCGCAGTGAGTTGTGACATCTGGGTTGTAAGGGCTCCTATTTGCTGTCGTGTTTCAGTCTGAAAGGTCATCTGTGATTGCATCAAGGAATTGACATTATCCTCTAACTTATGGTCACGTGCAGTCATCTGTGAATAACCTGGGGGAGGACCACGAGTGGATGGACCTGCCCCCCTACCAGGTTGTTACTGGTAGTGGAATGGAATGACCTGGCCCTGCGGGGGCCTGAATGATTGGGGCTGAAACTGCTGTGGCGGAGGTAGCGCAAGGGGTTGAGCTTGACCTCCACCTACGAGTCTGGACTCCGACCACCCAAAATTGGGGTGATCCCTCCATCCTGGATTATACGTGTTAGAATAAGGATCCCAAGTTCTGACTGCATTAACCTCTTCCTGATTAAACTGATTCGCACCCTTTGCTGCAATAAATCCAGGGCAGGCAGTCGCAGTGTGCCCTTTACATTCACACCACACACAAACTTCCTTAACACCTACCTCATTAACTGGGCGAGTCTGTCTCACCTCTAGCTCCTCTAATCGCTGAGCCATCTTCTCAACCTGAGCCTGAAGTCACTGGTCACGAATGGTGACAGGGACAACGTTGGACCCAGAAGGTCCGGCTCGCTCAAAATCGGATGGTTCTAAAGCCCTCTGCCTATCAGCTAGGTCATCTAAGAAATCCCAACCCTCGTCCGCTGTTTTGGACAAGAAATCATCCCCTTTGCAAGAGTACTCTATGTGCTGGACGGTCTCAGCATTGAGACCCAGGTGAAAGAATTCGACTAACTGGATTCTCTCAAAGCCATGGTGTGGCAGCCTTAGGATTAGTTCCTTGAAGCGCTCCCAGGCCTTGAGAAACGACTCACCTCTCTCCTGTCTAAAACCTTGGATTTGACGCCGGAAATTCTTAGTCTTAGCCTCAGAAAAGTACTTCCTATAAAAGGCGTCACGCACTTGAGCCCAGGTGGTGAAAGATTGAGATTTCTGCATTCGAAACCAAATAAGTGCGCCATCTTTCAATGTCGCTTCAAACAGCTTGAGGCACGCATTCTCATATTGGGTATTGGACGCAAAGTTGCGCACCAATCCCTCGAATGTCCGCACATGCTCGTACGAGTCATCGCACTCCCTCCCATAGAAATTAAGGAGGCTGTTAAGGACACCAGGTTTAACTGTAAAGGTATTGTGTGCCTCTTGTGTCTCTCGAGGGAACACAATGGGTCCGAGAGGAGTGGTCCTCTCGGGATGAAGGTGCTGCCTCAAGGACGGCTGAGCGGCTACTTGCTGGTCTGCCATCTCACCTATCTCTGGCTCTGACTCCGAAACTGACTCTAACTCTAATTGGAAAAGCGGATTGTTGACACTAACTGACTCAAAAGGTAATTCTATATAAAGACCACTAATGGGAATAAACTCTGACTGGTAATTAGCTAAGTTTGATTCTGAGCTAGAAGATGAAGGACTAGAAGACACAGGCTGACTCGACCCCTCTTCTTTTCGGACTAACCGATGGGTAGGGTCACGATAATAAAGAGGGTCCTGTTTAGGAGAACCCTTCTTCTTTCTACCTATGGTGACTCGACTAAAAGACACAGAAACTAAGACTCTACACCTTTGAACACTCGCTACCGTCCCCTGCAACGGCGTCAAAAATGCTTGACCGACCGGGTGACTAAAAAATAAAGACGCGTCCCAAGCGTAGGACTCTCAACCAGTGTGATAGGCGCGCAATATTCCGTATATAAGCGCCTAAGTAGGGGGAGTTAGCGTGTTAGACGTGCGGTTTAATGATCATTTTTCTGTTTAATGCATGCGTGGTAGTGTTTGTGGTGCTTGCATGATTTTATCAGGTAAGAAGATGCTTTTGGCACCTATTGCATGGCTTGAAGCGGAGCTGGGCGTGGGAGTCGAAGTTTGAAGTTGAAATGCTGAAAAGGACGGCTTAAGGAGTCGGTATCGATACCCCCGTGAGCCGTATCGATACCAATTGGTTTCAAAGTGCACAAATCGTTCCAGAAGGTTTAGTATCGATACCCCTCAAGTAGGTATCGATACCTACGGCTTACGCGGAAGAAGGGAAGATAAGGGATAGGTATCGATACCCCTCTCAGGGGTATCGATACCGAGAGCTTACAGCGCGAAACATGAAACTACGTCGTTTTGTTGGTCGTAGAACGAATTCTTTAACGATTTCATTTGGTTTTCTTTAGGATTAGGGCTCTGATATAAATACCTAAGTTAAAACCCATTCTAGGGTTCCACAATTTTTACCTAGGTTTTTAGTTTACAAGTTTTCGGCTACAGATCTGAAGTTCTTCGTTCGTTGTTACGCTTTCAAGTTCTAGTACCAGAATTCCAGGATTTGTTTTGCAGATTATTTGTCAAGATTAATTTTGCCTTCGCGATTCCGGTATTGATTTTTATTGGTTTTATATTTTAATTATTAAAAGCATGATTAGTGTTAGTTTCAATTCGTCTTCTGCAACTTATTTCAATATGTGTGAGTAGTCGTATTGAGTACGGCCGCGGGACAAAGGTGTCCCGTGGCTAGGCTAATTTATATTTCACCTCGGAGCCGAATTACTTTAATTGATGCGCAGTTTTTGAATACGGAATTTTTCTAGCAAACAAAGCCCGGGCATCGCCCGTTCCAAATGCGCGCAGGAATCGGTGACAAGTCGTGTGCACTTGTTAGAAACCATTTCCATATTTTTAAACCTATTAATTAAATCATTGTGGCCCGAGTGAATGTGAATTAGACTAGTTGCGGGTACCGTAGTGCCCATGGCTGTGCTCTCCTTTTAAATTCAGAGTCTAGTAATTAAATTAGTTCGATTTAGTTAAGTGATCAAACCAATTGAGCAAGGGGTGGCTACCTGAGAGCCAATTACAAACGTAGAACTAGCATTGGTTGAGTTGAACACCGTAGACCGTCTCTGTGGTTCGACTCCGGTACTTCCGGATTTATTGTGCTGCACCGGTCGATAGTCCTACGCTTGGGACGAAATCTTAGTTAATTATTAATCACCCGAACGGTCAAGCATTTTTGGCGCCGTTGCCGGGGACGGTGACGTGTGTTCAAACGGTGTTAGTTTAGTGTTTGTTAAATTTTTAGTTGAGTCATCATAGGTAGAGATAAGCAAGTCGTACGTAAGCCTGACCCTCTCTTTTACCGTGATCGTACTAACCGCTTGGTTAGGATAGAGAACAGGTCGAGGCAGTCCGAGTCTTCAAATTCTGCGTCTGAGTCAGTAGAGAGTCGGTCGGAGTCCATTCCCATTAGTGGACTCTACATAGATTTACCTATCGAGTCAGTCAATTTCAACAATCCGATTTATCAGTCAGAGTCAGAGTCAGAGTCAGAGTCAGAGTCAGTTTCCGAACCAGAATCTTTTGAAATGGGAGACCAGCAGGTAGTTCAACAACCGTCGTTGAGGTAGCACTTGAATCCCGAGAGGACCACTCCTCCCGGGCCGATTGTGTTCCCTCGAGAGACACAGGAGGCACGCAATGCCTTCACCGTAAAGCCTGGTGTTCTGAATAGTCTCCCTAACTTCTATGGGAGAGAGTCTGATGATCCGTACGAACATGTGCGGACGTTTGAGGGGTTAGTGCGCAACCTGGCGTCTACTACCCAATACGACAATGCCTGCCTCAAGCTGTTTGAGGCAACTTTAAGAGATGGCGCACTTAGATGGTTCAGAATGCAGAAGCCTCAGTCCTTCACCACATGGGCACATGTGCGTGATGCGTTTTATAGAAAGTATTTTTCTGAGGCTAAAACTAATAGTTTAAGGCGTCAAATCCAAGGTTTTAGGCAAGAGAGGGGATAGTCTTTTGTTAAGGCATGGGAGCGTTTCAAAGATTTGCTCCTAAGAATGCCACACCTTGGTTTTGAGAAGATACAGTTAGTCGAATTCTTTCACCTGGGTCTCAACGCTGAGACAATCCAGCACATAGAGTATTCGTGTAAAGGGGACGACTTCTTGTCCAAAACTGCGGATGAGGGTTGGGATTTTCTGGATGACCTAGCAGATAGGCAGAGGGCGTTAGAACCCCCTGATTTTGATCGGTCCGGACCTTCTGGGTCCAATGTTATCCCCGTTACCATACGTGACCAGCGACTCCAGGCCCAGGTTGAAAAGATGGCGCAGAAGCTAGAGGAGTTAGAAGTTAGGCAGACTCGTCCAGTGCATGAGGTCAGTATAGAGGAAGTCTGTGTGTGGTGTGAGTGTAAGGGGCACATTGCAACTGCATGCCCCGGATTTTTAGCTGCTAAGGAAGCGAGTCAGAATAATCAAGAAAAGGTAAATGCAGTGAGGAATTGGGACCCATACTCAAATACGTATAACCCGGGATGGAGAGATCACCCCAACTTTGGGTGGTCAGACCCGAGACCCGCAGGTGGAGGTCAAGCGCAACTCCTTGCGCCGCCTCCGCCGCAACAGTTTCATCAGTCCCAAGCACCCAGGCCTCCGCAGGGCCAAGTCATTCCGTACAACTACCAGCCACAGCCTGGTAGGGGGGCAGGTCCATCCACTAGTGGGCCTCCCCCAGGTTTTTCGCAGATAACCGCGCATAATCAGAAGTTAGAGGATAATGTCAATTACCTAATGCAGTCTCAGACAGCATTTCAAACGGAAACAAGACAGCAAATTGGGGCCCTTACGACCCAAATGTCACAACTCGTTGCTGTTGTCAGTCAAATGCAGCAAGAGAAGGGTAGGTTTCCGGCCCAAGCTAGTTCAGCGGGTGCCCATTACTTAGGAAATCCTACAGGGCCTAATATTCAGAGTCAGAATCAGGAGGAGGCTAAGTCAATCACCGTTCTCCGGAGTGGGAAATCGATTGATAAATCCATTTTACCAAAGCAGAAACTAGCCCCACCCCTGGCCGGTTGATGCAACTAGAGCAAATCCTGAGAGTGTTGAGAAGTCACCTGAGGTGGGAGAACCTGCTGTCGCGGCCCCCACGCCTCAAACGCCGCCAGCAAGACCGTTAGCTCCATTTCCCCAAAGGCTGGCGATGAAGCCTAAGCAGAGCATGAACCATAATATGGTAGACCTTTTTAAGAGGGTGCAATTCCCTATTACTCTGATGGAGGCTATAGAGTCATTCCCACAGTGTGCGAAGGTACTAAAGGACCTTTGTACGACCAAGCGCAAGAATCAGAACAACGTTGTTCTGACCGAGGTGGTGAGCTCCATTCTTCAGACTGAGATTCCTGCCAAGTGCAAGGATCCAGGGTGTCCCACCATACCCATAGCAATTGCAAGTCAGACTTTCGATAAGGCATTGTTGGATTTGGGAGCGAGTGTCAATTTGCTCCCTTATTCAGCATTCTTGAGATTGGGCCTTAGAGACCTTAGAGAGACTCCCGTCACACTCCAGTTGGCAGACCGGAGTGTTAGGGTACCCAAGGGAGTGGTGGAAGATGTGATGATTCAGGTAGGTGAGTTCAAATTCCCTGCAGATTTTATTGTCCTAGACACCTGTTTAAATCCTGAGGTTTTAGAGAAGACTCCCATCATTCTAGGTCGTCCTTTCTTAGCCACCTCCAATGCTGTTATGAATTGCAAAACTGGCAAGGTCCAGTTATCTGTTGGCAAGGAGACAATGGAGGTGGATGTCTATAGTGTTAGTACTTTGGGTGAGGATGACGAGGAAGTAGAAGAGGTAAGTTTGATCGACGCGCTCGTTCAGGAGCACGTCGATCCAATCTTGTATAAAGATCCTCTGGAGATTGCTCTTACCGCCGGAAGGCGTTATCTCTAGATTCTCCAGAGGTAGGAAGTCTGCTAGAGATGTTAAACGTCGAAGATTCCGTTGAGGAGGTTTTAGGGGTCTTTTGTGACCCAATGCTCGAGCCTTTTGGCGACCCTCCGCCCAAGGTTTTTCTGTCATCGGTTCAGCCGCCAAAATTAGAGTTAAAACCTTTGCCGGACACGCTCAAGTACCCCTTTTTGAAGGACGATGATACTTATCCGGTTGTGATCTCCTCATTCCTTGAGGAGGATCAGGAGAGGAAGTTTCTGACGAGTAGCTCACGCGTACCATGCTCTTCATTGAGTGTGGACCCGACCCCTAGCAATAGGGGCACCCATCATTGACTTGGGTTTTTATAGCTTCGCACGCCGCTATTAAAAGAAGGATCGTGTGCCCAGCCCCGGTTTGTAAGGGCATTTTTGTATGCATATTCGTGTGTGTTTTTCAGGGAAATTTTTTTTTTTTTGGTCTTGTATAGCCACCCACTCTTCCGTTCAAGTTAGGGGATGGGGAGAAAAGTATGATACGTGAGGCTGCGTGAATGCCTGGGGGTGTTTGTTATTTACTTTATTTTATTTGTTGTGGCCCGGCTTTCACATGCGGGCGGTACTGACATCATTTGTTGCCGAGTAGGTAGTTGGCTCTTGTTCTTTTGCAGGGACATATTCTGGGAGCGATTCTGCTGCCGCGCAGCGACAATGGTGGCAAATTCCCCATACATCGGCCGGGGTCATGATGGTTGGCTGCCATCCGTTGGTCCATCTCTTTCCCTTGTTATTCTATTTTTTATGTTTTGTCTTCATGCTCTGAGGACAGAGCAATTTTCAAGTTGGGGGAAGGGGTGTACTTTGTACATGTTTAGTTTGTTTGGAGCGTTGCTAGTAGTTTAGGGGTCATTTTTTAAATTTTTGGTTAATTTGTGAGTCTGGGGATACGATTGTTATGCTTGATTGTATGAGTTAGATGAGCATGCTGAATTTTTGTCTCGTTGATTGCCTGTTTAACTTGTTCACATGTATATATCTGACGTCCATGTTTGAATATTTTCTGCACCATAAGCGAGTTAGAGTAGGTGTTTCCACGTTGTACACAGTATGTCCTTAAAACATCCCATGTTTCATTGTTTTTCACCTTCCGCACTCGCATTAAATAGTAGGCGTTTGTACCACGTATCATGATTCGAATATTTTACATGCATGTGTGAGAGTTGGTGACGTGTTTAGGGGATGAAACAAGGCCGTCTTTGCATGATTAAACCGCCATATGTGTCCCTTTGATCCCATGAGTAAACCAATTTGTGTCAGTTCCTGTGTCAAACCTAGGAAGCCGGTGTTTGGTTGGTGTGTCAGTTTGGTGGTCCAACTCTGTGCGCATTTTAAAGGCCTCAAATTAATAGAATAAAGGAGCATCGAAATTTCAAATGTTGCTTTTTGGGTGCCATGTCTTTGGTTTAAAAAAAAAAAAAAAAAAAAAAACCCCTAAACCTTAATCCATTTCCTTTCCCCCCAAATTCACCCATCTTGATGATAAGAGAGAGGTGGAAAGACGGTCAACTGACCCTTTGATCCATTGCTATGAATTTTCAAGTTTTCCAGGAAAGAAAAAAGAGAAAAAAAGAAAAGGAAAACACAGTCAAGGTGAGGGGGACCATCCGATTCTTCCTCACTCTCTCTCTCTCTCTCTGACCCATCATTCTCGTTTTCCCTCTTCCTTCTTCTCCATTCAAACCTTAACCTCTAAACCCTCCAAACCTGAACTCATCAAAGTTACGGAACCCTAAGAGGCAAACTGAGCTGGAATTGAGCTATGATTTCGAGGATGTGATCAAGAAGGAGTGTTGAGCACGGAGTTGGACATGGGTTGGACTGGTGGTGTTAGTATTACTTGTTATTTTATGTGTTTAAGTTGTTGGAAACTATGACGTTTTATGTGTTTGTTTATGTCGGTGGTGTGACCGTGTATGTGGTCGGTGGTTGTGTTGAACTTCATTTGTGATGTCTTGTTCTATATGGTGTTAGAATATTAGTTGTTATTATGTGATGTTCGTGTTTGTGTTGTCTGAGTTGGTGACGGCCAGTCTGGGTAGATTGACCATGAGCTTCTATAGGCCGCCACCTCTTTGCATGTTGCCCTTTTTGTCTTGTTAACCGCGGTCATTATAAGCCTAACAAAGCCCTTAGTTGACCCGATGCACGTCGTTTGACTCTCTTGCATGCATATATTATATTTGGATTGTGAATGTGTGGTATCTTAATTCGTGGGCTTTCATTGCATATCTTGGCGTTGTTTTGACTGGCACGTAGTGATTCTGTTTCAATCCACGTTGATCGCCAGGCGCCTCACATGGGATGTAGAGTGTTTCGGTGAGTATGAGTGATACCGTGGCACGTGGGAGCATGCTATCTTGAACCTTGTTGAGGAATGGAAATATTTGAATTTTCGTTGGAGCATGCATGTGACCGAGTTGTGGGTAACTAAGAGAGGATATTTTAATTGTTCATTTGATTTTATACAGGTTGCATAACCCTCGTATCCCTTATTGAGTCGTTGTGTTGGTTTTATTATTTTTCGTTTCGTTCGTTACTAGGGACTAGCAACGCTCAAGTTGGGGGATGTGATAGGCGCGCAATATTCCGTATATAAGCGCCTAAGTAGGGGGAGTTAGCGTGTTAGACGTGCGGTTTAATGATCATTTTTCTGTTTAATGCATGCGTGGTAGTGTTTGTGGTGCTTGCATGATTTTATCAGGTAAGAAGATGCTTTTGGCACCTATTGCATGGCTTGAAGCGGAGCTGGGCGTGGGAGTCGAAGTTTGAAGTTGAAATGCTGAAAAGGACGGCTTAAGGAGTCGGTATCGATACCCCCGTGAGCCGTATCGATACCAATTGGTTTCAAAGTGCACAAATCGTTCCAGAAGGTTTAGTATCGATACCCCTCAAGTAGGTATCGATACCTACGGCTTACGCGGAAGAAGGGAAGATAAGGGATAGGTATCGATACCCCTCTCAGGGGTATCGATACCGAGAGCTTACAGCGCGAAACATGAAACTACGTCGTTTTGTTGGTCGTAGAACGAATTCTTTAACGATTTCATTCGGTTTTCTTTAGGATTAGGGCTCTGATATAAATACCTAAGTTAAAACCCATTCTAGGGTTCCACAATTTTTACCTAGGTTTTTAGTTTACAAGTTTTCGGCTACAGATCTGAAGTTCTTTGTTCGTTGTTACGCTTTCAAGTTCTAGTACCAGAATTCCAGGATTTGTTTTGCAGATTATTTGTCAAGATTAATTTTGCCTTCGCGATTCCGGTATTGATTTTTATTGGTTTTATATTTTAATTATTAAAAGCATGATTAGTGTTAGTTTCAATTCGTCTTCTGCAACTTATTTCAATATGTGTGAGTAGTCGTATTGAGTACGGCCGCGGGACAAAGGTGTCCCGTGGCTAGGCTAATTTATATTTCACCTCGGAGCCGAATTACTTTAATTGATGCGCAGTTTTTGAATACGGAATTTTTCTAGCAAACAAAGCCCGGGCATCGCCCGTTCCAAATGCGCGCAGGAATCGGTGACAAGTGGTGTGCACTTGTTAGAAACCATTTCCATATTTTTAAACCTATTAATTAAATCATTGTGGCCCGAGTGAATGTGAATTAGACTAGTTGCGGGTACCGTAGTGCCCATGGCTGTGCTCTCCTTTTAAATTCAGAGTCTAGTAATTAAATTAGTTCGATTTAGTTAAGTGATCAAACCAATTGAGCAAGGGGTGGCTACCTGAGAGCCAATTACAAACGTAGAACTAGCATTGGTTGAGTTGAACACCGTAGACCGTCTCTGTGGTTCGACTCCGGTACTTCCGGATTTATTGTGCTGCACCGGTCGATAGTCCTACGCTTGGGACGAAATCTTAGTTAATTATTAATCACCCGAACGGTCAAGCATTTTTGGCGCCGTTGCCGGGGACGGTTTATACCTCAAAATCCTAACAATAACCATACTTAGTATCCTTTCTAGCAGTTTATACCTCAAAATCCTAGAAGAATATGAAAGACAGTAGAGCAAAAATCTCCATACTTAGCATGCAATTTTGAATAAGACTTAGATTTTCCTTGAAGGATGTAATACTTCTAATTGAGAAGAACATCACCGACTTAAGTAAGCACTCTTTTTATTAGACATGCTATTTGATGTATTTTCGTGCACAATTTTAAGTTTTTTTGCATCAATTTAAAAGATTTCAATTAGTTTTTTAAAGCAACGGGCTTGTTAGCAATTTGACGACATACTATAGTTCCCCTGCATTCCGCCTCTTTCGGCTACTTGCCAAACCCAAATTAAAAGCAGCTTTGTTCATATTGTAGAATCTCTTCTTTTCCTTTCTTTTCTTTGCTTATTCCATAGTGTGATTTTTTTCTCCTGTGATTTCTATACAGCTAGGATGGATAGATCCTGGATGCTTAAGGACCGAAGGTCAAAAGACTATGAGGATGGGGTTGAAAGTTTTTTAAACTTTGCTATTATCCATGCAAAAGATTTCCAGTCCATTCGATGCCCATGTATAATGTGCTGGAACTTGAAAAAGCAACCTCTTCGTGAGATAAAAAATCATCTCTTTTGTAAGGGTATTGATCAAAGTTATCAAACATGGACATGACATGGAGAACCAACTACCAATGCTACATCACGACCGTGTGTCAATGAACAAGAATTTTTTCATCAAGAAGTTCAAACAGATTCACTGAATGTTACACCAGACGTAGCAGAAATGATTGAAGCTGCATACAATGACTGCACGACCAATCCCGATAAGTTTGAGAAACTACTTAAATATGCAGAAAAACCATTGTACCCTGGTTGCACAAAGTATACGAAGTTGTCTGCGCTGGTGAATTTTTTTAATTTCAAAGCTGGAAGTCAAATATCTAATTTGTGGTTTTCAAATCTACTAAAGATGTTTGGTGACATGCTACCGATAAGTAATGAACTACCATCATCTATGTATGAGGCGGGGAAGACATTGGCTGCATTGGGAATGGAATATGAGAAAATACATGCTTGTCCCTTTGATTGTGTACTTTATAGAAAGGAGTTGAAAGATGAGACTTCATGTCCGACGTGTCAAACATCAAGATGGAAGTTGAAAAAGAATTCCACTGAAGTTAGAACTGGTGTGCCTGCTAAAGTTTTATGGTATTTTTCACCTATTCCGAGGTTCCGAAAGATGTATAATTCAATAGAAACAGCAGAGAACTTGACATGGCATGCTAATGAAAGAGAATCTGATGGCCTACTACGTCACCCAGCAGACTCCCCTTCTTGGAAGTTGGTGGACAACATGTGGCCAGATTTCGCTGCGGAGCCAAGAAACCTTCGCTTAGTTCTTTCTGCTGATGGAATAAATCCGCACCGTTCCCTTAGCAGTAGGTATAGTTGTTGGCCAGTTATACTTGTGACCTATAATCTTCCGCCGTGGTTATGCATGAAAAGGAAATTCATGATGTTAACATTGTTGATATCTGGTCCAAAACAACCTGGTAATGACATTGACGTTTATCTAGCACCATTGATTGATGATTTGAAAATATTATGGGAGGTAGGCGTTGAAGCATACGATGCTTACCGGCGAGAATGTTTCAGCTTGAAGGCTGTACTGCTATGGACAATTAATGATTTACCTGCTTTTGGAAATTTAAGTGGTTGCAAGGTGAAGGGCTATTATACATGTCCAGTTTGTGGTGAGCAAACTTGTTCTCATAGATTGAAACATGGCAAGAAGATTATTTATAGAGGTCATAGAAGATTTCTTTCACGCCATCATCCATATAGGAAACAAAAAAAGGCTTTTAATGGAGAGCAAGAAAACAGAGAACCCCCAGTACCATTAAGTGGAGAGGAGGTATTACGTAAGGTTGAAGGGATTGAAACAGTATGGGGGAAGAAAAACAAAGGACAGAAGTCACGAGATGGTGCTGGCGCAAATTGTTGGAAGAAAAAGTCTATTTTTTTTGTTCTTGAATATTGGAAGTACTTGCTAGTCCGACACATCTTGGATATTATGCATATTGAGAAAAATTTATTGGAAGCAATCATGGGGACGCTGCTTAACATTCCTGGGAAAACAAAGGATGGAATCAATGCTCGCCTTGACCATGTAGCTATGGGTGGACCGGAAGAGTTGGCACCAGAATTTGGAACCAAGAAAACATACTTGCCTCCTGCATGTTATACTTTGTCTAGGGAGGAGAAAAAAAGAGTTTGCAAAACTTTGTTCGAACTCAAGGTTCCCGAAGGTTACTCTTCAAATTTTAGAAGTATTGTGTCAATGGAGGATCTGAAACTTTACGGTCTTAAGTCACATGATTGTCATGTTCTGATGCAACAGTTACTACCTGTGGCAATAAGATCTGTGCTGCCAAAGGAAGTGAGATATGCGATTACCAGATTATGTTTCTTCTTTAATGCTATTTGTAGTAAAGTGATAGATGTGTCGAAATTAGACAAACTTCAATCAGATATAGTGACCACACTATGTTTACTTGAAAAGTACTTTCCACCATCATTCTTCGATATCATGGTTCATTTGACGGTGCATCTTGTTAGAGAAGTTCGACTTTGTGGTCCAGTTCACTATCAATGGATGTATCAATTTGAGAGGTTCATGAAGGTCTTAAAAGGTTATGTTCGTAATCACAATTGTCCAGAAGGTTGCATTGCTGAAAGTTATATTGTAGAAGAAGCTGTAGAGTTTTGCGCGGAATATTTATCCGGAGTAGATCCAATTGGGATTCCCAATGCCAGGAACATGACAGCTGATAATACAGAAATTGAAAGGCCTTTACCAGGTGGTAATGTTGTCACCATTGATCGCGAAGAATGGGAGCAGGCACATCGTTATGTGTTAGAAAACACAAGTGATGTTCAACCTTATATTGAGTAAGACATTTATATCTCCACCTTCGTAAATAAATGTTTTCTTCTATTGAAAAGAGGTATATTTGTTAGCTAATCATATGCTACTTGCTTGCAATATGTTAGGAAGCACATGGAGTTCTTGAAGCTACAACATCCTGGTTTCTATGCCGGTTTCTAGTTTCACTTCCCCATGGAGTATTGTTACCATTATCT